>CM053411.1:39054414-39087455 GCA_028644305.1 Xerus rutilus | reverse complement strand
GGGTCACATGGTGGGTCCATCCCTAGTCTTTTAAGGAATCTCCATACAGCTTTCCAAAGTGGTTGTACTAATTTGTAGTCCCATCAACAATGCATGAATGTACCATTTCCCCTACATACTTACATTTCTTTTTTCTTTCTTTTTTTTTTTAAATGATTGCTATTCTATCTGGATTGAGATGAAATCTCAGTGTAGTTTTGGTTTGCATTTCCCTGATTGTTAAAGAAGTTGCCAAAGGCCAAAAACATTTGAAGAAAAAATTTATTTCTTTTGAGAAATGTCACTGTAGTTTGTTTTCCCATTTATGCGACTGTGTTTTAAATCCACTGATAAGGGGAAAACAAGTTTCTGTTCATCACATTCTTCACTTCTGTTTGACTCTCTTAAGGTAAGCTGAATAGGGAATCACTGTTCATCCTTGGTACCCCCAAATTTAGATGAACTCTAATTAGAACTTAGAGTTTATGTCTTGTCAATGTTAATGACAAATCTGAGTGTTTCCTTTGAGAAAAAGAATGGGAGACAGCCTGGACTCCCAGGGCCAGTGAGCTGTGTGTAATTTTTGGCTGGGGAGATGATCCACTGGAGTGCGAGTCATGCCTGTTTAGGTCACATCCTTTATTTACACTACAGAAATGTGTTCCCTTATTCATATATTCACTGATTTTTTTTCATTCTTTCATTATGTGCATTTCTTCTTGTATTTCCTTATTCTAGGGAATGTGGGCCAGAACATTTCCTTGATTATTATTTTTAAAATATCTTGTGGGGTGTTATCACTATCATTGTAAACAATGAAATCTTATTTAGTGGTGGTATACTACTAGGAACATTCAAAATAAAGCAACTACAGTGTAAGTAAGGTTAAGGAAAAGTTTCTAAAACTAACATTGTGACCATCCTTCTCATTTTTACCACTCTCTTCCTCTAGTGAAGGTCTCACTGTTGCCTCAGGTAGAATACTGGGTGTTATTCAAGACTCTTTCTTGCCTAGTATTCTAGACATTAAAAAAAAAAAGGCAGTTTACTCTCCTGAATAATTCTTTAATTTGTCCCTTGTCTTCACTGTCACTGCCTTAGCTCAGATCCTCACAACTTCCCACTTGAGACTTCTAGTACTTAGCCATGCACCTTTTATGTTCCTATTATTTCTAATATCTCCCCATTTCAAATTGTCCTTTGTTTTGGAGTGATCTTCCTAATACCTCCATCAGATCATATTCATTCTCTGTCCGAAAGTCAACAGTGGCATCTACCTTTAGCTAACACTTCATCCCCCTTTTCCCATAGCGTAGGAGGGCCTATCAGATCTGCACACAGCTTGGCTTTCAGACCTCAAAGCCAGGTTGCTCCATTCCCTCTAATCTATCATACCCCGAGTTGCTCTGGTCATAATTGGCCACTTGCGTCCATGTACTTGCCACGTGTACTTGGCCAAATTCTACACTGGAAGCCTTTACTGGTATTCTGTCTTTCCCATTTTGTGCCAAATGCTTCATTTTTGTTTCCATAGCATCCCCTACCATTTATCCCAGTACAATAGCTAGTTTGCCCTCTTCCCAATTCAGATTCAGATTTGAGGACAAAAAAACATCTTTTGTCTTTCTATATCAATACCTGGCATAATAGGGCTCTTGGTAAATATTTATGGCTTGGCTGGCTGGCTGAAGTCCTCTAGTGATTCTGTTCCAGAATTACTGTTGCTGAATAACAGTGTTCAGAGAGCACTTAGGGGTTTGTATTTGACAGAATGCTTTATTCCCTGTGCTTTCACACAAAGAGTGATATGTATTTGGGGGGATAAATATGAAAGATACTTATCTAAAGTCCAGGCATCTTGGTTATATATTTGTGTGTATCAGAAAAATGAAAAGTCTTCAATATACTCCTCACTGGTAAATGTCAACAGAGGCCTTTCTTTGTGCACCTGCACTTGGGACACGTTCCTTGGTTGCCTCAGTGAGCAGCTAGTTTTCTCAGAGGAATCCTATCAGAAGTACTCTGGTAGAGTGAGGAGGACTGAGCTTTAGAGCCAGGAGCACTGTACACTCCTGGTTCTCGTTTCCTCCTAAGCTGCTTGTTATTGGGGAGAGCTCACTTTACTTCTCAAAGCCTCACCTTGCTTATAGAATGGAGTCAGAAGTCCACGATGAAAGTTGATATGTTAGACCTTTTTTCCTTTTTGTTGCTCCAGAGAGAAAATAGTGCACCAAATTTTATATTTGACAATTGGATAGCCCCCTTCACCTGTGAGCCGTTTATTTTGTCACTTTAATCTCAGCAACTAAGATGCTAATAAGCCTCACAGGTAAGCTAATTGCCATTAATTGTGGACAAAGAGGATGTAAGATCACTGACTCAAGGAAATGAGAGCTTTCAATTGACTACAGTCTTGGTTAGGGCTCCATGCTTTTATGTCAGCTCTGACAGCTTTCAGATGGATCACCTTGGCCATTATTATTTCTAAATGAAGAAATAAGCACTTAGATGTTCTTTGAGTGTGTCCAAAATTTCATAATTTCAAGCTCACTTAGTCCTGGAACCCAATTGCCTGCTCTTAGGGCATTAGACCAACATCTCACATTTATCTAGGTTATTTCACACCTTGTAGAAACAGGCTCAGAATAGGTTGGGTGACAAGGTAGTATTGTAGCAATTGGGATCCGCATTCTTGTTTTATGAAGTTTAGATTTGTCTGTAATTTGAGAGCGGGTTCTTTGTGTTGCCAAGAGTCAAAGCTAAAATTACCTGTGTTTCAAAGAAAGAGTTCTTCTAGGAAATGCTCCCCCCCCCTCACCCCAGGATGTTGGAGGAAGAGGGGAGATGGATGACTTTTGCTTGAATCCCTAGTCTCTAGGATCCAGGCCAAACAGGGATTGAACTGCCTCTTGAAATTTTTATTATTCTGCACTCTAGGAACCCCTTGAAAAAGAGACTAATGCACTTTTAATGACTGGATATTAAAGAGTATTTATTTCAGGTATAAAAAGTTGCTGTTGAAGTGATTTTTTTTTTTTTTTCCTTTCTCCCTTGCCTCAATTCAGGCATAGAAGAAGCAAAGCCTCGTAGCTGAAAATAGAGCAATCAAAAATAGTCTCTTCTTATAAATGTGACCTGATCACAGATGGCTCAGATTTAGTAGGGGAACCTTTGGTAGTGAATTGCCGTGTGTGGGGGTGGTGGGGGGAGAGGTCTGCAGTCTGCCACAGGATATAGCAGGTAGGGGGAGGAGTAGAGGACCTTCATATGGCACCAGATGTATTCAATAAGGCTGGACAGGCACGGGGGACCAGGTTTGACTGATAGGTGGTGGTGATCTCTGATGCTCTGCTGAGACAAGACTAAGTGGATAAGTGTAGCCTTCTAGGGGAAACATTGTCACCAGTGTATGTAATCTGTAAGTGAAGAGTACAGGCTCTGGGGCTGCACAATTTGAATCTTGGCATATCTTCTTACAACTCATATGACTTTAGCCAAGTTATATAAACTCTATCGGCTTCGGTTTCTGTATTTGTAAGAGGATGGTAATATTTCCCACCTTATGGGGATGTTGTTTTGAGAGTCAGTATAGGTAAATCATTTAGATTGATACTTGTGCAGAGTAAGTGGTGCATAAATGTCTAAATTGAATCATCAATTGCCATCCTGCTTGCAAACTTCAGGTGAGGACTGATGGTGCATATATGAAAGATTTGACTAGGATGCTAATTATATAGTGGGTGAATTTTGTGATTTATATTTAGGTATGTATAACTCATTTTGAGTGAATTTTTGTGACGGAAAAATCCAGATGATTCAAAATTTTTTTTGGTTGATTGCTTGTGAACTCTTTGGGATTTTCTACATAAACGAACGGCATCTGCCCATAGAGGCTGTGTTCTGCTTTCTTATTTGTATGCTCTTCACTTCCTTTTCTTGTCTTACTGTGCTAACTAGAACTTCCATTGCAATGCTGAACAGGAATGGAGGGAGGACACTCTTGCGTTGTTCTGAATCTTGGTGGCAAAGGGTCCAGTTTCTCATTATTAAATATAATGTTAACAGTGGAGGTTTTTTTGTAGATATTCTTTATCAATTTGAAGAAGTCTCTTTTTATTCCTTGTGGAGATTTTTTATTTATTTATTTTTTAAATTTTTTTTGGTACCAGGGATTGAATTCAGGGGCACCCGACAACTGAGCCACATCCCCAGCCCCATTTTTTTGTGTTTTATGTAGAGACAGGGTCTCACTGAGCTGCTTAGTGCCTCGCTGTTGCTGAGGCTGGCTTTGAACTCGCGATTCTCCTGTCTCAGCCTCTCTAAGTGCTGGGATTACAAGCGTGAGCCACCGCGCCCGGCTAGATTTTTTATTTTTTTAAATCAAGATTTGAGTGTTGGATTTTGTCAAATAGTTTTTTTTCTATCAATTGATAGCATAAAATTTTGATTCTCTAAATATATTCTCTTTGAACTTGTTCACTTTTTAAAAAAAGTATATAATCTTGTGTTTGAAGGCTCTTTGGCTTTGTTCAGGGAGTTGTGTTTTTAGGTCACCTCCAGTCTCTTGTGTGGGTTTTGTTTTTGTTTTTGTTTTTAGGTGACTTGCAAGTTGAGACTAGTTTTTACATTTTAGAATGTTTGAAAAAGATCTAAAAATTTGATGTGAAAATTGACATTCAAATTTTATTATCCATGAATTCCAATTGGAACACAGCCATGCTAATTCATTTATGTAGTCAAATGTGGTCAATGGCAGAGTTGAGTCATTATAATGGAGATCCCATACTCTCAAAGCCTAAAGTATTTACCATCTGGCACTTTCCTGGAAAGTTTTGCTGACCCCTGCTATATGATATTCTACTGCATGAATATTCCACAAAATATGTATTTCTTCATTACTGATGGACATGTTTTGCTGGTTTCTGGCAGTTGTGAGGAAAGTTGTCATGAACTTTTTATGTGTATACTCCTCTGCGTGTAAGTGTACATACTGTTGGAGTGGCATGGCTGAGTCCCAGCAGGGAGTCTGTCTTCAGCCTTCCTAAATAAGGTCACATGTTCCAGAGTCGATCCCTATTCCAAGTTATATTCCCACCAACAGTGGATGAAACTGCTGATTGCTCCATGTGCTAACAAGTGCTACTGTACAACTTAAGAATTTGTTGTCATTATGGTGGGTATAATCCAGTATTTCATTTAGATTTTGATTCATTCCTTCTTAGATGCCAATGAAGCCTATTATATTTTTGATCACTTTCCTGTTTTTTTTTTCCTTCTGAAATACTGAATATATATTTTTCTTTCACACCCAACCTCTTTTTGTTATCTTAACCTTGTTTACCTTGTTTTTTTAATTGTAAGTTTACTTGTAGTTATTCCACCTATTTCTCTATTATTTTTCCTTTCAGTAATATTTTATCTGAACTCTGCCATACTATTTTTATTTTTGTTTTAAGCTTGTTTCTCCTTTTATGAACTATCCTATCCAAAATTTCTCTGCAGTCATAAAAAACTATGGGCATGAAATTTTCCATTTCGTTGTGTTTTGCTTTTGTGTTTATCTTTTGCTCATGGAGAAAGGAGAATGTGAACTGAGACAATAAAAATTTCAGTTTCACCTGTTGCTTCAAAAGACCTCTAACTAAATAGGTTATTTTCTTTCCCTTGTGGGCTTGTCTTTCTCTGGTTTTTAACCTTTAACAGGTGATGGGATGCAAGGCAAAGCTGCCGGTTGTCAGGCTGACTGCACAACACTAGGCTTGCTACTTACCTTCTTTCTGGCAGTCTCCCTCCTGCAGAGGTAATTCAAGTGAGGAGGTAGTAAAGGGTTTCTGTTTTAGCTATGTCTTCCATGACAGTCAGACTGGCTCTGTGCCTCTGTGGCCACCACCTATTCCTTCTCCCCTATCCTGTGCCACAGACATACATTCCTCCATCTGGTCGTTGCAGTCATTGGGTTGGCCTTCCCCTAGGGATCTAGTCCGGCTTAAACTTTAGGGGGTAATATCAGCTTCTGTTGTTCTGGTGTATTTCAGTTTTCTTTGTAGTTGTCCTTGTATAAGTCTCCCTCATCTTTAATATTTTGCTTCATTTTTATTGGTTTTGAAGGAGAATGTTTGTTTAGCCCCCCCCTCCCTATTTTTTTTTTTTTATATCAGGGTAAACTCAGGCACTCAACCATGGCGCCACATCACCAGTCTTATTTTGTATTTTATTTAGAGACAGGGTCTCACTGAGTTGCTTAGCATCTCACTTTTGCTGAGGCTGGCTTTGAACTCGTGATCCTTCTGCCTCAGCCTCCTGAGCTGCTGGGATTACAGCCATGCACCACCGTGTCTGGCTTGCTTAGCCATTTTTAACTGGAATGCTGAACAGACCCTCTTGTTGCTTTAAAAATTTTGTGTTACAAAGTCAAAATAAGTAGATAGTTGATTTATTTCAAAATTTTATCCATTTGTGTTAATGTTATGTAAAGAGAGCCAATTATTAATAAGGGGCTTTCTTTCCAAAGGCATAAAGCCCTGGAATGGAAGGGAAAATTCTTTCCTATATAAAGTAAAAACAGAGCTGGGGATGTAACTTAGTTGGTTGAGTGCTTGCCTTGCATGCATAAAGCCCTTGGTTCTAATCCCAGCACCGCGCACGCGCGCACACGGGCACACACAAAGTAAAAACAAAAAGCTTAAAATGTTTTGCTCTAAAAGCCTAATGTAGTATATCTTAATTATCCAACGATTAAAGCATGCAATGAACAGTTATTATATTCATTTGTACATGAAAATCATGGCAAACATCTGAATGTACATATCTGTATATGATGATCTTTTTTTGTTAGCCATAATTATGTCTTTCTTAATTAGGTTTGTCTGATTATTGGTTTCTTAAAATATGTGCATATTTTAAGGATCATAGGAAGTCAATTTATGGAAAAGCATCATTAAATTTGTTTTACAGACTGAGTTGTTCCTGCTGAGGCTTGTGGACATATGGTATCTTGTCTGATACAACATCTTGTATGAAAAATCTTGCTGAGACACCAAAACAAAAACAAAAAATAAGGATAAACTTTTAACAACATAAAATTTTTCTTTGTCACAAGGCCCTTAATTTAAGCTACTATCCATTGTGACTTCAGGTATAGAGCTAAATATCCTTTTTTTATTTGTGAGAGAGTTTAAAACAAACTTAAAAATGGAAACTGTAACACTTTGGAGTAAAACCACATGTATAAAAGTGTGGATAAATAATTCCCCATATTTTTAAATTAAAAACAACCTTTTATTATAATAGCAAAAGGTACAACCACTGTAGAAAATTATAAAATACACAATAAGCAAATGAAAACACCATCTTACTGCCATAAAGAAACCATAATTAACAGCCTCTAAAACATTTTTCATATCCATTTCTAAGTACATGTTTTTCTTAAACCAAATTAAGATGATATTCTACATGTTCTTTGTAGTCTGTTCTTCAGCCAATGGTCACCTGCTTTATTATTTCACCTTTGTTAATATATTTACATCTTACCTGTCACCTGGTCCATATTGAAAATTTAACAGTCGTTTCCAGAATATCCTTTAGTACTTGTTTGTCCTGTTGAAGTTCTACCCTAGGCCAGTCTTTGCAGCCAGTTATTAAGTACCTTGAATTTTTTCTCATCTATCTCAGCCCCCACCTTTTGTCCTATGACACTGACTTGCTAAAGAGGCTGAGCAAGTTGTCTTGGTCTTAGGTTTTTTTTTTTTTTTTTTTTTTTGGTACTGGAGATTGAACTCAGGGGCACTCGACCACTGAGCCACATCCCCAGCCCTATTTTGTGTTTTATGTAGAGACAGGGTCTCACTGAGTTGCTGAGCGCCTCACCCTTGCTGAGGCTGGCTTTGAACTTGCGATTCTCCTGTCTCAGCCTCCCTAAGTGCTGGGATACAGGCTTGAGCCACCGCGCCCGGCTGGTCTTAGGTTTTTAATACTAAAGTTTTTGAAGACAGAACTTCTTGAAACTAAAAATTCACTACTTATGAGGTTTGGAGAGTGCCAGAGACAACAGCAGAGGGAAGATAGACATAAATATATTACCGAAATGAGAAAATCCGTTTGTCTGCCAGGGTATGCTGATTATTACTTACGTGTTTAAGATGTTTTCCAAACTGTGAATCTCTGGGTTCTCCAAGGTAGTCTTGTTTTTGACTACAGTCATTAGGATGGTCATGAACATCAGTATATTAAAGAGGTTGGATAACATGGGAGTACCTTTGTTAAATATCGTTTACATTTTTGTCTTCACAGTGACATATGTGCATATGTGCATAAATGCATGTACACAACACACACACACTTTCATGTTACATTTTTTGGTCCAACTTCTGAAAGCAAGAGTACAGAGTGCCTGCAGTGTGTTCAGCCTTGAGTCATATGTTATGGGAGATGCAAAGGTAATCAGTATCTTTCCTCAGGAATCCCTGAAATGTAATTATGGACATGTGATCAGTCAGAACTATGAAGTAATAAATGCTAACTTAGAGGACACCATTGTAACAATAAAGAAGCTGATGTTAAACATACTGCTTGATCTTACATTTTAAAATCGGCTGTCTTGAGTTATTTATATAATACAAAACATACCCATGGTAAGTCTCTTGCCATTTTCGATCCACTTTCTGCTTCATCCTGCTGCAGTAACAAACTTCTGGTAGTGTTTTACACAAATTCACCTTTCCCTACCCTCCCAGTGATTGAATATATTTTATGCTTTTATTTCCTCTGTCTGGAGCCCCCTATCCCACTTGCATTGCAAGGTTAACGAATTCTTTCTTCAGCTCTCACCCGACTGTTTACACTCTGTGCTCTTGTTTGACACTATTAACCAAAGAAAGCGATTGCATAATATTCATTTGCCTCAAACGATATCTAAACTTTGACCTCCCCCCCCATTTGCAAACATTTTCGTTTTTGAATTTCCTTTTGAAACTGTCCAGTGATCATTGTATATCAGGCTTACTGCTAGATCTTAGAATAGATAAAACCGAAATGTTGTCCTTGCCTTTATGGAATTAAAGTATAGTAGAGGGAACAGAATGGAAGCTGTCACCAGACATTGTAATAGATGTAAGAATTCAGCGCAGTGGTATCTGGGAGCAAGGAGGAGGGAATGATGGCCATATGAGGAAGAGGGAAAGCATCACTAAAATTGCATCCAAGATCAGATTGAAAGATGAGTGAGAAGATGAGGAAGGCCATTGGGGTCAAGGGAGCAGTATGCATGGAAAGAGAATGGTGGTCAGAAGTCAAGACCTGTTCAAGGAATTGTGACAAGTTACTGTTCTTGGAAGATCCTTTCTCACTTATCAGCATATTTGTCAATATAGGAACAAATGTTCTCTTTTAAAGTCCCTTTTGGTTCTGTTTCAACTTAAACTCCTTCACCCTACCATTATATTCAGGTATTCTCTGTATGCTGAAAATAGGATTTTTAAAAAAATCAAGTCAAACTTGTGTAAGATAAGAACAAAATTACTAAACTATTAACATCAGAGAATAAAATATAATTATTTATAGCAATTCAGTAAGCTATCATTATGATAAAGTAAGCTGTTTTTAAATGCATAATGATTCTGCAGGAAGACAAATGTGCTTTTAAGAAAAACTAGGACAGAAACCCAAACCGCATAGAAGGAGTAGTTGTTTGTTTTCCAGAAACTTTATCACTTAATATTCTTTTCATTGCAGGCAGTTTAGCAGGTCAGACATTTCTGAGAAGGCAGCTTGTACTTCATTATTTCTTCTTAGTAGCTAAATGGCATTCCGGAAGATCACACATCAGAAATGTCAGTGTGCTTAATGACAGGACAAGCCACAAATGGACTGCCTAAAAGCTAAGTAAGTCTAGCTTTACCTAACAACAAAATAGCAATGAAAGTGAATCTTCACTGATATCCTCATCTGTCTCCTCATTACAAAAAAATCACATATAATGAAAAAGTTCCATAAGTCTGGAGGGGAAGAGAGATGCAGGTGGTCAAGGATGCAGGGTCTCTTTATTGGCTCTTAAATTGCTTCTCCATTGCCACCAAAAGCCTGCAACTTGCCTCTACCCGCAGCCTCCATGATACCACATCTGGTCGGGTCCACTACGTTGGACTGCATCCTTCCTCTTTTCAAAATGAACCCCCATTTTGCGAAAACATCCACATTTAAGGTTGTAATCCTCTTGTTGATTTCTGTGGTTCTTTGTTTTTCTTACTTCATTTCCTAGTATACCAGTAACAAGCACTAGTTTATGAATAAGAGATGAGATGAGCTACACAGAGATGTCTGAGGTGGGTTTGGCCTTGGCTGCTGGAGAATTGAATTGGCTTGTGTGCAAGGCTTCTCTTGGCATTTTACATGATGCATTGACAAGGCATTTTGGTCACATCTGAATTTGTGGTGGATATGTATTTAACCAGCTTCCATGGAACCTGCTTAAAGGATGAACTGATACTCACCATTTTCTCTGAAATGTGTTTTCCAGTGTTCATGGCACTTGGTACATTTGTGACTATAAGTGTGCTTTCAGGTCTGCTTGTTACTTGTCCCAAGTTGAGTGGTTTGCTTGTCAGAAGTGAACTTTGTGAATTCCCAAACCTGTTTATGTTGCATGTACTTGTTCATCTAATGCAACTCCACAACAATTGATGTTTATAATTGTAAAATGAGAGCTGTTTTTCTGTGAAAAGTAAATCAAATGCTATTGAGACTTTCAGTAAAGATCAGTTGTTTAATGAAAATTGTCAAATTGGAGATGGGCAAGAACATGTCAAATATTTGGAAACAGAATTATAAAAATCTAGAATGAATTTAAGTTATAGATTTCTCATTCCACTTTTAAATTCTTTAATGTTCTTGCTTTCTTGTTTAAGGAATAGTAAGATATTAAAACTAGAAAATTGAGATGTTTTATATTTGTACTATAGTGTAGATTCAGAGGGAAGGTTTTTGCTTTTATTCATCACTTTAACAGTAATTATCAACTTAAATTTTGTTAAATTGAATTTGTATATATTTAAGGCATAAATTATGATGTTCTTCATAAAAATTATTCCTAACTTTAAAAATTAACAGAATAACCCACTGTGTGACATCTAAGGCAAAAGACTTAGAAACACTCAGAAATACAAGGACTCCTTGTTTTTATGTTCTCTCATGCAGAGAAGGGTATTCTCTGTGAGAAGCACTGGGCTGGAACACTTCACTTTTATAGAAGAGTGAATTTCTGGACCTAGCCAGGGATGGAGCTGTATAGGCCCTCCAGCTATTAGGGAACCCATCACGGCTAATTGAACCAGGGAGAGTTAATGTCTTTGTGAATCTGTTTTCTTGGCACATAATATTCAGGGGCATATCGGCCACATTTTCCCACCCGCTGATAACAAATGTATCCTAAGTCTCCAATATGAGATGTGACTGGGAAATAGAGAGACCAATTTAACCAATATACCAGAATTTAGACATCCTAATGAGCTTTTTTTTCCCCCAAAATAATGACAGTAGGAGGTTCAACAGTTATTTCCAAGATACTGTCTTTACTCAAAATCATTTCTGGAACTCAGTTGAAATTGCTTTCAAGGATAATTTATATGCTTCATGGGAACGCTGGCTGAATTGCTCCAGAGATACACCTGATATCAATCAATGATAGTTGTACCTATCTTGATTTACCATTTTGTTTCTAAATAGCTATCTACTTACCATTACATGCTAAGGTTTTCCAGTGATAGGATGTTAGAAAGAATGCATTTTAGGTCTAAAAGACAGCCGTAAGGCAAATTTCAGGAAAGTCTTGAGCAATGGTGAGATCACTGAAATGAATATAAACCACCTAATGAAGTGAATGTCTGAAGGCAAGAGAATTCACTTGGATGTATAAGTTGTGTTAAAAAGTTGAATCAATGATATTTTTGTAGAGAAGTATCAGCAATTTTTTTATATTAATGGCCAAGTAATATTTAGACTTTGTGTTCTGTAGGTCTCTGTCACAATGATTCTACTCCACACAAAAGCAGATGTATATAAAACAGAAATGATGCCCCTAACTTTATTTACAAACACAAGCAGCAGACTGAATTTGGCCCATGGACCATAGTATATCCATGTTGCATTATGGAGTCTTGAAAAATAAATTACTCTTAAATGTTCTACATCAGTCACATCCATTGAAAATATATACTGTAATCATTGCTCCCATGTTTGATACAGTAATTGCTATGTTACAGTATAGCTACTTGTATCAAAACTATTTTAGGGGCCAAAGGTATATGTACAGTGTGATATTCTTAGTACCTAAAGCCTAATACCTAGAAGAATTTGTCTCTGATTCAAATAGTAAAAGTGCTTTGATATTATTTTAGCCATTACTGTTGTCCCTTTGCTCACACATACCTAGAATAGCCACAGTGGGGATTAAAGAAGGATGTGAGGGCACAGTCTCTTCTGTTTCTAAATAGTCCTCTGGGATCTACTTCAACTGTTTAGGCTGCTCTGTCCCTGCATTCCATGCTCTTTGCTATTTGATGTCCTTATTAATTCACATACCATTATGTGATATAATTATAATTCACATACCATTATGTGATATAATTCACAGACCATTAAATTCAATCATTTTAGAATATATTCCCAGAGTTGTACAATCATCACCACAACTGTAAAATATTTTTATCTCCCTAAAATAGAATTTGCATCTAACTTCATACCCATTAGTAGTCACTCTGCAACTTCCCCCACAACCTCAGAAGCCACTAATCTACTTTCTATTATTTTTATTAGATACTTCACATAAATTGAATCATCATACAATATATGGTCTTTTATGTCTGTCTTTTTTCATTTTATTTTCAAGATTTACCCATCTTTTACTATGTTTCAATACCTAGTTCCTTCCTATTGGTGAATAATGTATTGTATGTATATACCAGATTTTAAAAATCCATTTGTCATTTGATGGACATTTAGGTTACTTTAACTTTTGGCTGTTATGAATACTGTTGCTAAGAACATTTTTGTATACAAATGTCTTCATATTTTTTTTGGATAAATACTTAGAATTGCTGTGTCACATAGCAACATATGGCCACCATATGATCAGTGTTTAACATTTTGAGGAACTTCCAGATGTTTTCCAAAGTGGGTCTAGCATTTTGTATTTCCACCAGCAATGCATGAAGGGTCAAACTTTGTCCACATCCTTGCCAACACTTGTTATTGCCTGCCTTTTGTGTTTTAAATTTACTATTGGCTATGAAGTAGTATCTTATTGTGGTTTTGGTTTGTATTTCCTTGATGACTAATTACTTGCTGTTGGCCATTGTATATCCTTTTTAGGGAAAAGTCTATTCAACTCTTTTCTCATTTTAATTTGTTTGTCTTTTACTATTGTTATAACTGGTCTTTATATTTTCTAGACACATAACTCTTATCAGATATGATTTACATTTTTTCCCATTCTGTAGATTCTTTTCCCTTTCTTGATAGTGTTATTTGCATGAACGTTTTCTTATTGATGAAGTCCAATTTATCTAGTTTTCTCTTGTGCTGTTGATGAAGAGGTGGCTATGTTCTAAGAATTTTATAGTTTTAGGTTTTACATTTAGGGCTAAGATCAATTTTTGTGTGTGTCTGTGTTCATTTTTGCATGTGGTGTGAGGTAGGGGGCTCTAAATTCATTTTTTTTTTTTTGCATAGTGTGAATATCCAGTTGTCCAAGTATCATTTGTTGGATTCACAATTCCCAAGTTGAGCTTGAGGTTCTTGTAAAAAAATTGACAATAAATGTAAGGATTTATTTCTGATTTCTCAGTTTTATTCCATGGACCTGTATGTCTGTCCCTGTGCTGGGGACACTCTTGATTACTGTAGCTATGTAGTAAGTTTGGAATTAGGCAATATGAATCCTACAAATTTGTTCTTTTCTCCCAAAGTTTATTTGGTCTAGTCTGGGTCTCTTGAATATCCACATGTATTTTACTATCAGTTTTTGCAAAAAAAGCAGCTGAGACTTTGATGGGAATTGCTTTTAGTGTACAGATGAATTTGGGGAGTATTGTCACTTAACAATATTAAGTATTTTGACTCATTAACATCTGAAGTCTTTCTCCTTACTAAAATCTTCTTTCAATAACATTTTTTACTTTTCAATTTGCAAATCTATGCTTCTTTTATTATGTTTATTACTAAGTATTTTACTTTTTTGATGCCTTAGGAAACTGTTTTATTTTTGGAATTGTTCATTGCTAGTGAAAATACATAATACTTTGGGTTTTTATATTATCTTATATGGAAGTATTTCTGAATTCATTTATTCATAGTTTTTAGTGGATTTCTTAGAATTTTCTGTACATAAGTTGATATCACCTACCAGTTAGGAATTTTAAGGATCTGCTTCATTGGACTTGGCCAGCATCCTGTTTCATTTTCCTCAAATCTCATCCCCATTTTTAAATCCCTTTCCCAAGAGCTGTACCTTTTTCTCTTAGCAGAAATTCGTATCCTAAAGAGAGATGACACTACTGTATGTGTGAGAAACCATCAGTGATTTTGCATTTCCAGAAGGTTAACTCCATGTCAAGGAGAGAATGACAAAATGATGTCTTTCATATTTGATTTGTAAAATATCTATGGTTAGAAAGTAATGAAGTTAAAAAGACAAATGTCAAGTTGTTTTCATTATTAAAGTTTTGTTGTTTTTAACTAGACAGATGCTTGCTTAGATTACGTGGAACAATGGGTCAGTAAAATCGGGATCATTAATTTGATCATTTTGTTAGCCTTGTGAGTATATACCATCATCTGTCCTGAAATGCTGGCAACAAGGTAAATTGAGCATGTAGGGCCAAGGCCATGGGAGTCAGTGGGAATAGAACTCAGTGTATCTATTCACTGGAAGAAGGTCAGCCATGTCCTATTGAGAGAAGATAATTGGGGTTGGGGTGAACATAGGGCACATGGCCTGGCAAAAACTATTCACCAAACAACACTAGGGGGTGCAATTCATGTGTTCTCAAGTGCACAATTATGCTGTGTGGTCCTGTAATAGGATTACATAAATTGTCAAAATTTGAAGCCTTTTAGATTTACTAGAAAATGGATAGTTTTGAATTTTCATTTGTATGTGTCAATCTCGAATTCCTAGAGCTTGGGTAAGCATAGCTTCAGTCTTACTGCCATTTCTTGGTGGTGGTTTTTTGATTTTTTTTTTTTTTTTTTTTTTGCTTGTTTATAAGGTCAGCAAGTGTTAGAGACTAAAAGATGACACCTAATGGAGCTTTCCTAGTTGATGTAGTCAACACAATTTAAAATAGTAAAAATAATATATGCATTGTTTCCTAGAATGATAGGGTATTAAAGTAGATGAGATTTTAGAAATGATTTGATCCGGTCTTCAGTTCATGCTGAATTATCCGTATCACATGTCCATTTCCCCATCTGGAGGTTATTGACCACTACTCACTTATGAACTCTGGTTCTGAGGACCTTGTGTTATTTTGAAGTCATCTTTATTCAAATAATAATAAATTTATTTTGTTCCATAGATAAATTTATAAATCTTATACTTTTTCTGTTGAAAGAATCTTTGTTATGTAAAGATACTTAGATAGCTCCACCTAAATCTTCTTTCCTGATTAAAAATAACCTGAGAACATTCTGATGCAGTTTCCAGATATTTCATTTTTCTGCGTCACAAATTGAAGTGCATATAGAGAAAGTCAGTACTCCTCTTAAAATGTGTCCCAGACTGAACATTTTTCCAGGTGTGACTGTATTGTACTATACAATGCAATTATTATCTCCCTTGTTCAGGGCACACCTGGTGAACCTCTAGGCTTTGGAATAGAATAGATCTAAGTTAAAATTTCAGGCTTGCCACTAACTAGCTCTGTGGGAAAGTTACTTGAATGTGCCTTAATTTCTTCATCTACAAAAGAATCATCATAAACTTTAGAGCTTCTCTAGTTTATAAATTTCATGAGGGCCAGAGACATAAGTGTTTTGCTTTGCTTACCCAAATTCTCAGTTCTTAGTACAGTGCCAGGATCATAATAGGCACTCATTAAATATCTGATGAGTGGATGAGAGGATAGATACCAGTCCTGTAGAACTGTACTAGGAGTGAAAGCTCCTAGCACAATGTCCAGCATTTAGTGACATTCAGTCATTTTAAAAAATGTTTTAAAGCAACTCTGTCCCACTTGGGCTTATAATAAACCTCCAGTCAACTAAAACTCCATGATCTATCACAAAGAAACTCTAAATTATGTTTTCCCAGTTCAGGAATTTTAAATGCATATTCTTACATTTGGTGTTGCTAACTTTGGTACAATGAATTTCATCTCTTTGTAATTTGTTGAACTCTTGCATCTTTATCTTATATCTCCCAAATGTATTGATAGCAACTATTCCCCACTGTTCCCACTGCATCTAGGGGCTTTGTGCAGCTGATGAATTCAGTGACCATAGTCACACCTTTCAAATAGCTAAGATTTCTACAGCTCAGACATCTGACTTTTTAGCACAAGTAGACAGCTATTAGGACGGCTGTGTCTGCAACTTTAGAATTTTATAATGGAGTATTGGTGGCTTTTTTTTTTTGTTTTGGCTATTATGATTACTGTCATCCCACAATATCCCCAGTCTCCTACCAAAATACATGAATGCTCAAGTTCCCTGTGTAAAATAGTGCAGAATTTGCATATGACATGTATATCTCTCTATGGACTTTAAATCATTACCAGATTACTTAAAATACCTAATGCACAATGTAAATGCTGAATAAATAGTTGTATTATTTAGGGAATAATGATCAAAATTGTCTGTACATGTTCAGTATGGGTGCCTTTTTTTTTTTTCCCTGAACATTTTCAATCAATGTTGGTGGAATTTGGATGTGAACCAGTGGATTTCTAAGGCAAACTGAACTCGACTTGGGGGAGTGCATCCTGAGTAATTTCAACTGGCAAATTTTAGCACCTTTTACTCCAGAAGGGGACAAAAGCTAATGAAACCATTCAGTAGCTGAAAATGCATAATTATAACTAATGTGGTAAGAGTGACATTGCTCTGTTGTTCCGTCTGCAGCAGTTTGAGTTGCTGCTTAGAACACTCCTGAGTGGTTACCGCCATAAATAAGGCTTCTGAAATTGAAGAACCCATGGCTTGATGTTCCTACTGTAGAAATCCAGTGATTTGATGAATTCTGCATCTCTCCATTCTCCTTTCTTTGATTTATGTATGTATTTTTAAAAACTTCATTCTGTAATCAAGATATCCTGTTTCTATATCCCTTCTATACAACTGAGAATGTTAACCAAGGTCTCAGATCATATCATAGCAAAAGTGTGTTGCTTGGCAACAGGGAAAGAGAAAATGTTTCAGATTTTAAAAATAATTCAAGGTTTTATTATTCATTTTTTATTAAAATGATTTCATTATTTGTGGGAAAATAGCCTGGAGGGAGTGAAAAATGGACCGTGGCAGCAATATCTTTCTTGTATTTGTTTTATAGGAAATCATCTAAGCAGGAATTGGTTTTTGTCTTGGACTATATGTCTTAGACTATGTGGATATTCTGACTGGCTCTCAGGTTCATGCTCTGGAGATTTTCCCAATTGACTCATTATGTATCAAGGAATACCTTTCCCCTATTGCTCCTTTCCAAAAAATCAGAACCTACAGGTTGTCTTTCTCTAGGACCATCTTGGAATTATAACCATATTCGTTGTTAGACATACAAAAACCTCTACCATATTCTTGGTTTATTTTAATAATGATTGTATATTGGTCCAACCTCTCTCCATTGTTAGAGTTCAAGGTCTCTGAAGGTATGTTAGTCACTTCTCTGTGTGAAGCAGCTAACTAGGGTGATAGTTCTGGAGGCTAGGAAGTCTAGAGCATAGTGCTGGTATCTGGCAGGAGCCCTCATGCTGTATCACACATGACAGAGGACATCATACAGAAAAATATCAGGAATACATGGCTGATGTGGCCCATTCATTTCATGCCTGCATGCAAAGAGAAGAACAGGAAGAGGCTGGAGTCCAAATATCCTCTTCAAGGGTATTCCTCTAGCAACTTGACTTTGTCCCATCAGTCTCCCTCCTCTTAAATGTTTCATCACTTCCAACAATTGGGCCTACAATTGCAGATATTAGTTCTGCAAGATTTTGTGTTTTGGGTGTTGGTGACAAGCCTGGGCTTTAGGAAATAGAGAAGAGCTGAAAAGAAAAAGGACAGGACAAAAAGAGGTATAATGTACCTCTGACTTCTGCTATAGATAACCATAAATTTTTGTTGTTGTTTGGTCTGCACCATGTTGAAGCACAAACAGCTAGGTCTTTTAAATCTAGATTTTTAAAAAAACAAAACATGAAATGTGATGAGCTTTTCCAAACAATATGTAGTAAAAATTAGAATTAAAAAGCCCATGTGTCTTTGTGTTTTATCTGAGACAAAGATGAATCAGTCTCTACAAATGGGTTTTCACTAGGGAATCAATACAACTTTCACCTTGAGCTAACTTTGTGTTAACATAAGCAAGATGTATCTGAATTTTCCCTGATATTTCACTGTGAAAATTCACTTCTATATATAGTTGTCAGAGAAGCTTAGTAAGGTTGATACAGATATTAATCAGGTCAGTGATATTTTGCTTGAGTAAGTATTGAGGATCAATTGTTTAAGAAGATTCTAGACAGGCTTATGATTAGAATCAACCAGTAAAATTTAGCAAGGTATTTGGCCTCAACAAACCCAGCATATACAACATTCTACTTCTTGTACTTCATGTTTAGTTTCATTGCTGTGTTTTGAACATTTTCTTGGGGCTGCATGAAATTTGCACAATTAGACTAATTGAACTGAACCTCTGCTTATGATATTAGTAACTCATGAGTGATAATTTAGGAACATAGACTTACTCTAGGGACAGATACCTTGGGCAGATGATGCAATTCCTGGACACGGCAGTAAAAGTACAAGCAGTTGTTATTTTTCTGTGTTCCCTGCTCTCTTATTAGTCATTAAAAACAAAAGAAGTAATGACTCATTTCCTTTTTATAGGCAATCCTTGGAGTTCATATTTATTTTTCTGCTATTAGAAATACTACTGCTAAACTTCAGAGCCTAGGTTATTTGGCAATAGTTTGAAGCTCAATACTAGAAATGTGATTTCAAAAACAAATTGAACACCCTTTCTTGGGTCTTTCCATGGCTGATCCTCCTTGTCATTCTCAACTCATACATTGTCTTTTCCTGAGAATTTTCCCCAGACTCCCCAATTAAAAAATTTTTTTTCTGGTCATGATCCTATTTTAATTTTAGTTTAACTCACTTTAAAGCAGTAATCCTTATTTGAAAATTTGTTTATTTCTTTGCTTTTACTTGCTTACTGTTTTCTTTTGTCTGCTTCAAATATGAATATAGTGAACTTATCAAGCTCTTGGCTCTGACACTGGTGTTAATGCACTGAAAGGACCTCGTAGATGGACACTGGAGGAAATAACGAGAATGAACTATTGCAGATTCAAACTTTGCTTTTGCCTTATTCTTTTCCTACCAAGGGTCTGCTTAGGTGCTTAAATGAACTACAAAGCTTATCCAGTTTTTTATATTTACCATTACTTTAAAAAATATTGGTAAACTTGCCCTACACAGTCTGGCCCCTATTCTTTTACTACAGAGCAACATGCCAACTGAAGTTGAAATATAGGGGCAAACCAAAGATGCTAAAAAATTTTTTTCCTTCAATACTACTATATCAAATTCTGACTCTGATAGAGTCTGATGGTTTGATATCCTGGCTGCTCATTCAATTAGCATGACACCAGAGTGTCTTCTGGAAGAATTTGGAAGAATAAAATATCTTTACTGCCTTCCTGATGAAACTCCTTATGCTAATCATATTCTCCCTAGCCTGGGATGGAAAGAAAAGCAAGTTAGGTAACAAGATAAGGTTTTTATTCGAGCCTGTGAATGTGCACAGTCTCAGGAGCCTGGCCCTTGTACAGCCTCCTCTAAAAGTATCCCTTGAAATCAGTGAAATAGCTGGTGTCATTCTAACTCCAGTCACCATAATTAAGCTCCTGGGTTCTGAATGTGAGATTTTGCTTTATGGGAAAAAGACATTTTAATGGGAAAAAATATTCACGGGCAAGACAAGAGACTATAAAAAACTAGACTTGCCTGTGGACTCATGATTCTTGGATTCAATCTAAGAATCAGTCTATTCAGTGAAAAAAAGTTAACCTTGGCAGTCTCTTTTTGCTGTGAACCAAGGGTTTTTTTTTTTAAATGGAGTACCTAAAACTTTAGGCAGTTTATAGTTTTTGAGGATTTGCTATGTTATCCCCTCAGCTGCATACTTGATGCTACTTGTGTAGGCATGCTCTTCTTCCCTTCAGGGATAAAGATCCTTAGTTCTATCAGAGATGTGGGTACTTACTCACTTCACATTCTTTTCTTGTTTCATTCCTCTAGTTCTTCAGTTCCCACAACTTCACTGAGACAACTCTATGGTGAAGGTCATTATTCTGCTACTTGCCCACTCACAGCATTTGACAGCCACAGCCATTCTCTTCTTATAACACTTTATCTCTTGGCATTCATGATGTCACACTCTTCACCTCCTTCTCTAGATATTTTATCTCTTGGGCTAGGTCTTTTTTTTCTGCTTGACCTCTCATTGTAGGGCCCCAGAACGCCCCTTGTATATCTTTTCTTAATGCATCTTTAGGTAAATTCATCTGTTCTCATGGCTTTAAATGCTAAGCCAATTCAGATGATTTCCAAATCTCTCTACCTAGAGTTAATGATTTTTCCAAAGACCTCAGGTGCTCATATCTCAATATCTATTCAGCATTACCAGTAATATGTATAATTAGCATCTGAAACTTAACATAACCCAAATCAGACTTTGGTATCTCTTCCTCATAGCTTCTTTCCCCCTGGAATTGTGGATCTTAGAAAATGGCACCACTCAATAGCTCAAGCCAAAAACTGAGTAGTTGCATTTCATTCCTTGTATGCTCTCATCCTCAATATCCAGCCCTTTGGCAATCTCATTTTCAAAACTCTTCCTCCAAATATTTCCATATTTTTGGATTGTTTAATTACCCTAGTCCAAGGCATCATCATTGTTCTTGCCTAATCTTTTCCCTAGTCTCCCAATTGCTACTTTCCCTCCCTCTATACTGCAAATTACATTGGTTTATTCCCTTGATTAACTCTTAGTGATGACTTAGAGCAGTATCAAAATTTCCTTATTTTCCCTAGAGAGATCTGCCCCACCTGCAGTTCTCCAGCCCACATGGTCCTCATGTCTTCCTCCTAAGTTCCCTGAGCCTTCTCCTTGTAGGAACTGTGCATTAAGTGCTGCCTAGCCTGGGTGCTGTTTCCCCTTTACTTTCATGGCTGTGTCATCATTCAGATCTTAGTTTAATCTCACTTCAGAGAACACTTATGTCATTTTTCATGTTTATTAGCAATTTCTGCTGCATTTATGAGTGCACATAGGGATACACATTTGTGTATGTTGTCTCTTCCCCAGAATGTCAGAGGTTCAATACTCTATTCCCATTTTCTGGGATTTGCCTGGCACATTGTAAGAGCTCTATTAATATTTGTTGAATGAATAAATATATGAATGATTATACTCAAAAGGATTTGTGATTTTTAAAAGGCATTAAGAAGGACTGACATCAGCAAGATGCTTGGTTTGTGCTTCAGGATTTTGTTGTCTTTCATGTCTTTGTATGACCAATGTCTTTTGAGCAAGTATAATCTCAGAAGTGTGAGAGGCTGATTTAAGACTCTTGGCATATTACAGAGCTTGTGGCTGAGAAGCCAGGACTGGAACCCCATCTTTCTGACGTTGGAGCCGATTCCATAATGAGACTATCTACCTTCCTTTGTTCATCCTTTGAAAAATAAGAGAGGGAATTCGTCATAAGCATTCATATTGTGGAATTATGTTTTGCTCAGGTTGTATAGTAAATATTTAGGCTGGAATTTGGGGGCCAGGTTCTGTTATAACTACCAAACTATTGCAGTGCCCAAGAAACCATAGATGATATATAAATGAGTGGGTGTGGATGTGTTCCAGTCATTTATTTATGGTCACAAAATATATCACAAAATGGTATTTAAAATAGGGTTCAACCCTTGAAGAATGTAAAAGTCATTCTTGGTTATGGGCAGTACAAAAATAGGCAATAGACTGTCATTTGCTGACCCCTGCTCTGAGAGATGTTGTAGTAACTTTGAGAGTGACCTTCATAACTAACCTGGAACTACAACTCCTACAAATCCCTTGAGGGAAGGACCGTGTGATACATTTTTCACCATGTTCTTTTCCTGTGGCTTACTTGAGATGACTCCATTTTGTTAAGCCCTGTTTTGCCATCTGTATGCGTAAAAGGTGCTCCTTACACTTACGGTCACAAAAGAGAGAAAAGCTGACCAATACAATCAAATTAGAAATGCACCAAGGGCTGAATTATTTTCTAATCATTATTTTCAAACTTCTTGAGGGACAAAATTTACTCTAAAAATCTAGTGATGTGGACACTTGGGGAAAACAAAACAAAACAAAAAACAACAAACTCTGTCCTAAGAAGCTAATCAGTATTTGAAATAGGATGTCCATCTATTTAGTTAATACCGGATGCTACTAGACCTTGTTCTGTTGGTTTTTTGAATTTGTGCATTTTATTACTGTTAGCTTGCATTCATATAATATTTTTTACTTTTCAAAGAATCAGTTAATCCTTAATGTGATATTGTTCTGGTCTTTTAAAAAAGATTTTTGTATTTTTTGCTAGCTTAAGTCCATGAAAATAAGCATATCTGCTTTGTAGTTATTAAGACAAGGCTTTGTTTATATGTTTAACTCTTTTCTCCATGATTGAGAATAGCATGTATACTAAAGCATGCCCTCCACAAGCTAGTCACTTCTTTCCCTAGACAGTTCTTAGAATCTGTGGGTGCTTCTCTTGGGACGGTGATCTCAGTCTGCCATTCTCTCAAGATTTTGGGGTGCAGTATGAACTTTGTTTTTGCCATTTCACTGGACTTCACAATCCCTACATTCCTGGAGGGCCAGGTCAGCTCAGCAGTTCTTAGCATAGTGCCATGTACTGAGTAGGACCTCAGTAAATAGCTGTTGGGTTGCCTGGCTGCCCTCTGAGCTTGTTCATTCCTAGCTACTCTGATCACTTCATAGTATCTTGCCTACAATTATTTTTATGATTAAAACACTACATCAGCCTGGATTTCATTGTCTCCAATTTCATGCTTATTCCCATCTAGGTTTCTCTTGTCAGTCTTTTTCTCAGATTTGCTGCTGTTTGAGTCACTCACTATTGATCACTTACCTTCTTTCCTTTTTGGGTTTCATTTCCCTTTCAGATGTGCATGTTTTCCAGAGCCCGCTTAGACTCTCCTTAAAGATGCTGAGAACTGATATAATCTTTCTAACCCCTTGATTATGCATTCATCCTCCTTCACCTGAGTGTTTACACATTCTTTGCTTGTCCTGCCTGTTTGCTGACTTTAGGGAAGACACTATGTTTTAATTATTTGTTGAATAATAATTACCACATTATGAAAGGTTGAACTGCTTTTATGATCTCTGCTGATAGAAATAGCATAGTAGATGTTCACATATACCCATCAGCCTGAGCACAAATGAGTTCATCTCAGGTTGTGAAAAAGAATTTACTAAAATCAGAAACAAATCAAAACAGATGTAAGGTTTGGGGGTCATTAATTTCCATTACATTCCCATGGAGACCTATGAACAAGCTAAAAATACCTTCAGCAAATTGTATGAAATGGCTTCTTTAATAGTGTGATAGGGGAAGAATACAAAGCTAAATATTAACTTATTCCTAATCTGCAAACTTGCCTAAATAAAAATGTGGATAATATTATTTGGAATAGTTAATAGAGTAGGCATAGGAAATTTTCTGTACAGATTCCTCCCCTAACTTCTTATTAAGGTCCACTTACTGTAGAACCAACCAGAGTCTTGATTAGATAGCCAGCATTACATATGGTTTGAAAACTAATATAATACTATATAAGACTTTATTGATTTTTACATGTGCATACAAAAGGTAAATGAAAAATAAAACAACAACAAAAAAAATCAGTGAGAAGCAGAATGTATAAGACACTGAAAATAGAGATTAGGTTCTCTTCTCAAGGTCGATGGTCATGTATAAGATGTTCCTGGAACAATAGGTGTATGTTGTGTACCTAGTTTTTTTTTTAAAGTAGTTGTCCAATCTACACTTAATCTTTTTTAATATTTTTATTAGTTGTAGTTGGACTTTTTATGTATGTATATGTGGTGCTGAGAATCAAACCCAGTGCCTCACTCATGCTAGGCAAGCGCGCTAGCACTGAGCCACAACCCCAGCCCTGTGTACCTAGTTTTAAGCACAGGTATGGATGTCATAGTACTCAATGTCATGCACAATAGGTGGTCCAGCAGAGGAGAGATAAGCATACAATTAAATGTCTCCTAATAGTGGTATGAAAGAGATACAAAATAAGATTTGCTTTTAGCTAACTTCAAGAATTCTTCCTAGAGGAGGTGTGTTTAAGATCAGTTTTTAAAAGGGTATACAATGTAAATAGGAGAGCATGTCTGCTGGAGGGAAAGTTGCCAACTAGCCAAAGACCAACGGGCAAGAATGGAATAGCTTGAATAGAAAACAGTAAGTTTATTCTGGTTGGGGTTCCAGAAAATGCAGATGTGACCAAATGTAGGGTTTAATATTGGGGATTGTAGCAATAACAGAATCCTAATAGCTGCTTTCTGGGGTTATTGTAAGCATTGACAATCATGAAAGGAAGGTCCTAATGCAGTACTTTGTACTTAGTATGTGCTCTATTTTAGCTGCTCAGACTGGTATTGGAGGGCAGTTGGGAGCTATTCTCCTGCTGAGCAGAGAAACAACACAATCATGGCTATTGGAAAGTTAGGATGTGTGCATAACCAACTGGAGTGGGGAGAGAAATGGGGCAGCTGGGAGACCAGGAAAGATGACATGGGGCATCTGTGCCTCAGAGAGGAGGATCCACTGTAGAGGACAGAGAACAACTAATGAAGCATTCATTTTTATTTTCTGTTAGTTCTCCACCCACATTTTACATATTCCATTTTAGAATCTAAAAATGTCCCACAGAATGTCAGGACAAGGAGTGATAACTCGGGCAGACGAGCTAAAATAAGTGTCAGACTTACCTTATTGGAGGAGTGAGGAGAACCCAGATCTCCTGAAAGAGTCCTTTTTTCTCAGTAAATTATGGCTTCAGCATTTTGGCCTCACATTTGTACAAATTCACCAGGTCTCTTCTGTCTCCATCATTCTTTTTTCTGTTCTCAATCTTGGAAAGCCTAAATGATGCTGAGCCACTAAAAAATACTGACTGTCCTTCAGGAAAGTAACAGGTAGGGTCCCTCCCCTGTAATAATGATGAGTCTATTCTTTTCTGTCTTTCCTATGAACTCTTTATTTACATGGCTCATCAAAATGTATTTCGGTTGGTTCTGTGCAAAATGCTGATTTGATGCAAAGGGGCATTTCTTAATGGTGCTTATTGCAGCATTTCTGTTGCATCTGGATTCTCACTGGGGAAGGACTTTAGAATCTGATGGCCTCGCTGAGATGTCTAGTTGGCAGAGCTTTCCCAGTGTGGAGAGTCAGTTGCTCAGGTGTGGCTTGTGTACCTCCTCTAAAGCCAGATATCCTCTTTAGAGAGCATAGGTAATCAACAATTAGTTTATCTCGTTGCAGTTATTATTGAAATAACAGGCAGGCCCAGCTTGTTTGCCTGGGAGGGTTGGGTGTAGGAGCCAGAAAGCAGGTGTTTGTAGGTGTTTGTCTTGATGTTGCTTTCATGTAACATCATGGAGATTCAACAGATCTATAAAGGAATTCAGTAGAAAAATTCTTGAGGCTCTTAAGTGATCACAATAATTGCTAATGTGTGGAGCATTTTATTAAGCAGTTTGCATGAATGTCTTTTAAACCTCACAACAACCTGTTGAAGGAGTTACCTTGTCATACCTTTTCTTTTTTTTTGTGGTGCTGGGGATTGAACCCAGAGCCTTGTGCATGTGAGGCAAGCACTATCGACTGAGCTATACCCCCAGCCCCTTGTCATGCCTATTTTAAAGACAGAGAACTCAGTTTTGGAGGTTACATAATTTGGTCCAGATCCACTAACCAGTATGCAGGTAAGCTATGATTCAAGCTCAGGTTTCATCATCTTTTTGCTAGAGTTTTTAACTGTGATGCTATACTGAGGACAATTTCTTTTGTAAATGGAGAGAAGAATATTGGTTTTGTGTCTTTTATGGGTGGCCTGGTAGGAACTGCTGGCTTGCTCTAGTGTTATGTGTTAAGATATGCATGAAATATTTATTTTTCCTGTTGCATCGTCTTGGCAACTTTGAAAGGTGGATATTACCTCCATATTACAGAAATGAAAGATGAAGTTGAAAGGGGTAACTCTGACTTTCCCATATCCACACGGTGCCAGTTTAGGGCAGTGCTGGGCTTTGAATCAGGTCTGTAGCAGTGCACTGTTCAGCTCAGCTCTGTCCACGGTGCCATGCTGCCTTGAAGGAGCAGGTTAGTGTAAAAGCAGCACTTGGCCTCCACTTGTTTTCCTTAAAAAGTAAGCAAACATAATATATAGTACATCCTTGTGTTAAAGATCATTATCTATGACTCATTCCTGACAGTCTGTATAGCCCATGTTTTCATTTGTTGAACATTTGTACAAATAAAACATTTAGAATATGAAAAAAAATTGAAAATTATTTGGACGCTTTATCTTTAGGTAGGGATGCTAAGTTAATTGAAGCAACTAAATTGAAAAATTTGTTCACAGAATCACTGAAATTTTTTCTCATCCAAAAATTGACCACTTTTTAAATGTAGGAACACTATATAGGAGTTCCACTATTTTTTGAAACATGGGCTCAGTCTATCCAAAAGCATTGCTTTTTGCAGAGGATTGGCCCATTTGCTAAGTGTTGTGTAAAATCTTAGTTCGTTGATTCTGCAATGGGTTTGCTAAAGATTAACTACTTTATATATTTAAAATTTTTTTTCTCTGTGAAATGGAGCATTATGCAGATATGCTTGCTGCTTACCCCTGAGTGTAATAGATCCTTATAATTAAGAATTTCCTTGGTAGCTGAAAATAAATGCAAAGAAGCTTGAAAAGGGAAGACAGGTTTTCTCTGCAAAATGCACCGAAATTTAAAATGTTGAAGAGAGGAGTTTGCTTTTTGAGTTCCCCGGGTAGACATTTTATTGTCATTTTATTCAGCCAGATGTCAAGGTCACTTTATGACTGTAGAGTCTGCCGAGTCATCCTGTTCGGGTGAGAAGATAATTAAATGCCCTCATACTTGATGTGCATGCCACACTATTGCGTTTGTTTAAAAGTGGAGGGCAGGAGAGAAACCCCTGGATGACGGAAGCCCGAGAGAGAAATGGCATCAAATGATATGCCTATGAAGCTAGCCTGACTAATGCCTTGTACTTGCTGACAGATTACTCTCTGTAGGTTTTATCTGGCAAGTTCCTATTTCCTCTTCAAAATAACTCCGTAGGAAACTACACACTGCTGGGAGATAGCCAAGTGCATTTCAGTTTGAATCACTTAGGTTAGGGTCTGCAGCCTTGTAAACAGCTCTGATACACATACACTGAGGTACAGTACAAATTACTTGTGTTTTCAGGATGAAAATTTCATTAATTAATGTTTCTGGAGTGAATTTTGCTTTGCTAAGAGCATTTATCAGAGGTTACTGAGCTTTAGTTTCAGATTGGGAAAAAATATGATTTTATTTGATAGAGAATGTGAGGAAATGTAGATTCTCAATCTGTAGTGGGTGTAAAATGATAGGTTTGTATTGCACAGCAATTTGGCATGATAATTTTTTCAAAATGCAATTGATATACCTTTTAAAGATATTTGTACACAAATGCATATGCACAAAGGGATCTACACAAAAACATTTGTAAGGATGTTTACTGTAGTGGTTTTATTAATTTCCCTAAACTGGAAATGTCCTAAGAGTTTCTTAGAGTTAGGGTGTAGTTACGATCCAGTTGTGGAATACAACGCAGAAGTCAAAAAAGGCAGTAGACCTGAAGATTGTTAAGATTTATCCAGTTAAAATAAAAATACATTTAATAAATAGTCACTGAGCTTGATTCTTTAAACCCAGCTAAAGCTTATTCCTGGGTTTGAATTTGGAAAATGAATGCTCTGGCCTCATTTGGTGGGCATATGGTTTTGACCCTTCAAAGTGGCAGTTACTGGAAATATGTGATCATTTGTTAGGGGATTCTCTTGGGCAGTTTCTGGAATCACACTTTTAAGGAATTTCAGAACTTATATAAGTTTAAAATAAAGATTATATTTTATACATATGTATGTTTTGTGGTAAGGTTTTAATGGAATTGCTTGGAGTTTTACCAAAATTCTCACTTTAAAATCTCCATGACTTAAATTTGAAAATTTTCCTAAAACATTGGGATATAATTCACGTCTCTTAAATTTCTCTGTTTATGCATTTCAGAGATTTAAAATATAGTGAAACAATCAATATTAATGAACTTTAGTACATATCACTTTAGAAAGAATTGATATACTCATCAGCAGTTGCTCCCTATGTCCTTCTTTTAGTCCCACAACCACTAATCTACTTTCTATGAATTTGTCTATTTTGGACATTTCATACAAATGGATTCATGCAATATTATGTGGCTTTTGTGTCTGCATTTTTTATTTAGCATAATGTTTTTTTAAAATAGTTTGTGGTAGATGGAAACAATAACTTTTTATGTGGTGCTGAGGATCGAAAATAATGCCTCACATATGCTAAGCAAGCACTCTTCTCACTGAGCCACAACCCCAGTCCTAGCATAATGTTTTTAAAGTTTATTTGTGTTATATCACATATTAGTACTTTATTCCTTTTTAAGTCTGAATAGTAATCCATTTTTTGGAGATACATATATATCTAATCTCACATCCATTTATCAATTGATAATATCAATTTATTCATCAGTTGTCATTTTTTGACTATTGTAAATTTGCTATAAGGATTCAGATATACTGTACTCTAAATCACATCCTCTGAAAACATGGTTATGCCATACTACAGGTCCTGCCTAAGGAACCAAGATTGGCCTGGGTATGTGTGAAGTGGGTAGTTGTCCCATGTTAGTGTGGTAATTTAAAGGTGACCAGAACACAGTGGCTTCCCAGACCTTTCCCTGTGCCACGGTAGATGACTTGGATTTGCAGTGGGGCTCTGATGTTGGGTTGCAGTGAAAATATGTTGCTTGGTAGAAATAACAGTAACCTCCTCACAGCGATTGATTGTGTTAGTCAGCTTTCTATCACTGTGACAAATGCCTGAGATAATCAACTTATAATGAGAAAAGGTTTATTTTGGATCACAATTTTGGAGATTTCAGTCCATGATCAATTGGCCCCAATGCTTAGGGCCTTGTGGTCAGGCAGCGTGTCATGGCAACAGTGTGGGGTGGAGAAAAGCCCTTGCCTTATGGTGCTACAGAGAGTAAGGAGAGAATGAGAAAGAGGTTAGGGTCCCATAATCCCATTCAGTATACCCTTAGTGACCTAAAGACCTCTCACTAGGCTCTTCCTCTTAAAGCTTAGCATCATGGGCTGGGACCTACCTTTAACAGGTAGACCTTTGAAGGACCCTATCTAAACCTTAGCAATGAGTAATTAGATATTCAGAATTCATTGTAATACTTATCTGGGGACACAATACATGGAATAGGACCAGGCCATTATTCTGTTCTTGGGGGAGGGGAGAGAAACTTGGACAATATATTTTTCCTTTGCAATTTTTCCTGTAGAGATCACACAACTTGAACTAATAAGAGTATTCCTCTGCAATCTTCAAGTAGTAGGAGTGTTGTCCTGCTTTTGCCTACTTTTGGTCATTGAGACTGATTAAACCTTTAACACAACAGGAGGCCATAGAGAGAAATGGATCCTTAAAGTCATCTCATTAAAGTTGAAGTGCTGGGGTATTTTCAAATTGCTTCTTGTTTGATGGCAACTGATGAAAGTGTCTCCTCTGTGCTTTGATAAAAGTGTGAAATGGAAAAGCATAGGCAATTAAAAAACATAAACATATAAAAAGACATCATAGAGGAAGTGAGGGACATAGAAGATAGAAGATGTATTTGTTCTTCTAAGGTATATTTATAAAATATGACTGTTTAATTCTTTGTCACAGAAGAAAGGGATGCATTGATTCAAATAAATAAGCAGAAAATCTGGGGATATTTGAGGTGGTCCCAATTTTTTGCTGACACTAGAAGCTATTTAGAGAGGGCCAACCTATTCAGAGAGAAAAGAGTGCTGTAGAAACAGTCCTGGCTTCTCTGGCAGCAGGGGTACTCATGCTTTACCTGCAGTACAGAAAGTCACAGCAACTTTATCTTTCTGTCTCACTGGATCATTTCAGAAAGTGACAGGGGATATAAGTGATATTACTCAGATGGCTGTTTCTAGATGTCTCAATTTCTGGAAGTCAGGATGTGTCATTGTGATAAATGCTCCTGCTTCAGAATATTCCATAGCAACACTGGCTCTAGAGGGAAAATATCCTGCTAGTGGCAGGAAGGATGATGGATTTAGGGTGAAAGAGGCATTCTGGACTTGGCTGACCCTGAAAGGGGCTCCCTTGCTTGAGTGTGCAGCCTTGATGATTTCTTCTTTTGGGGGACAATCCTGACATCCTGTTTAGGTGCCAAGATGGAGCAGTGCACTCAGGACTCACGTTCACTGGACCAGTATGCCTTGTCCTCAGAGAAAAGAGGAAGCAAATGATCTGGGTCTTTAGTGCCTGACCCTCTCTTCTCCTATGCTAGCCTCTCCCTTGAGGGCTGCCTATCTCTCCAGGTCTTGTTTTCCGTTCAAAGTCCTTGGTGTCCCAGTTCTCACTGTGGCAAACAACTCAGTGATACCTTAACTGTTCTGTTTTCACAAGTGGTTTCTGGAAATGCAGAGGCTCAAAACAGATATGGAAATTTCAGACAATAATGGAAGTCCATGAGTAAAGAAACAGGGAGTAGTAATTGTAAATTACAATGATAGTCTTAGGTAACTTTCATCAACCACTTTTACATGGTAAGGGCTGAGCCAAGTGCCACATACCTGATTTAACTGTCATGAAAATACTCTCAACCGAGTTCCCTTAGGATCCTCAGGTTGAGGCAGCTAGAAGAGGATGGGTCACTGGCTCAAGGTCAAATGCATATTGACTGCCAGATTCAGAGTTAGTCTGCTGCTATAAATCATCCTTTTAGCTATTCTGGTTGTAAATGTCATATGGAGGTGTACCTATGTGGATCAGGACTCTGTCAAGAACAGATAGGACTCTTAGCACAGGTAAGGGCAAGGTCTGTGACCTTCAGTATGTACCTGGCCAGCCCAAGATGACACTGCTAGGGGTTGGGTGGGAACAAATTCCAGAGACCTTGCTGTCTTCCTTTTGTCCAGTATCCTGCAGTTGCTTCCCAATGGGAAGGCAGAGGCTGGCAGAGCCCACGACTGCAATCCATATAGATCAAAGCTATGGGGACAAAGGGAGGAAGTGGCTCTCCCACAGTATCACCAGACAAGGCTTTTCCTTAAGCAGAAGGATGTACTCACTGCCAGACCACAGCCTGTTGGCTAGTGAACCTGTTTGTTTCTTTGTCTCTTGCCAGGGACACTTATTGGCTCTGCTCAATGAGAAGCTGCAAGTCAGGGGAGCCAGACTGATGCAGCCTTGTGGGGCACAGAGCAGGAGACTAGAGTGATTCTGGAAAGACACAGGGAAATCTCATACAGGACCCGCATTCAAATCTGTCCCCAAAGGACAGCCTTGGAAGATGCATAGTGTCATCCTTGAGGTCTTTGGCCATCAGCTTCCTTTAGGTTAGTTGCTTTTGTGTATACATATTTCTTTGATACAGAAACATGACCTTGTTATATACCAGTTTTCTCTGAGCCTTCAAAAAGAAGCTTGCATCAATTTGCTTTGCCTTCTAAGTAAAAGCTAGCATATTTTCATTTTCAGAGGGTTGGTCTCCCCACATCTGGATGCCTGTGTCCTTGGCAAACTCTTGACCTTGAGTGGTCCTGGCATGTACTTATTCCTCTGTGTCTACACCTGGGCCCTGGGGCATTGTGTCCTTTGGATGCCCCTTCCTCTGATAAGCTTTGTGAAGGTTCAGCATTTTCTGTGTCTCATTAAAATTTAATTTGCTGTAACATTGCCAGGCCCTGCTATAGCTACATTTAAATGACTTCATTGCCTCATTTTTTTGCATTGCTTCTGCTTTTGAGTATCTTGAAGCAGTAAATGCCTTCAATTGCGCCAGCAGCCATGAAGGGCAGGTAGGGCTTTGTAGGTGTGATCTGTGTATTTATAGGTTTTGCTTTTCTAAAATGTGTAGGCAAGGACTGTGTGGGGTTATAGTAAGAGTGAAGGTGAAGGGAAGGGCCTAGTGGAACTAAGGAAGCAGCTGACAACATATGTCAATTCATGTAAGAGCTTGGTGCTTATTTGGTTTTTGTAAAGTCCACTTAAAACATGGTGAGATTTTAAGCTAAAATGTTCTAAGTATGAGCATAAGAATGACCTGTAACTGGCACAGAACTACAGCAGTGTTTTATAATGATTTCCATGCACGTAAGCCTGAGTATGTACAACCATTAGAAAATATTCTTTGATGTTAGAAAACAAAGTGAACTTTGTTTGAACATTGTTGAAGTATATTTTACTGCCCTATCAAGAACAAGACAATATAGGCCTGGCCAGGAAGGAGATGTAGGGAAAAGCCCTCCCCTCCTTGGAGACTTCAACATGGCAGCCTGCACCCCAGAAAGAAACCAGGTGGGAGGGAGAATGAGGGGAAAGTAGGAGGGTGTAGGTCAGGACATGCAGGCTGAGGACAGGATTCCAG
>CM053411.1:39004962-39053914 GCA_028644305.1 Xerus rutilus | reverse complement strand
TGGCATTAGTTCAATTAATAAGTTTTTATTGATTTCTTACTTTGTCCTGTGCTACTCATTGCATTTTAAGAATGATGTGTACCATTTACATATGAAGAAAATCATATTATTAAAGTCATGGGTCTTTTTTGGTGGGGAGAGACTAAATTCTGACATGCCGATGGGCACAGAATAAGGAGTATGTGAAGGAAGGGAAAATGAAAACACAAGAAAAATGAGATAGGAGCCAAGAGTAGGTGGAATATATGGTTAGCCTTAATAACTGAGAAGGGCATTTCTTTCTTAGAGGTAGGAACAATAGATAAGAGGAGTGTTTGAAAATACAGAGAAATATTTGGATTGAAATAGTGAGATGGAAAGATGTACATATTTTAGACTGAATTCAAGATCCTTAGAGGTTACCTGTTCATAATCCTGAAATATTAGTTTTATGTCAGGATCATATATTCAAGTTAGTTCAAAAAGGTCAGAATTCAAATATATCTTGATTACAGGCTAGTGTTGGGAAATTAGAAATAGTAAATGTTGCCTTTTGAGTAACTATGCATTTATTGTTGTGCTATTTTTAGGGAAACAGCACCAACCTGCTGGGTAGAATTGACTACACATCATTTTAAGCAGAGTCAGGGCACCTTGGTATGCCTGTATGAGAATTAATTAATAAGAATATCTTTCAGATGTCAGGAACCTGCTTATTATTACTACTTATTAAGTGAGCACAATGTGTCCTTGGTGGCCTATTGATCAGTGTTATCAGTTTAAAAACCTGTCAGTCAGTCTAGCTGTGAATTGCCTAAAGAAAATTCAATTATACAGTAGTTGACTAAGATAGCTCATGCATAAGGAGAGTGTAAATTATACCCACCAGAATTCATTCGTGGTATTAAGTCAGTTTTTTTTTTTTAATGGGATTAGGTCTTCAGCATTTACTTAAAACATTTCCAAGAAGGAAGGACCTTTTTATCCTAATTTAGGAGCCACACGGTTGCCTTAGGTATTATTTGACTGGATTCGATTCCTTTTCTCAGTTACATAAATAGAACCTTCCTGGCCCAATGCCTGAGCTATGTGAATGACTGCCATTTACATTTAGTAAATATGGGTGACTTCAGAAGTTGTGAAAAGAGTGAACTGTCATGCAGACCAATCTGAAAAGATAGAAAACAAAATCGGGCACCAGTTGTAAAGTGTTGCTGGATGAATGCCATTTACTTTTCATTTTGTGCTTGAAGGTTTTAAAAATAACTGGTGATAATCCCAAACAGATTCAACTTGTCAAAAATGTTATTTTGACAAGAAAGAGGGAACTTTCTTATAGGGAGTATACTCAATTGAAGCCCATATAGTATAACTCTTCCAATCCATGAATGTAGAATAACAAGTTATCCATGCCCTATGGTATGATTAGACCTTGGCTCACTGTTATTACACATTTAATGACTATCTTTCATGTTCAAGGCACTGTTTCAGAATGTATGGACTGTTGAAAGCACAAATTTGAGACTGTCTGGACTTAAGGAATCTTACAGTGTCATACATGTATGTAGTGGGGAAATAGTGGCAAGGCATAAATAGTCAGAATGCAACTTGGAATGTGATGGATACCATAAGCAGAGCCCCCCAAAACTATAGCAATCCAAAAAAGGAAGACTCTGTTTCCAATTAGGGGACCAGGACAGTTTCATGAAGAAGGTAGTACATAAAGAGAACCTTAAATTTTGAAGTGAACACAAATTACGGTGGGACAGTAAAAGGACAAGATGGACAGATGGGGGGAGGGTGCACTGAGGAGCAGAAAGCAATAGGAGGAAAAGATGAGGTGGGACAAGGTGAATAATGCAGTCATGTAGTCTGGCAGAAACAGGGATGGGGAAGAAAGTCACTTCTTCCTCTGGGAAGAAGGTAGCTTTGGGCATATTGTAGAGGCCCTTAGATGACTGAGTGAGGAGTGGTACTTTTTGAAATACAGGAATGAGATAATATGTATAAGAAACAATTAGATGTGCATTCAGTTACAGGTAAGATAGAAGAAAAACTGGAGTCAAGGAAGATGTTAGGAAGCTGTGGTGAGGATGTAAATGAGAAATCATGAAGATCTGGACAGGAGAGTTGCTCTCTGACTTGACGTGAAGGAGAAGGTATAAAAGATGCTGTAGGTGTCACGCCTCCATATAAAGAAGGGATTGAAGATAATGATCAGATGTTAGAGTCAATGGAAGGGGCTGGGGTTATAGCTCAATGGTACAGTGCTTGGTCTAGCATGTGTGAAGCACTGGGTTCGATCCTCAGCACAACATAAAAATAAAGATATTCTGTCCACCTACAACTAAAAAATATTAAAAAAAAGAATCAATAGAAATAGGGAAATCAGGAGGAAGGGATTTTTGATCGACTAAGGTAACAGGTAAGGATTTGTACTCCTTAAATCATAGCCAAACTAGGATCCATGAGAGATGTCTTTCAGATGTCAACGTGGGTCACAGAAATGGCGTTGAAGGAGTGGAATAGTCTCTGAGGAAGGAGTGTGAGGATGCAGAAGAAGGTGGAGTGCAGAGTTCAGCAGCACCTGAGCTCAGGGCGTGGAGAGGGGAGTACAGAAGTGTGGCTGTGGGAGGAATGGAGGAGAAACAGCGAGGGAGGGAGAAATGCAGTGATTTAGAAGCCAGTGGAAGAAAGAATTTGCAGAAGCAGGGCACTGAGAAAAAACATGTCTATGGATTTATCCATTGTGATGTCACTGAAAGCTGGGGTTCAAGAAGTCATGGGGAATGGGGGTGGTGCAAAAATGAAGACGGTGTTTTCATTCATGTGGGCAGATACACCATGCTTTTCCTGGTTCACCACTTCACCTACCATCAGACATGATCCTGACGTACCCAGATCTGTTTCCTCAGTCCTTGGTTCCCAGACCTCCCTCTGTCTCCCTCTCTGGTCTCAGGCCTATTAAGTCCTTGGCAATGCTGAGTGGGACAAGAACGTACATATTGGGAACTTATGGTCCACTGGTGGGTAGCTGTGGAATTAGTTTCACTTGTGTGCTCCTCCTCTGGTTTTTGAGTGTTTACAGAATTATAACCTTTACTTTATCTTCTTGGCATTTGCAGACTAAGCATCTGCTTCATTTTCTGCTTAATGCACCTTCTTAAATCTGAGATCACTCAAAACTTTGTTTGGCTGGAGCTGTTCTTTTCTAGATCTTTTCAGAACTTATTTTCTAGGGACTAGAAACCTAGCCATTGACTGAAGTCTTGCTCTTATGGACTAAAACACGTGAAACTGCTTTGCTCTTCCCACAAAATGGACCTCTTCAGACCCTGGCACAGGTCACACTTGATTTCACCTCAATTTCTTTGGACATGGAATGCTGAACTTTGTATTTGCCAATCTTGGGGACCAGGTCTGATAGTTGGATCATCTCCACCAAACCCAGGAGATCCTGTTTCCTTATGAATCTGTGTGGCTGAGACTCCAATACTTTCTTGGCCAAATCCACTCAAATGTCGTCTTAATGAATTGAAGGATTTAGTCAAGGTGATTTAGCAACCAGAATAACATTTAAGATGAGAAGTAGGATGTGACAGGAATCACAAGGTCAAAGAGCAGGAAGACTGATAATCAGAGAAATTCCATTGTGAAAATCAGCATACATCTTTTTTTGGTCAGTGTAGTGTGAGACCAAAAAGAGAAGACTAGATGAACAATAGGCAAAAGATGATCAGTAACTCATGCTATCCCTAAAACAATGTTTGCCTCCCACTGGAGTAGAGATTTTCTCAAACTTGTTTTTTTCTGGGGATTTTAGAATTGGAAGAATCACAAGAATCTTTTTTTTGATTAGTGTTGTTTTCCAGGAGATGTTTGTCACTTCCCATAATGTCAGAGTTCATGCTTGAAGTCAAATTTTAGTGGAACTAATTTATTCAAACCTGGGCTCATATGAACATGATACACTTGTTCAGTAGGAGAGTGTTGTTGTTTTTTTTAAGCTGCTTTAAATGTCATGATAGCTTCTCAGCCAATAGGAGCAACAGTATGACATGGCTCCATAGTTCAATCTAATAAGCAGGACAGGGTCATGTTAGTAATCACGTTGCATTCACAGTCTTCATTAGATGCTGCTGTTAAGGTGCATGGCCTGGAGTTGGCATAAACCTCATTGACTGTGAAATCCATATGCGTATGGTACATACATGTTTGGACAAGTAATAACCTTGTGTAGGTTATTTCTTCAGTATAAAGAAAAGGTCATCTGGATGTATAAAAGTGTCATCTTTTAAACATTTATAGTGATTTTATTTGTTGGCTGAATGTCTTAACTGGTATTGTCTCTGTTGGTCCATGGCATTTACCCTTTGATTACAAAGTCTGCTCTTTCTCACAGATCTTGCCTTCACAAGACTACCATAATTTGAAAAATTGTGCATACATAGAGATATATATACATACATATAATACACCTAATATATATACACACATACACATAATTTTTCAAATTATGATAGTTTATATATACATACATATATAATCATGTTACAAAATAACCTTGTACAAATTGTGTGTGTTTTAAAGAGTGAAAACAGTCTGATTTAGTGATGAAGTTGACATAGCCCTAAACAGATGTCAGGGCCCTCTGTTTGCATCCAGGATCAGTTTTGCCTTGAGTGATCTTGGGAAATTCACCAAGTCTCTTGGGAAGGCAGCCTCTGCATCTCTTAAATGGGGATAATGAAGCTTCCTTCATCAGGCAGAATGTGAAAGAAACTGTGACAGCACTTTTAAAACCACAGTGCTATACAAAATACTATTCTTGAGTTAGAACCAAGACTAAAACTTGCAAAGAGAAAGAGGCTGAAAAATGTTTATAAGCCCTGGTGTTTTCATCTTCTTTATTTCCTTGTGTTGGTGTTATATGCATATCACCAGTGCATTTGAATCACTGCATCAAAAGTGACTCTGGCACAGTCTTAGTGCTATTTTGAGCATTCACTCATCAGTTAACCAAATTTATATGCTAAATTTTATCTCCTTTAAGCATATATGAAATGCAAAATGCACTGGAGCCCAGTAGGATCACTTTGGTTGTATTCCCACAATCTGTGCCTCATCTTAGTCCAGTTTGCCTAAACAGTGACTGAGGGAACATTTACTATGTGCAAGGTATGGCTTTGGATGATACAAAGATTTGGCATGGGCCCTGTCCTCAAACACTTAACTCTCTGATGAAATGAGAATAAGCAGCAAATTTATAGCTAGCTTAGAAAGTAGAAATAATGCTAGTGACTCGAGATGAACTGTATTAAAATGAAAGCAGGTTTTTGAAGTGCTCTTCATTATGCCTTCTTGTGCTGGACTCTACTCAGGTACTGTTATCTTTCAACTGCCCAAAGGCCTAGCACGTGGCATGTTCTGGCTCTTCCTCCTCAGCACCTTTTTAGTGTCCAAATGTACAGATGGGTAACTGTGAAAGAGCTAATGAAATCTACCATTCGTTCATCCCTGGATCCATCCAATAAGTATTTAGTGAACATCTGCCATATGATATGTTACAGGATTTGGGAGTGTTTTCAAATTAAATAGGGACAGCTTCCCTGAGCCCAGTTTCACTCTGGTGGTGAGATTTCACTTGCCAGGAATAGGACTAAAGGAAATTTGGGACGTCAGTGGAGAGGGTAAGTCTCCTGCAGTTCTGCACTTACTCCTCATTTGTTAAATTGGTTCTTAGGTTTAAACTTTGATTGAGGTATAGATAATTGAAGGGTAGACCATTTAGAATTTGTTATTGGTTTTGAATTTTTGTGTTATTTTTAGTATGAGCAGGGATACATCAGATGTTCTGGGAATTGACTGCGAACAGTAATTGGATTTGACTTAGTTCACTCCTTTCTGGGACTAATTGCTAGAAATGTGTGTTTCTTTTTCTCAGTGTTATATAAATTGGTTTCTGCCCAGATTTCTTTGGCTCCAAAGGGTCTTTCTGCATGAGAAGGCCTGGATGGGGAGATTAAGGTACTGCTGGATAAACGGTGTGAATCAAGTGTCTGTAGGTAATCAAGAGTTGTCCTCACCTCACTGGGAGATGCTCCTCCTCAGTGGGGGCCATCAATAAACCATCCACACATTGCTAAGGTTTCATTAAATTCTCTGTGGTATCTGGTAGCAAGTGGCAATCGTATTTGTGAGAGACCACAGCAGGGTCAGACTTGATGTTTAAAGTAAGGTTAAGACAGCGTTGCTCTCTCTTCTCAGAATCCTGCTTTCCAGTTGAGCCATCCTAGACAAGCTCCTTGGTGCAGAGAATGTCCATGTAAGGCTAGCACAATAGAAAAATTTAAGTTTCATACACTTATCTCTTCCAGGACCTAGTTTGTCCACTTCTGCTCCCACTGGATCTCTCTATTACTTGGGCAAAGTATAAGCATAACCTCAATACTGTAAGAGGTGCCTCAGAGAACATTTTTTTTCAAGACCACTTAAAGCATTGAAAAAGAGACCAAAGGAGACCAAATGAATGCTTAGTTCCCAATAGCACTGGAAATACTGCAAGTGGCACATAGCAGGTGAAAGTACTTGATTAGAATGTATAAAACTTGACCTTTCTGGAACACTGTGACATGCTGTACCAATGGAATAAACCAGAGGCGTGGAATTCCTATAGAGCCCAGCACACATAGGATCACTGTAGTCCTGGTACAAAGAGAGGATATCATTCATGGTGTTTCTTGTCTTGAACTGTCAGTGCAGTTAGATTTTCTAGTTAGTGTTTGTTTTTTTAAGTACTGAAACTGGATTAAAGAATTCATTCTTCTTTAAAGCTTGAATGACTATGGAGAGACAAGTGGAATCATTTAATTCTTTATTTTACTGCCTTTAGGAAGGAAAACACTCTATGTAGTTGAATTGGAACGAGATCACAAAGTGCCAGAGTGAGTGCTCTATTCCACTGACCCTCATTGTCTGCCTGCTTGGGTGAGTGGAGGCAGTCACTCTGCTGGTAGTCCCAGTGGAACCTAGGCTGGGATATTTTCAAGAGTATCCTCTAAGTTTATATGGTCACTATATATTGAACTTGTTTGGTGCATGTACAAGTTTGTGTGTGTGTGTATATGTGTATAGGAGGAGGAGTGTGTGCTGGAATGAGAAATTGTTTCCAGAGTTTTAAGGCAAAGGCTCTAGGGTTAGAGTGGACTAGATTCTGCCAAGATGCTATTAGAAGAGATGAACAGGGATGAAATCAAAAAAGGAACTTGAATCAGTACAGCTATACCAGGAAGACTAGGGGACCAGAGCCCTCAGTCCTGATATGAGCTCCTAAATTACATAGGGAAGGAGGTGTCCAGAAGGCTGTGTAGTAAGCAGTGTTGGTCAAACTGTGCGTTGTTTTGTCATTATCTCAAGATTAGATAGGAGGGGCCCTTTTGGCAGCAGTGATAAGAAAGCTGCTGTTGCATGGGGGTAGTTTCTACTAATCAAAAGATGTTTATTGAACAGACCTGTTGTTCCTGGAATCTGGGATGAGTACAGGAGAGGATGACTCAAAGCAAAGGAGACAAATGCAAAAATGGGATGCAGAGATGCCAAGTTTGTATCTGCTTTTACTTATCCATTGACTGTTTGCAAGCCCAAGTGAAGAGTCAGTGCTTTTAGCAAGACACTTGTTAGAAGATCAGTGGGATAGTGTGGACATTTGAGCCGCCTTCTTTCTCCAATAGAGAAATGTCTTTTGGGAACTGCGAGTCAATTTATTCTTCTTTTACAATGGGACGAACAGCCAACTTTGTATAGGACTTCTTTCCAGCCTCCTTTGCTGATTTCTTTTTATTTCCTCTAACTTGTAAACTACCACCACTCTGGACTGCTGTGAGTTTCAGGTCATGGTCCTCTTCCTTTTTCTATCTCTACTCATTCTGTAGGTGAGCTCATCCAGTCTCATACTATGAAGATTTTCATCCAATCTTTATATTTTCATCCAATATATTCACATTTTCATCCAATCTGTTTTTGGGGAGGGGTACCAGGGATTGAATTCCTCAGGGGCACTCGAACACTGAGCCACATCCCCACTCCTATTTTGTATTTTATTTAGAGATAGTGTCTCACTTATTTGCCTAGCACCTTGCTGTTGCTGAGGCTGGCTTTGAACTTGCAATCCCCCTGCTTCCGCCTCCCAAGCCGTTGAGATTACATGCGTGTGCCAATGCGCCCAGCTTCATCCAATTTTTATATCTTCATGCTCTCAACTCTCAAATTTTACCTCCAACCCGAACTTTTCTTTGGAATATTATCTCAGACTACCTATTTGATGTTTTTTTCTTGAATATCTAACAGGGTTTCAAACTTAACGTGGCCTGAACCAAACTTTAATGTTCCTATGCCCCAAACCTGTTCCTCTGCCTGCCTGCTCAGTCTTGGTAATATGAATCAACAACATTCCTTCTAAGACCGTGATTGTAGGAGTCACCCTTGAGTCTCACATCTTCTCTCTCTCTCAAATTGCATACTGAACCCCCAGCAAATCCTATCAGCTGTCCTTTATAGAATGTATTCAGAGTTCATCCCCTTTCCCTGCCCATGTTACCAAGTGCTCTAAGCCTCCATTGTCCTCTTCTGGACTTCTGTAATTGCCTCCTAACTGGTCTCCCTGATTACACCCTTGCTTTCTACTGCCTGTCCTCCATACCACTCCCTCTCTACTCTCAACCCTCCCACTTGGCTTCCCTTCTAACAGTGTGAAAGCGGAAGTCTTCCTAGGACTTCAAAGGCAGCACTCTGGGATCTGACCTTTCTTTTCTCTCTGACCCTCCACCTCACGGCCCTCTCCACCTCACGCATTCCTCTCTGGCCATTCTTGTGTTCTTGCTTTTCAGTTATACCAAGTACTTTCTGCCTGATGACCCTTACAGGTGCTATTCCCGCTGTCACCTTCAGGTACTTGGCCTGATTTAGAACCTTTGTCATTTAGGTGTCTGGAAAAATGTCTCATTTTTAAGGGAAACTTCCAGGATATGTCTCTACAAAATAACACGGTAACAGTCTCCTCAGGTGTACTTTCACCTCTGACCCTTACCTATCTTTCTGTCCATAGCACTTCCCACTCTGACTTAATGATCCAGTATGCTAGGCATTGCTCATGGATGCTCCTCTTAGAGACAAGGTGAGAAGAAGGGAAAGGAGAAGAGGCATTGAATTGGAGAAAAGGAAAGCTGTCCTTCGATGCCATTTGCCAGATGCATCCAGGTTGCCTAAATGAACCAGCTAACTAGAGTAATCTGTTCTCTGGAGAACAGTTCCATTAACACAGCTACTCATTAAGATAAACAGTGATTAATAGGAAATGAACTGAGGAAAGCCTTGGGCTTTGTAAGATTAAGGGCTCCTGGCTTTGAAGTTTCACTGAGACTCTTACCTAAGGTTCTGCAGCTTCCTGATTCCTATTTGTATTTGAGCTTCTCTGGTTCACTTGCCTCTGTGGCTGCTGCTGTCACCTACTTATATCCCTGACCCTTTGTTATGTCCTTTTAATTCAAAGGGAGTATTAGCAAGTTGCTCAAATGATGATGCTTAAGCTTCACTAGCAGAGAATTTAGGCCTCTCTGCTGTTGTTACAAGAAAAATAGCTTAAAATCCATTAGTGTTAAAGGGGGTGGTGCAGTTTGCTTTGAAGAAAAAGTGAGTAGCTGTCAGAACATGATCTTTGAAGTTTTTCTATTTGCGAATCTCCATGTGTTTGCATGCATGATGACAGCCTTATCTTTTTTATATTTTAAATGCAATGTAGGGATGGTGTAGTATGTAATTACAGACAATGAAATATATTCATGCACTTGGTCTGTGATATTTCCAACTGAGAAGGAGACTTTGTTCTAAATGGAACAGTTTTCATAGACCCTAAAAATAGTGATTAACTCCTCCTCCTACACCCTTCAGACCCCACTCTCTTGCCAATTCTCATGACCCCTAGCCAAGGCTGCAGAATAGGTTTCAAACCAGCTCCCTGGGCAGATCTCTTTAACAGCCAATACAGTTATTTCTGATTTTTTGTTTTCAACAAAAACTCAGATATGTGCAAAGATTGAATAAATCCATTGGGAATGAGTGTTTGAAATGCTCATTGCTTTTTTACATATGTGATACACACTGAAATCACTTGGACTATAGTTTTATTTATGCAGATTTTTTGATTCTTCTTCAAACAGGTGATTGGTATATTCAACATAGTGCACAGAGCATTGAGTTCATTCTGAGTGGACCAGATGGGACTAACTTAGAATTCTGACATGGCTCCAGTAGGCTGGCATCCAGTACTGGCCTTTGAGAAGGTTTACTGAGTGCTTTGAGCATGAAACTGTGTTTTGCATAGTGAACCACAGATGAGAACCAATAGATCTGCATGTCACTAAGAACACTGGAGAGTGGAAGTCAGTGTCACTTCATACTATTTTGAGCTTCTAAAATTACACATGATAAAAACCTAATGATTAGCCAAAATCTAGCTGGTAGGATTTAAAAACATCTAGAATTTGTCCTTGAACATAATTTTAAAAGACAGGCTATAAGTGGGTTGTGACAGTAGAGCTAACCATGTTTGGTGTGAAGTTTGGTAGGCTCCCAAAGCCTCTGTCCACAGTTTCTCCTTAAAAGTAACTCAAGGAAGGCTGGGGATGTAGCTCCCTGGGAGAGTGCTTGCCTACCATGTTTAAGGCCCTGGGTTCAAGCCCAGCCCCATGGCAGCGGGGAAGCCGTAATTTAAGGAATCTCAGACTTTCTATCCTCCTCTCTTCAACGTATGATAGTTTAATGATGCCCTCTGAAACTTGATATACAAATGAAAGAGAATCTTAGTTAAATTATGCTTTCATTGCTCTTTTAGTTAATGTACATTTTTGGAAGATTTAAATGAGCTCAAGTTAACACTGAGTAAAGTCAGGTAAAGTCTCTAGGACTTTCATATTTGTATCAGGAGTGATAAAAATCCTGTGGAACATTGAAGACAGATCAAATATGTAAAGGCTGGTTGAGGTCTTATGAGCCTTGAAGCATAAAATTTTGGAGGACTCTCTTTAAAGAAAAACCACAAGATTACAAATAAAAGAATAGATACAAATGGAATATTTAGAATGAGAAAAGAATTCAAAAATGGCATAAAATATCCAGGAAAATTAAATAACATCTTATTAATTGCCTTAATTGTCCATTAAAAAAAGACATCAAAAATGTAAATTTTTTAGGTACATAGTTTTTGATTAGCTTATATGATTCTTTGAGTGTTTTCTACAGAGAGACCAGAAAGATAATTTAGTTTTCCCTTTAACAAGATTGATTGGGGAAAAATATTTTTATTAATACTTTGGAAAAATTTTAGCTTTCCCTGTCGTGCATATTTTTTAGGATTGCCATTAAATTTGGAAAACTCCATTAAGTTTCTTTCACTGTAAGTATCTTTCTGTAAGATTTAGAAGACTTGCATAGTCTGGTTTCTGGTTTCAAAATTTTATTTCAAGCCTTATTTTCTTTCCGTACCCTATTCCTTCTTGCTGTGGGGCAGTGAAGAAGACTGTATTTGCTTCATAATCTCTGGCCCTGCACCTTTGGGTCACAATACAGTGGGGAATTTTGACAGTGAAGCTCTAAGCATTTCTGGAATCTAATTCTTATCAGGACCCATAGCAATCACTTTTTTTGCTTGGAAGCACATAAACATCCCACTAAATCCTAATTAAATGTACTCCCAACACAATTTCTCTTTAACTGGATCCCCAAACACCCATGAACCTATCTTGTCCTTCAGCAAGGATATGTGTGTGCATGAAAGTGGAAAACTTGGAACAGAAGGAAGAAATCTTAATGGTAGTGGTAATGGACCTCACTTCTTCAGTCTGTCAAAACATAATCTATGTGAACACATTCCTAAAGGGCCACTCCCAGGTTCTTGGAAAAGGCCCACATAAATGTGGGCCCAGAAACTTATGCTTCATTATCTTCACAGTAAGTTTGCCTTTGCTGATATGAATTGATGATTCATTAAATCCATCACCAAAAGTGCTCTTCAGAGAGAGAGTGGCACTTTCTTTCACCAATGACTACAACCCTTGGGATCCCGGTTCAAATCTCATAATTTAAGCTTGTGCTTAAAAATCCCTGTATTTAATTGATGCTATTTCATTCCCCCCATTAGTACCACCTACCTCTAGATTAAAAAAAAAAAAAAAAAAAAAAAACCTTCTCTGTTTTAAAAAGTGAGAATATGCAAATATTCGTCTGGCTTTGGGCAGGAGGTGGAGTTAATACCCATTCATTCCTTTGGGTTGCCTGGGATAATCCATTCCCGTAAACAACGCTATTATGTTTTCCATCCACATTAGCTTTGCTGGCAAATTTTATTTTATACCCAATATGGAGTATGCATATCTGTCAGTTGGATTGCTGTTAGGAATTCTGTCTGCTAACTGTTTTCTCACAGTAGTGGTATTGTCAGGCTAAGTGAGTGTCAGATTCATTTTGTGCAGAAATAGCCTGTCAAGCTTGCCCCACGTGTTTTTATTACACTGCAGGAATCCCTAACATCTTGGAGGGGGAATGTGTACATGTGCTTATGTCAATCTGGACTGACTGACTGGCACTTTCCTTTAGTTAGTGGAAGGATAAGAAATGAATGATTTAATTTTTTTTTTTTTTTAGTGAATGGAAATGCGTAAAATTTCAGGAATCATGGGAGAATTAGTGTTTTTCCACATAATTTCATACTTTGATAGCAAAAACCAATACCTAAAAATCAATTAGTATACTCTCCTGTTAGTTTGTTAAATATCTTTGAAGGCTGAATTTTTAAGCCAGATAGTCAAACTCTTGCTACTATTTAGAATTTAAAAGAAAATGTGGTTGTAAGAAACCATAGAAAAGCTTCGGATAGAATAGCACACTAGCATTTCTATTTAAACACTTAGGATAAAAAGTGGTGGATGTCTGCAATCTTATGTCAATTACTATGTACCCCTGAGCATACTTGCTTTTCCAGTTAAGTCAAGAGCTGTTAAACCTAGAGGAGTTATTTTGGTAGCTATTTTACAGGTTCAAATTAATTTTAATGACCTCCCATGTTTTACTTTTGTGACTTTAATGTACATTGGATGTTGTCATTGATCAAAAGATGGGTTTTACATATATAATTGAAGGTTAGGATTTAGAAGCAACTAGAAGTCAGCAATAAGGATAAAGTTATTTAATTGGAGAATTCAAGACTGTCAAGGCAGAGTCCAAGTGATGTTTCCAAAACACACACTGCAGTCCACCATGGGAAAAACATTATATTCATTACAAGTTTCAGTCAGCTCTGATGGGAGGGGCTGATACTTATCAAGTGCTTGTTCTGTTTCATGCATGTTGCTAATCATTGTATTTTGTCAAAGCCTCCTGACTCTTGGAATTAATATTTATTATTATCTCCATTTTCCAGAAAAGGAAGTAGGATCAAGGAGATGCAATGACTTGTCTAAGACCTCATAGCTGGGATTGAATCCAAGTCTATCTGGCTCCAGCATGTGATTCATTACTAGTGTACTCTATTATCTCACCTGTTGTATTTACTAAACAGTGGTTATGAGGCAAGAGTCAGGTTTGGGTCAGATGTGGGGCATTTATGAAACACTGTTGATTTTGGTCAGGAGTTAGTTTTCGAGAGGGATAATAATTTGAGTAATGAATTATAATTGAACTATGCAGTAGCTGGATTGATAGCTCCTATATGTGTTCAGACAAATAAAGGATTGGATCCAGACAGCTAAACGGTAATGGTTAGGAGAATGCAGGTATCCGTGGTTAGGTCAGCTGTCTTTGAAGACTCCTGGAAAGGCTAGAACACTAACTGGAGGCAGGGACATTGTGTGACCCAGCGCTGCTCCTTCCCCTGTATCCTTCAGGCTACTTGCTTTGGCTACACATGAGCTATGTAGCAGGTGTCAGGTATGGCGGGTGAATTGTAGGGCAGGGCTGCTATAGGTTGCCTTAATAAAGACACAGACTAGTGATAGTAGGTCATTTTAGTTTTTTTTCCCCCTTGTTGTAAACCACTTCCTGATTCATTGTTATATATTAAAGGTTTAAGCCAACTAGGAGAAAGACCTCCCTTGCTGAACAACTAGGTGAGACATAGGCACAGGCAGTGATTTCCTCTATGTCTGAGCAGCATCAGGCAATAAAGCCAAGTCAAGTGCTAGGAAGCTTCAGACATAGTTGGTAAGCTCAGGGACACTAGTATATCAGAATTTCCCTATTCCTCTCAGTGGCAGGCCATCCTTGGCTAAGTCCCCACTGTCTTTGGCAAATGATAGCATTAATGAGATACCTGTACCAGGTGGATGTATGAACTTTCCTCTAATTTCTGCCTAGTGCTGGAATCCTTGTCGAGAGCTAAGCAGGGTGGATAGGGCTAGGTCACGTTCATTTTCAAATATGTTTGCTTAGAGGTGTATGTCTTCCTTCTTTTGCTTCAAGGGACGTATTTTAATATGACACGTTGCTTTTATTTGCTCTCTCTCCCTTTATCCAAAATTTTCCAAATAGTAAAGTTATTGAGTATTGATTTTTAAGTATGAAAATCATAATTAAAGAAAATAAGATAGCATTGGTGAGTAATAGGTTTTATTAAAATTTATCAAGATAAAATCCTTAAAGAGGAATGATACCCAACTTAGCAAAACAGAGAAAACTTTCACCCAATCTACTGTCCTGGAGAGGGAGGTGCTGCCAAGAAGCAAGAAATGAGCCTTTTGGCACTCTAATTCAGTAGCGGGTCCTACAGAAGATGGTAATAAGAAAAATCTGAAAAATCTCACAATTCATGGATTCAGAAGGGTCATGTGAACAGGGTGGTCCTAGGCCATCTCTTCACCTAATGTAGTTATGCAATGTTCTTCCCACCACCTATCCCCTTCCTATATCCCTTTCATGTAGAGGAACTGAGGTTTCTTTGAAGAAAGTAACTGGGAGGCTTCATAGTCAGGAGTATCATGTATAGCAGCAGGTACAGGGAGCCACAGGACTGAAAACGAGGAGATTCAGTAAACCTACACAGTAGATATTCCTGAAGCGGGGGAGCCAAGTATTAGTATCTTGGGAAACAGAATAACTCTGGATAAAAAAGATTTTCATCCTTACATTGAGAGTCTTGCCAATAAATGAACAACTACAAAAATAAATGAAGAATTCTCTTTATCTGAATGCTGTTCATTATGGTCCATGGCATCATGCTGAACCCATGCATTCCAACGTTCCAATGAGGTTTGTAGTGCCTCAGAGTATGAATATATGTGCAAAAATTACAAGGCGTGTGAAGAGAGCTTTCAACATAGAAGACAGGCTAATATGAACAGATAGAAAGGCAGTGGAACTGAAGGCAAGAAAATGCCAACTATATGATTTGAGATGGTATTCTATTTATGGAGTGAACAGAATGTCATGATTAACGGACAGTTAAGGAAAGAGTAAAAGATCTTATAAATAAAAACAATACATAGGCCCAAAATTCAAAGACTATTTTGAAAGATAACTGTCCTAGATGTGAGTTCATTGTGGGGAAAGATATTTTGTCAGTCATAAGACCTATCTGATAGTAAACATTAAAGAAAATGGATTTGATAACTATGCTAGTGAGAAGAACTTAGCCATTGTTATCTTGAAGGAAAGCACAAAGTGGATTAAGAAAGTAAACATGATTGTTCATAATACTAAAACTTCATTAACTACATTTGGAAGATGAGAGATTGGCTGATAAATCTAGAATAGCTATCCTGGACTTTGGTGAGCTCTGAAATTACTCATCCTTCTAAATAATTTTGTGAAAAATCTGTGTGTTGTTTCCTTTATCCCTGTTTGTCTCCCTTACCCTATCATGGTGCATCTCATGTTTGTCTTATACTGTTCTGTTTAATCTGTGTATAGATTCTTCAGACAAATGGAAACATTAGTATGTGCCGTATATACATGGATAGACATTAAGATTTTAAGTAATGGTTGGAATGATTTTAGGGGCTGGCAAATATGAAATTTATAGGGCTGGACAGTAGGCTGGAAATTAAGAATTGATGTTGTAGTTTTAAGTCCTAAATCCACAGGGAAAGACAATGGGCTGGAGACTTGGGTAGAGTTTCTGTACTGCAGAATGGAGTCAGAATTGCCTCATTATCAGGAAATTTCAGTCTTTGTTTTTAGGGCCTTCAACTGATTGAATAAAGCCCACCCATATCATAGAGGGTAATCTACTTAAGTCTACTGACTATAGTTGCAATTTTAATGTTTGCAGATATCTTCACAGCAACATCTATACTAGTGTTTGACTATATGGGCATCGTAACCTAACCAAGTTGACACATGAATTTAACCATTGCAACCTGTCAAGCATAACATGTCTTAGTCTTTTTGGGCTATCACAGTAAAATACCACAACTAGGTGGCTTGAACAACAAGAACTCACTTCCCACAGTATGGGAGACTGGAAGTTTAAGATCAACTTGTCAAAGGGTTGGTGTCTGGTGAGGACTCTCTCTCTTGGGCTATAGATGGGCTCTTTTTTGCTGTGTCCTCACATGACCTTTCCTCTTTTGTGTGTTGGTGGAAAGAGAAAGCAAGCTCTCTGGTGTCTCTTATAGGACACTAATCCCATCCCAAGGGCACCACCCTTCTAAACCTAATTACCTCTCAAAGGACCTGTCTGCAGAAACCATAACCTTGGGAGATAGGACTTCAATATGTGAATTTGGAGTGGGCCCAGTTCAGTCCATTGCAACCTATCATTGGTCTGTTATGGTATCGTCATTGTTTTAAGCTTGCTGGCTGTGAATTCATCCATCTCCCGCTACGCAGTGGCATGAATGAAGCATCTCCTATCTGTAGGTCTTTGTGGAATGCCTCTCTTGGTAAATGGAGTACAGCAGCTCAATATAGTCTGAGTTGTAGCTAGAATTCTCACTGTAGAACAGATAATCACTGCTACAGTTGCCTTTTTAAAGGGAATCAGTTAACACTGACTGTTGAGCATCTTATAGTTCAAATACCCAATTTATTATGTGAATTTCCACTTTTGAGCTGTTGTTCAACATCCTATATTTACATCATATGGCAAAATGTGAAAAATTGAAATTAGGACAGAGTTTGTACTATTGACCAATAATGAGTAAAGGTTTGTTATATTCTAGTTTTGAACTGGCTTTGGAGTGCTGACTGCTTACTGTAATATTTTGTTGACATAGTTATGTATACATACCTATACTCTTTTGCACTGTTTATCTTCATCATGACCTTTACATCTAGATTCATTTGTGATGAGTTAAGAGTTTGTTTTGTTGTGTATATCCACAAGCAAAATATAAGCCAGGAACAGGAGGTGTAAGTTCATTGTGAACCTAGGTGGGTCTTTTGTCTTGGTACCTTTTTTAGGACTAGTTGTGCCAATTTGGAGAAAAGACTGATGTAGAGTCAGAACGTTAAAATCTTGTGGCTAGCCTCATGACTTTCCCTCATGCTCTGTGTCCTGTTTAAATTTGGTTCAGGAAAGAAAGATTTCACACTTAATCAGTTTAGTCAGATTGATGGCTTGGAGAATTTCACACCATGTGAAACAGATATAGGGCACCTCCCCTCCTTATATTTCTATTAGGTAAATTTAGAAACTCATTAATCTCTTGTTCTTTTTACTGGAACTTTTGGGTGTAAGTGTAAAATTATTCTCAGGAACATGCCAGGATTGGTTATAAGGTTATGGATGCAGAAACTTTTTTTGAGTGCTTCTAGTTTTGCTTACTGGCTGCTGGTATGCTATTTCCCGAGAATGCCTGATTACTGACCCAGGGCAATTTTGAAGTCTTGGTGAGTGTATTTTGGCTTAAAGGTGGATGTGCATCTGGAATGTGAATGCAAACCTGGGATCACTTGGCCAAGCAGCATCTGCTTCAGTAGGTACCTTTGTTTTTGGCTTTCAGTCAGTGATTGAGGACACGGGGTCTTAGAATGATTGCATAGCTAAAGATCACAGGACAGTTTCCAGGTCCTCTGAGAGCAGGCAAGTTTTAAGCTGATCTGAATGGCTGGGACTCTCTGAGGCCACTGAGTCTTTTTCTTCTGACACTTTTTTTTGTGCCCTCAGTGAATATTTGATTCTTTTACAATAACTCAACAGCTTAAATGGATCCTAGAAGCTAAGTTGTTAGTTCTTTGGAAACTTTGCCTTAGTCTTCCTTGATCTTGATGGAGAGCTTCTAACTACACCTTCAAAGTCTGTATTATAGTAGTTAGGAAGCAGGGAATAAGGTATAAATTAAAAATCATCTTGCATCGTTCCTCATTTTATAGGCACAACTGAGCCATTTAGAATCGATGGGTCTTTGGGAAACTCTGAAAACAAAATCCTTCAAATATCACTTCTTTAGGAGATTCTGTTATGACAAACTCAAATCTTTCCTGTCCCCTCTCTATTGATTCTGCATGAACACAGAATCCGAGTGCCAAAGAAGTCTAGAGTCAAAAAAAAAAAAACCCTTTGAGATTATTCAACTGACTTTTCCATTTGATGGTTGAAATGAGAAACATCAAAACATTTTTGCATGATTTGTTTAAAGTCACAGAGTAGTGCCTAAAGTTTGAGATGCTGCATGATGATTGGTTCATGTTATATTTCAGAATTTTCTGGAAGAGATCTTTGGCAGACTTCATATCTTCACTGGTACATTCATTTATTTTTCAGCTGGAATCTATTAAGTAGCCTCTGTGTACTAGGCACTCTTCTCAGTGTTGAGAGTGCTAACATGAGTAAGATGAAACTCCAGCCCCTAGACTCAGTCTCCTCAGGAGCTGCCCTTGGTATTTTCTTAGTTCACATCATAAATATAGCGAGTACCACTCAGATCACCTAGGTTTCTAAGAGTTGGTGACTTCTGTACTGTGTTTAGGATGATGAGTAACTCAGAAGCATAGGAAAGGATGTGGATGGACAGACAACATGCTTGGAGAGTGACAGAGGCCGTGGAGCTCCAGACAGATGGATAGGTATGGGAGTAGGTAAGCACGTGAGAACATGTGGGATCGATGCAGCTGAGGTGGTAGGCAGGGTCTCGTACCTGAAAAGACCTTGGATCTTAAAGAAGGAACCAGGAAACTTTTTGAAGCATTATAGATGGGGATTACCATGAAATCATATTTGCTCTTTGGAAGTGTTAGTGGCATGAAGAATGACTCTCGGGGGGCTGGGGTTGTGGCTCAGTGGCAGAGTGCTTGCCTTGCACATGTGAGGCACTGGGTTTGATCCTCAGCACTACATAAAAAATAAAGATATTGTGTCCATCTATAACTAAAAAATATTTAAACAACAAAATGAAGAATGACTCTCGGGAGCAACTGGGGTGAGAGGTATGGGGAAAGCAGCAGTCCAGTTGACAACTAAGAAAGGCAACCCTGGGCGAATCACCTGAGAATACAGGGGAGCAGTAGGTTTGAGAATGTGAAGGTGAGGGCAGGTGATGGCAGTTTCAATCCTAAACTTGCTGAGTGTGAGGTTTTAAAATAAGACATCCAGTGGGAAGTTGCGTGTGCTGGTCTAGAACTCAGGACCTCAGTGCTGGCTAGAGAGATAGGTAGGTGACTGTCAGTGTAAACTGTCACAGGGTCTTGTGTTTTTCCACCATGCTGGAGTTCCTAGATTCTCTGTTATTTTGAGTGTTTTCTCTACTAGCCCCTACCTTTTTTTTCTTTGAGTCTGAACAGGACTGGGTGTATAAATGATATGGTTTAACTTTAATCACATCCTTTAGTTGTGCTGTGTTGAACTTGTTCTTCATTGCCTTTTAATGGTATCATGGACATATCCCAGAGCTTTCTGGTGACTTTTAGGTATATAACAAAGTCAAATTCAGGCCTAGTCTAGCTGAATACTCCAAACTGATAGCTGGCTTGGGGTTCACCTTGTCCCTTTGTTTTTCTTGGGGCTAGGTGCTCAGGCTGAGGGGCTTGACATGGGAGGGGCATGGTCTACTTTCTTATTTTTGTCTCTTCCAGGTTCCTTTCTCCTCTGTGTGAGGGCCAGCAGGAAGCATGAGGAAAGGGACTCTCCCTTTCTTAGATGGTGGAACTGCTGACGTGGCTGGTGAGGGTTGTTATGCTTGGGAGGCCTGGGCCCAGGTGTGGCTTGTCCCAGGACTGTGGGGGCTGTTTACTTCATGTTCTTTTCTTCTAGGGTATATCTCTATCACTGTTAGCATGAAGTTGTGGACTAACAAGTTGACCTTCTAGCAGACTCGATTTAGATTTGTGACCTGTGTTGATTCCTTGAGGTCATTAGGAGATTACATTGCATCTCCAAAGCCATGCGCAGGCGTTTAGAGAAGGAAAATGGTGCTGCAGCCACAAGTTCTTTCACCATGCAGTAGAGTTCCCTATTCTATCTAAAACCCTAAAGCAAAAGAAATCATCTTAAAATCTCTGGAACCTTACCTTGCAAACTATTCTCAACCCCACCTGAACACAAGATGCATATTCACTAGCATATGGTATCTATCAGTTTGTCTTAGAATCTTTCTACTCTGTGCAGTACTTTCAAGTTCTGTGGAATTTGGTGGTTCTTGTGGTTATGCTGGCCTGGTGTCTGGAGTTGTCTTTGCCCTAGGCCAGGTGGACAGGAGCCCTGCCTTCTTAACCTGAGGTTATGTAGCTCAGATAGGATCATCACTCTTTCTGGACTTCAGTTCTCTTGTCCATTATAAGAGCAGTGTAGAGCTTATTTAAAGACATCTCAAGTTCAGTTAATTTGATGTTTTAAAAATGCTTCATAGCTTTGGGGGAGCCACTTCTTAAGTCAAAGGAAGTGAGATACTTAAAGATCAAAGCAGTTTGCCAACAGTGATGGGAATTAGGTTTCAGCCACTAAGAGAATCCTTTGTTTGGCTGTTTAGCTTTAGAGAGATATTATCAGAGAAAATGAAGACGTGGGTGGGAAGCAATGATGTTAGCACATACAATCTCACTGAAAAAAGTTATTTTCTGTCCTATCCCCTCCCCACCAGCACCATAAACTTTTGGTGAGGAAGTAGTGCTCTATGCTAATGAAGTGATATTATGTATTTACACTGATAAAGTAATTAAACTTTAGATTATCTTTTGGTGTTAGAAATTAATATTCACAGGATATTAGAGCCACCAGAAATCTTAGTCTTGTCTTTTTTAGGTTAAAATTTTTTTTTTTTAAAGTTGTTGATGGACACAGTGTCTTTATTTTATTGCTTTGTATGTGGTGCCGAGGATCGAACCCAGGGCCTCATGCATGCAAGGCAAGCGCTCTATCGCTGAGCTACAATCCCAGCCCCATAGGTTAAATTTTAAATAGAGTGGAATGCATATATTGTTAATGTAAAATCTGTTAAGTTCTGACAGATGAATATGGATGTAACCGATTCTTCAGTGAAGACTTAGAACATTTCTGTTATCCTAAGGAAATCTTGTGCCCCTTTACAGCTAGTGTCTAGGCCACTCCTGTTCTTGTTTATATTACCATATATTAGGTTTGCCTGATCTTGAGCTTCAAGTCAGTAGAACCATGTAGTATTTACTCTTGTGCCTGGATTCTTTTATTAAACATAATTTTTCTGAGATTAAGCCATGTTGTTGTATGTATCCTTACTTCATTATTTTTTAAAAAAATATACATTCTATTCAATTGTCTAAATGTAAAGTAATTTGTTTATATATTTGTGTTAGTCAGCTTTTGTCACTTATCAAAATACTGGAACAACTTAGAGGAGGAAAGTTCATTTTGGCTCACGGTTTTAGAGGTTCAGTCTGGGGTCAGCTGATTCCATTGCTCCAGGTCTGAGGTGAGGCAGCACATTGTGGGGAAGGGTGTGGCAAAGGGAAGCTTTCCCCTCATGGCAGCAAGAAAGCAGGGTAAGGGAGGCCAGAGACAAAATATAATCCCCATAGGCAAGCCCCAAATGACCTACTTTTCCAGCCATGCCCTACCTGCCTACAGATAACACCCATTCAAATTATAAACCCATCATATAGATTAATCCACTGATGAGGTATAGCTCTTATAACACATGAGCCTGATTTTGGTTTGGAGATCCAAACCAGCTGGGCACAGTGGTTCATGCCTGTCATCCCAGTGACTTAGGAGGCTGAGGCAGGAGGATTGCAAGTTTAAAGTTTCAAGGCCAATGTGGATATTTTAGACCAAAAACAAATAAATAAATAAATAGATAGGCTGAGGATATAGCTCAGTGGTAAACTATCCTGGGTTCAGTCCCAGTATACACACACACATACACAAATCTAAACAATAACATTATTCATGGGCACTTGACTTTCCACTCTTGGGCTATTATAAATAAAGCCATGTTCAAGTCTTTTTTGTGGAAGTATGTTTTAATTTCTCCCAAGAAGATACCAAGGACTGAAATTGCAGGCCATAGGGTAGGTGTCGGTTGAACTTTAGAAAAACTGCCTGATAATTTTGGAAGGTGATTGTAACATCTTACACTTCTATCATCAGGGTACCAAAGTTCCAGATGTTCTACATCCTTATAAATATTTGGTATTATTAGGCTTTTAATTTTAGTTATTCTGGTGGGTATGGAATAGTATTTCATTTTGACTTTCATTTATACTTCTCTGCTGAATAATGATATTGAACATGCTCACCATTTGTATATATTTTTAGTGAAGTGTCTGTTCATGCATTTTTGCCTTTTTTTGATTGGATTGTTCATCTTTTTTTACTGAGTTTATATATTCTGGAATCCACTATTTTGGGGATAATAGTGAATAATATTTTCTCATCTGCAGTTTGGCTATTTTCTTAATAGTATCTGTAAAAGCGAGTCCTTAGTATTGATGAAATTTAATATAATAACTTAAATATTTTTGTCTTGTTCTCAGTGTATTCTTCCAAAACAAAAATCTTTGTCTAATCTGTGATTGCAAATGTTATCCCCTACATTTTGAATTACAGCTTTTACATTTAATTTGACATTTAGGTCTATGATCTATTTTGAGTTAATTTTATTTATTATATGAAGAAAGGCATGAAATTCTGTTTTTGATGGGGGGATATACATCTATGTTCTGGTATAATTTGTTGAAAAGGCCTATTTCCTCAATGATTAACCTTGACATTTTGTCAAAGATCAGTTGACCAAGTATATGTGGATCTTTTCTGGATTTTTACGTTTTTCTATCCTTACATTAATATAATACTGTCTTGATAATTGTAGCTTTATAGTAAGTCCTGAAGTCAGATGGCATGAGTTCTGTAAATTTGGTTAAGATACATTTGCACACACAAAATATATATGTATGTACATACACATAGTGCAAGGTCAAATAGATTTTAAAAATAATTATATCAATTTCTGCAAAGAAAGCCTGATAGAATTTTGATTTGGATTGTGTTATATCTACATTTAATAAAATGGAATCTTCTAATTTATGCATCATTTATTTAGGCTTCTTTAGTTTCTCATACTATTTTGTATTTTACAGAATGGTAGTTTTGTATATCTTTCATTGTGTTTATTCCTAAAAATTTAATCTTGATGGTACTGTATAGTGTGATCCTAAAATATTTTCCATATTTCTTCTAGTACATTTAGTTGATTTTTTTTGTTTATTGACCTTATATACTTTGATAATATAAAATTATCTTGTTTTAGTAGTTGCTTAGTAAAATATTTGGGTTTTTCTCTGTAAATAATCATGTCATCTTCAAATGACAATTTTACTTCTTGCTTTCTAATACATATTATTTTTATAGGGTGCATGCTAGGAGTTCAAGAACTATGCTGAATGACAGTGATGGGAAATCTTTCTGATATTAGAGATTTCACAATGTTACCTGTCAGTGTTGTATAGATATCCTTTATGATGCTGTTCTCTTCTACTCCAGTTTCCTGAAAAAAAATATGATTTTTATCATAAAAAGTTATTGATTTTTGTCAAATATTTTTCTATCTGGTTTGATAATAGTTCTTTTTTTATTCTTTTGAAGTTAATTCCATTATTTTTGACTGTTTAACCAACTTTTAATTTGGAACATACTCTATTTGGTCATGAAATTTTATTTGCTGGGTTTGGATTTCCTATTGTTAAAATTGTTCTTTTGTTTATTTTGGTGTTAGAGTTGTGCTGGTTCTTAAATCACTATTAGTAAAGTGTTTTCAAAAGAATCTATTTCATCTAAGTTAAAGTTACTGCTATGAAGTCAGTGTCTATAGGATCTGTAATGATATAACATCTTTTCTTTCTGCTATTTACAGTTTTGTATTTTCTTCTCCTTCCTTGTCTTATCATCTCTATGAATTTATCAATTTTTACTTATCTTTCAAATGCACAAACTTTAGTTTTTCTATTTCTGTGTTTTTTCCATCATGAATTTGTGTTATCTTTGTCATTTTCTTCTATGTACTTTGGATCTAATTTTCCTATTTTTCTTCTTAAAAAGGAAAGTTAGAAAAGGTAGAAGGCTTCAAAATCAAAGCTCTAAGTATTTAAAGTTCTACCTTTTCCTCTAAGCAATACTTTACCTGCAACCCTTAAATTTTGATATATTTATATCATCGATTAGTTTAAATTTTCCTTGTGATTTCTTTGATAAGTAGGCTATTTAAAAGTTTAATTTTTAAATACTTGAGTATTTCTAAATATTCTTTACTACTTTCCAACATCTTTATTGTAATATCTGATATTTCAACATTTTGAAACTTATTGTGACTTACTGCTTTCTTGATTAGCATTCTATTTTCACTTGAAAAGAATGTGAATTTTGCTTCTGAATATAGTGATTTCTATATGGGCTTTAGGTCAAGTTGACTTTCAAATCTTCATCCTCACCAATTTTCAATTTGCTCTATGTCGGTTATTGACAGGGCTATATTAGAATGTTCAGTTGTCTTTTTTCTTTAGTCCTATCAGCTTTTTCTTATTTTGAAGCTTCATTGCTGTGCATGTTTATAACATATATTCCTGAAAATTGATCTTTAAACATTATAAATTGTCCTTTATCTACAGTAACAATATTTATCTTCAAGTCTCTCTTTTTGTCATTGATAGTCACACCAGCTTTCTTGTGTACATTTTCTGTATAACATATAATTTTCCGTCTTTTTACTTTAACCCCATGCATGGCTTTACATTTATATTAGTCTATTTTAAATGGCATAATGTTGGATTTTGCTTTTTCACCCAGTCTGGCAGTATCTGCTTTTTGTTTATTTAGTACCTTTCTGTTTCATGTACTCATCAATATGGTTGATTTGATGTTTAACTTTTTACAATTGTTTATTTGTCCTATTTCCCATATTTCTTGGCTTTCATTTTAATTCAATATAACATTTAATCTCCTGTTATATTAACCAAGTACTTTTAGCTATAACACTATTAATTAAATCATTGCTTTGATAAATACAATGTACAAATTGAATTTATTAGTCTTCTCAGAAATTATTATACACTTCATGCATATTTTAAAAAATTTATTATAGAATTACATTTTATTCACTTTGTCTTTTGTTTGGTGTGCTATATATTTATATATGCTATATAAATCCTACAGTGTAATATTTTGCTTTAAATAGTCTGCTTTCTTTTAATAAAATTGAAAGAAGATTGATTTTATATTTATCTACATACTGACCAATGCTCTTCTTCCTTTCTTGTGAGTGTTTGGCTGGTACGATTTTCCTACAGCTTGAAAAAATATATGTATTTTTTTATAGTATAGGTCTGCTGGAGATAAATTTTCTTAGATTTTGTACCTTTGCAGATGTCTTTTTTGTTTTTTCAACTCAGTTTTGGAGGATACAATTACTAGGTATAGAATTTGAGGTTGACAATAGCCGCTCCTTTTCCCAGCAGTATAAATATAGATGCTATTTTATTTTTGTTTGGGAATTGTTTCTGATGAGAAGTCAGTTGGAATTTAAATAATTACCCCTCTGTGTTTAATATGTTTCTCTGGCTGCCTTTAGATTTTTGATGTATCTTTGGTTTTTAGCAGTTTGATGTTATGTTGTTAATTGTGGGTTTCTTTGTCTATTTGTGGTTCACAGAAATTTTTGGATCTGTAGGTAGGTATTTTTAATTAAATTGAAAAATTTAAAATATTTCTTTAAATGTTTTCTGTTCCATTCTCTTCTAACAATTACAATGTTAGACCACTTGATATTATTGAGAAGGTCTTCATTGAGGCCTTTTCATTTTAAAAAATCTTTTATCTATGTTCTTTAAATGGAAAGGATATATATCTCTCATATATATACAATTTTTCAGGGAGGTGCTATTTTCAAGTTCACTGAGTTTCTATGCTGTAGTCTCCCATTTGCTATTAAACCCACTTGGTGAAATTTTCATTTTAAGTATGTTACCTTTCAGTCTAGAATTGGTTCTTTTCTATTTTTCCAGTCTCTACTGAGATTTCTCCATCTGTTCACTCATATGTCCATATTTTCCTCTAAGCCCTTGAGTATATTTATAATAACTATTTAGAACTGTTTTCTACTCATTTCTACATCTGTGTCATCTCTTGGTCTCTGTATATTGGCTGCTTATTTTTCTAATGAATCACATTTTCTTCCTTTTGTATACCTTATAATTTTTTATTGTAAATTGGATACCAAAGACAATTCTTTGTAGGGAATCTGGAGTATATTATCTTCCTTAAAAGGAAATTGAATTTGCTTCCGGCAGTCAGTTAAATTGCTAGTGGATCCTCTTGATCCTGTCAGACTTGGTTTTATTATATGTTAGGATGACTCTATCTTAGGTTTTGCCTTTAGGCCTGGGTCATGGCCTTACTTTAGGGAATGCTGTTTTTTTAAAGGTGTGCCTTTCTGTGGTCTTCACTAAATGCTAAGACATGCAAGGACGGTTCTGCTCTTGCAGCACCACAGTGCCAGTGGCTTCCACCACAGTTATGACATCTATTAGCTTTGTTCATCTTTCAACCTCACAGAAGCGACTTTCTGCCAGGCCTGAAGTCTCTCTTTGCACCTGTGCAAACCAGCCCTTAATAAAGGATCTGTGGAAGAACTCTAAGTGCACTTCTGGGTGCCCTGTTCCCTCCAGGGCACTGTCTTATTTCTAATATCTACCCTCAAAGTCCAGTCACTTTAGTGGTTGTGAGCTTCATTCTCCAACTCCTCAGATCAGGGACACAGTGCTTTGCTTGGGCTCTCCTTCCCTGTGCCACTTTTTGGAAAACATTCCCTGACAGAAACCCAGGCACACAAGGGCTCCTTTGGAGGGCTTCTCTTCTTTCAAGGGTTACTCTTTTGCATTGCTTGTTGGCTAATGTATAAGAACAGGGACCAGAATTGCACCCAACTATTTAGTTGTTTATAGCAGGAGGGTGAGTCCAGTTCTAATTATTCTCTTATGCCTTGAAGTAGAAGTCCTGTGTTCAATGGGGTCCATGTTAGAGTTGAATGACTGGTCTCCTAACATCCCACATTCTTTCTTTGCCAGATCTATACCAAGCTCAGCCTTTCAGACCCAGTATTTTTATGGCTCTGCTCTTCTTGGCTCCAAGCCTGTTCTTTTATTTTCTAATCTTTACCCTTTTTGAATTCTTTTTACAATTTGCCTGATTTCAAGAAATGGGACATTCTAGCACCCAGCACACAACGTTCTGTGCATATAAATGTGAACTACTTTTGGGAGTGTGAAATTTTCTTCCCAAGTTGAATCCTGACTTTAGGCCTCTTAAGTTCCTTTCCTGTTGTCTTTGGGTTTTCCTCCTGTCCTAGAGAACTGCCATGGGGCATTTTGAATCATGGCATAGATGCTCTGGGAACACTTCAGGGTTTTTCTTTGGGGTCTTTCAGCCCTTCTTGGAGGCTCCATTACAGAACCTAGTATCCTGCTCCCATCTGAACCCCTTGTTTCTTGGGATGATTGGCAGTTTACTCCCAACTGCTGAGTGGAGCACAAATTCCATGGAAATTATTCATCACAGAGGGATGAATGGATGGATTGAGGGAGACAAAGGTCTTTATAGTAGCATGATCAGTAGTTTTATACCTGGTCACAATCCTAGCATTTTTATTTGTTCCAAGGTCATAATGACTCACCAGGCTTTACCTTCACTCACTGCTGCTCCTTACTTAAAATTTCCTTTTGTTCTTTTTTTTTTTTCTCTTTTAGCATTAAAATAATCAGATGATTATGTATTCCCCAAAGCAAAAAATCAGGGATGAATTATAATGAAAATCACTGCCAGTTTTTAAGCTCTCTCAAATAAACAAAAACTAGTTTAAGTTTAGAGAGGCATTTTTCAATAAATAAACAATGAAGTTATAATGAAATAAGTTAAAATTAGTTATGTCTGCCTGCATATTTTAGCCTTGAAGAGTATGTTTAATTAGGTACTTTTGATGTATTAGACATAATTATGTTTACCTTTAATTTGGCATGAAAATGACATTTTCAGAACTGAGTTTTGTGTATATTTTCTAACATACCAATAGAGAATTTCATTTCATGTCCTGATGTCCTGTTTTTGCTTCAGTTTAAAGTCAAATCAATAACTTTTTTAAAAGCAAATGTATTTGCACTGAGCATAGATCTTAAGACCAAAGTACCACAATTAACACCATGTCCTAGTCAAAGAATCTTGAACTTTTGTAGTTCAGTGTTTACATTAATGGTTTAGATGATTTGTGGGGGACTACCATACCTACTCTCTGCAGTGAAAGGTTGTTAATTATGTCTAAAGGTCTGGTTATGGAGAGCTTTCTACCCATGTGTACTGACCCTTTAGGCATTCAGAGTTTCACTAACATGGAAATGAGCATCTCAGTGTACAGAGAGGTGGCATAAGAATAGCCCTAGGAGGAAATAAGGGTCTGGGTCACAGCTATGGTTCTAAGTGACTGTGACATGCAGAGTTACCTAAGCTGCGATTAACATGTCAATGAAAGTGTATAGATCTGCAAGCCAATAGGACATATGATTTCTGATTATCTGCTGACTTCTGTTTCAGACTACCACTATTTCATCTCTTTTTAAGTGTATGGATCTTCTTCCATGCACTATTGGTGCTACTTATATTTATCAATCACCACTTACTCTTTACTGTGGCAGACACTGGGGATATTGGTCTGACAAATTGTCAAGTGAATAGATCATCTGGCATAGTATAAGTGTTCTGCTAGAATTTTGTGGGTGCTGGGTGATGCAGTTAATCCAGGCTGGGGTGGAGGGGAACTCAAGGAAGGCATCTGAGCCAAGTCTTGAATGATGAGTAGGATTTAGCAGGGTAAAGCAGAGATAATGGGAGTGGTGGAAGGACAGGCTAAGCAGAGAAGGAAGCATGCTTAGGAAGTCAGGCTCTGGTATGCTTGGAATGTGGAGTCCAGAGTAGTTCCATTATATGTGGCAACAGAAGATGAGGGATGGCACCAGAGAGATACACATGGATCAATTCCTGAAAAGCCCTCTTCTTTGTCACTGTCATCTTTCCACTGTTCACCTGTTTGTGTACTTTATACATACTATGTAAACTTCAGCTCTGTTGTCTGAATTGTCATGAATTTTCAGTTAATAAAGTTTAGTTTAATGGTTTTATTTTTTTAAAGGGGTACAATTAAAGCCCACCAGGACTGTGTAGTCATATAAAAGCATGCTGATAACAAAATGTAGTCTCTTTGTAAAATACTTCCTATTTAAATATTTTATATTTTGCATTTTATCTAAAAATGGAGTTAAAGAGCTTTTTCTAGGCTATTGGTCAAAACTTATCCCAAGAGGCTTGGGGTAGTGATGGGCCCAGTTCAGAGTCAGACCCTCTTTTCCTGCTGTTATCTGGTTCTGAGCTGTTGTCCAGTCTGCTGCTCTTCTCTGCACTACTCTGGCCACATCCTTCTACAATTTCCTGCTCTTATTCTTGCATCAGTGCTGACATTTCACTTATGGTTAAGTTTTCAACCTGTCTATAATCAATCAAAGATTAGTCCTATATTTATGCTATTATCTTCTGTCATTCTAGCTGTTTTGGTTCTGTATTAACTGTATCATGTAAATGCTAGAGGTGCAAATTTTTGCCAATACTAATGTCAATTTTTTTCCCCAGTGTGCTTTCCCCCTTCTCCTCCACCCCCACTCCACAGCCCCAGTTTTGGTCAGAGGGATGCTATGAAGATCTATCATTTTGTAGGGTGGGTATGGGAAAGAGAACAGCTTTTTGCCATTTCCTGTGTACAAGATGATTCAATATGCTTGACTCTTTGCCTCTTTGCTATGATGAAGTCAGTTGAATTATGGTATTATATTTGTATCCGTGGTGAAGTTTTGCCATTTGTTTCAGACTTGCTCAGCTTTGGGTTGAACTCATTATTACATCACTGATGGTGATCATCCAGTCATCCAGAAGACAAGCAGAAGGAAATCCTGTAGATCGTTCTGAAATAATGGGTTTTATGGAAAAGGATGACATGTCCTGATTTACATGTTAGAAAGCTCACATTGACTCCTGAATAGAAGGAACTATTGAGGGAAATGGAAGCAGAGAGGCCACTGGGATGCTTGGTGCAGGCTCATGGGAAGGCTGTCCTGTATGAGGGTGATATTTATGGACATAGACAGAAGGAATTAGGCAAATTTGAGACATGTCTCAGTAAAATGGATGCCTCAATTAAAACATTTATTATTGAAGCCAAGACATTTTGAGTTGCAGTATAATTTCCAGTTCTACAGAGGATATATATTTTCATTTATTTTTCACTGGTCCAAAACATTCATTGTAACCTTTACAGGGAGTTTCAGACCCCTCTACCTTCCAAAACTCTTTCTCAGTATCCTGAGAAGAGCAAAGTGATATGAATACTCAATCGCATTTAGGATAGGCTGAGAGTTGAGAAATTATTCTGGTTTGTTTTCAGGGTTGTAGTCTAGTTCTATCTGCCTCCTACTGAAGTACAACAGAAATATGCCATGGGATCTTTATTGGTTACCAGGGATCCACATTGATGCATGAATCCCTTTGATGTATCCATTGGATATGTTTTTTCAGGAGCCAAAAAAACATTATGGCGGGATTTCTGCACATAGATTTTGGTTCCTGCCTGAGCATTATTCCATCCCATTAGGGCTAACATTGATTATACCATCTATAACAAGTAGCTGAGAATGAGGTAGTATGCAAACCTAAAAGGTGGCAGTTTTCTCAATTTGCTAGAGTGAATAATCCTATGAATCCAATTGATAGGTTGGGAGACAGAGGTATTAGAACAGCACTTCAGATTTTACATGTCATGGCACACATACAAATAATAGCAGGCGTACAGTGCAGAGGACTAGGCTGCTCCCAGCTGAAGACCAGAGTCATGGCTCAGACCCTTTGGGTACTGGATGGGAGCCTCGATGGAAGAAGAGTAGGTATCTATGGCATATTATTGACTACCAAATTTACTGGTTGAACTATTCTAGACTGGAGGACTCCATGCAGAGAAAAGCCAAAAGTATGCCAAAGATGAGCCTTTAAAACCAGTTTTCTAAGTCATGGTATTTGTTTTCATTCTGAAGAATGTTATTTACTCACTGACATTCTTGGTGTGGGAGTGCCCTCTTAGACTTAGTTTATGTTCTTATTCATGTAAATCAGACAACTCTATACAGAGTTGACAATTTGATTCACATCTTTGTTTAGTAACTTGCTCTATGATCACAGAGGAATCAACTGACCATAACAGATAAAACACTTATGCAAGCAGCATCAAGACTTCAGAATATATGTATGAAGAAATGGCAGTTTTGGAGTAGTGGGGCTGGAGGGGAGAATATCTGGAAAATTTCACATTTAAGACTAAGTCCATACAAGTCTTGATATTTTGAAGAGAGCAGCTTCCAGGGAACACATGGTGGAGCCTAAGGACAGTACCTCTACTTGCTAGCTCTTCAAAATACCCAGGGTGGTTTGGTGATATTAGTATTAATTATTATGACAGTGATTTTGACATTGCTGAGGACTGAACACATGACAGCATAAATTTTGGTGATTGAATTGTATGTATTACCCAATAAGAAGATAAAATTTAGAATATTATTTATAATATCCGGATCTTAGTAACTAGGGTTTTCTTTGCTCAGATTTTCACTGAATTGACCAGTTGTTTCTGTATTATTTTTCTAGAGTGAGTCAGATGCCTTCCTAAATTTTCCTTCCTCACAAAAAAAAAAATTGTCTCAAAATTTCAAAAAAAGAAGTCCATTTGACCAGTACATTTATTGTATTTTTAATTTATTTTTTTGCTGTAGTTGTTTTTAAGAGGGTTGTTTCTGAACTTTTATTATTTTTTTATGCAGTGAGACGTAAATAAGGTTTCCACTGTGTTTACTAAACCATTTCTTCCACGATACTAGTTTCTTCAACAGTCAGATTTTTGCGTGAGGCATAAATACAACGGGTCAGCTATATGCTGATAGTTATTCACTTTTCTGATGCTAAAGCTTAGCCTATAGGTGGTTAATGGAAAGGAGGTTGACCTCTGTTTTATTCAGCTTTCTTCACTGCTGTGACTAAATGACTGGACCAGAACAATTGCAGAGGACGAAAAGTTTATTTGGAGGCTATGGTTTCAGAAGTCTCAATCCATAGATAGCAGGCTCCATTCCTTGGGGCTCGAGTGAGGTAGAACATCATGGCAGAAGAGTGTGGCAGAGGGAAACAGTTCACATGGTGATCAGATTGCAGAGAGAGAGTCCACTCTCCAGATACAAAATATATATCCCATAGCCATGCTCTTAATGAGCCATACCCCACCTGTCTCCAGGTACCACTCAGTTAATCCCATCAGGGATTAATTCATTGGTTAGGTTAAAGGTATCACCCAGTCATTCTCCTCCAAACCTTGTATTGTCTCACATGTGAGCTTTTGGGGAATACCACATCTAAACCATAACAACCTCTTTCTGAAAGAATGCCTCTGGAGTCCACCCAGAGGACTGGCAATAGATATATGGGTGGCCAGTTTCTGGCTCTGATGAGGAAAACTGGTCCCTCTCTCTCTGGGAGTGTGGGATTCTGCCACTCACTATTATTCCAGATCATTTCTGTCCGAATCTGACTGTGTAGTGACCTGTTCCTATGAGAGTTGGCATTATTATCTAGTGTCAGGAAATTCTGTGGAGTATGGGAAATTAATGGCCATTCCTGGAGGAATCCACCTTCCCGCGCCTCGTATCATACAAGCTTGTGGCTTCAGGCAAAGGCCCCTGAGAAACAGAAGGTAAGATGCAAGGAGAAGGTGGGATGCAAGGCCACCAGTTTCACTGCCCAGGTGTTTGTGCCTGAGGATTTCTGTCAGGATTCTGCAAATCCAGCTGACAGGTTTTTCTACTACTTTCCAATTAAGCCTGTAAGTGTTGACATCTTTCTTACACATACAAAAAGGAGGGGGAGGCAGGCAACTCTGAAAATGAAAAAGAAGTTGGTTTTAAAAATGTGAAATTTACAGGTAGCAATTTTCATTTTCTCATTGTGAAAGTGACATCAGGAACTTTGGCACGCTGGCAGGATCTCCTGGGTATAGCTTTTCATTGCCTCTTTGTTCTTTTCCTCAGTATTCCCCATTTAGAGGCGCTTCTAATGGTGTGTGTGCCCTATTTGGCTGTCATAAGAGCACCTCTGTTAAAGGTTTATCCCAGAGTCATTAATAGTTCAGAAGGGTTTCTTTTTGCCTAACTGTGTGAGGATGTTATGAATTAACTTAAAAGATGTTTATAACATACTGAGAAGTCCCTGGAATATGATACTTTCTTCTTTTCCCTTTCCAAAAACTGCAAATGAAAATGAGGAGCATGTGATGTACCCACAAGCCTGCAGGAAGAGACATCTGACCTATGTCTAGGACGCCCTGCTCTGACTACTATGGAGGCTTCTAGGTAGTCCCAACCCGAGTTTTTTTCTGAAGCAAAGTGGTAGCTTCTAGAGTAGGGAAGGGGAATTTTCATGGCTTTTAAGTTGAATAAGCATTAAGCAGGCATTATACTGAAAGGTTTTTGTTGGGGTTATGGTCTGTTTTGTAAAAGAATCCTCATACAGAGCACTGGGTTGTGTATTTTGGACATGAGGGAAGAAAACAATTAACTTTGGAAGGGAAGTTTTCATTTTTCCTGGGAAGGAGTGAATTGTCTCTAATAATGGAAAGAGAAAAAGGTTAGCAATGGAAACAATTTACATAGCAAATTAATAGCACAATAATTATCCATTGTTTTATTTAATATGGGCCAGAAATGCCTGCTTTTTTCATGGAAGATTATTTCATTGCATGTACTAAAATAGAATAATGTCATATAGAAAAGCAGTAAAAGTGAAATAAGACTTTTGAAAACATTAATGTATAAAATATTTATTATACAGGCTCAGTAGTGTTTGCATTTAATCATTTTTATTGTGTATCAGGGGTTAGTCACTTCATTCTGAATTCTGAAAAAATGAGCATGAGATGTTTTGCAAGCCCTGCTTTTTCTGGAGTATGTTCTCAGTGGGATTTACTGAGGTAATACTTATTGGGGGGGGGCGTGTCTGTAAGCACATTACAAATGATTCCCATAGTGGCACTAAAATGATGAGAGGAAATGAGAGGCAAGCTGGGAAAGTTTGCTTCATTGACATGGATTGTTGGTATGCTAAGTGGACTATGGATGAATTGGGGAAATTTGCTCAGAACCACGGGGAGGCAGTGCCCTTTTCTAGCTCTGTGTTTAGAAAACCATATCCTTCTCTTGGTGTCTTTTTTTCTTTTGGACATTAGTCTTTGTACTAGCCTGTATTCCCTATTGTGTGATCCTTGTTTGAAATGAAACGTATTCTGTTCCCAAAGTATGTATATATGACCAATAATTACAGCCAAGAATTGGGAATTTGTGATAAAGCTATTCAACAAGCAAGAGGCAATTGACTGATATTGTATTTCAAGAGGAATTGTAGTACAGGAGCATGGGAGCTGGTTCCTCATTGGTAGGCTTTTATTTTAAATTGTGAGGTTCTGAAGGGCAGGTCCTCTTAGTAAAATTTAGCACAGGACCACAGGCACAATACTTCCTCACTAAGTCCAGATGAGTGTTAGAGATTGCTTCTTGAGATGAGGTGGGTGCTTTGGATATTGATATGTGGAACTGTGTCCAGAGCTTTATTTTCCTTCAGGCCACTTGGCCAAACTGGATGGCATTTGATAGACAGCTGGAGGTTGGCATCAACCACTGGCAGTATTTAAGGCTATAAAAAGGGCTATGAAATGATAATACCTTCCAAACTATTCCATGTTTGGAACATGATGCTCTGCTATCAACAACATATTCATCTCCTGGAAGGATTACAGCTATTGTTGTTTACTCTACCATCCTACACAGATTTTCAGGGGAGATTTACTGGTTTATGCCCCAGGCATCAGAGTTCTTGCATAACCATAGGGTTGATATTAATATTGAGAAATGATGATTGCAAAGTCATTTTTTCATTAGTATGACCAAAACACCTGACAAGAAAAAACTTAAAGGAGGAAATATCTATTTTGAGCTCTGTTTCAGAGGTTCAGTCCCTGGTCAGTCAACTCCATTGCTGTGAACCTGAGGTGAAGCAGAACATCATGGAAAAAAGATATGGTGGATGAAAGCTGCTCAGCTCATGGCAGCTGGGAAACAGCAAAGATCCAGGGACAGGCTATAATCTCCAAGGCCATGCCCTTATTGACCTACTTCCTTGAGCCACACCCACCTGCCCCTAGTTACCACCTGTAGTCTATTCAGATTATTATTCCATCAAGTAGATTAATCCACTGATGAGGTTTCAACTCTCATCATCTAATCACAACACTCTGAACATTCCTTCATTGCTTAACACATGAGCCTTTTGGGGGACACCTCATATTCAAACCATAACAATTATTCTATGTTAGCATACAGATTGGCTGAATGGCAACTTGTGTGGTATTTTCATATAATTGGAGGCTGACTGAATAGTACTGATGGCAAAATGGCAGCAGCAGAGAATATGCAAGAATAAAGTGATACCCAATGCTCTGAATTTGGTACAGGGGTGGTTGTAGTTGTAGGTGAAGCTTCTGGTATATGAACAGATTCTAGATAGACTGCATTGCCTGGGGAGCATTGTGGAATTTCAGATTGGAAAGGAACCTGAAGGAGAGCCCTCACTTCAACTGCATTAGAGGCTGCATTATGGATAACAAGTGATCTTGTTCCGCAATAAAGGAACATATTGACAGTTTTGGTAAATATTCAGATCCTGAATTCTATTTCAGAGCTTAGCTGAATTTTAATTCAGACATTCTTAAGATAAATGCTTGATATCTGATATTATGTATTCCCTGAGGACTTAATGAGTTTAGGGAATCTGTAAAAAACTACCAACCCTCTTTCAGTTTTAGAATTTCTTCAATTTCCTCTAGGACCACTAGAGTCTAGGAAGTCACATAAATGGTTTGTGGTGATTTGCTAATTGAAAGATCAAAGGACTTCTGGGAATGAGAGGCAGCAATAGGAAATTTAGGGTCTCAAAATTTGAAATTTGGGGTCTTCCTAATAGACGGCCTGTTTAACCATGCATATTACTTCTGTTTGCCTTTGTGGGTTTTGAAATGCTGTGACTTTATTAGCTTACCAGATTTCAAGAGTCTGGAGGGGAGAGGTCTGGTTGGGGATGGGATAGCAACACAGAATGGGCAGAACAGTTGGAGACTAAGGACCAGAATACAGGTACAGCTTCTTCCTCTATTCTCATCACCATTTCAGACCCACAAGGTAGCAAATCCAGACACACTGTAGCAAATGCCAGACTTAGTCATGCATTAGCGTGGCAGGCCTGAATAAAGCTTTCCGCACCTGAAGTTCTCATGCATTATTTATCCCTGTACCTCCGCTCTTGCTCCTCTTATAACTGCACTCAGTCTGGAAGAGTAGAGGGTACACAGGAAATCCTTAGCTCCTGGCCCGGTGCACTTAGAGAATATTGCCTGCCAATTTGGTAACTGTGATAACTGCAGCAATATTCCTGGGTAGCTTGTTTCCAGGGCATTTTTAATGGGAGAAGAGTGTGTAAGAAGCCTATTAGCCTTGGCTGTTCTAAGTTTCAAGTGCTATCAGTGATCCTCTGCATGGATACCCCCTGCCGATTTCCTCCTTGATTAGTCTTTCCTAATGTTCTCGCCTGGATGTGTCTGTGCTCTAATAGAGAATTAAAATTCATAATCTCTGCTTGGAATCCTGAGGCTGTACCTTGTCCTGGAGCCCAGATGTCTTTTGTTTCCTTGCTTTACAGCAAGGAAACAGATTACCTGACTGATTTTTGGATAAGCAGCACTGAATGTCACAAAGTGCTGAGAACAGAGGATGGTCAGTTACTTTAATCTGACTCAAAAGAGGAGATTGCACCTGCTATATAGATTAGAAGGGGCCTTAGTGGATATTTGTCCTGAATCAAGAAACTGGGTAGGGTAAGGAACAGGTCGTTTAAAGCAAAAACAGACTAGATAAAATCCCTAAGTAATATTAGCTGTGATTCGCCTGCCACTGCCCTCATGGAAACAGCTTAGACTTGACTTCCCTTCCCCCATTGCTTTTCAAAGCTGTATTCTTAAGTCTGACATGGGTCTGGGGAGTGAGTTTTTACTAACTAAAGGCCTGAAGTGATTCAGCATAAGTGCAATGAAGATGTATTTCTTTGAGTTCCTACGTGTAAAGATTCAAAGGGTCTAATGGGGAATGGAAGAGTTAACTCCACTAAGCTGGGGAGAACTAGAAGAATGAGCAGCTGAACAAGATGCTTGATCTTTGGCATATTCACTAGGGCAAGGGGGAGAATGGCGGGAGGTAAGAGAGGGAGGCATCCAGGTGACAATGAAGGATGGCTTTCAGGGTGGCCAGCATTTAGAAACAGTATGTGTAGAGTCATGCCAGGCTCTTCCAAGGTGACTGGGCCTCCCAGACCCAAAGGAACTGGCATATGGACAGGTTATCGGGATATAGCTCCAGACATTAGGGGATTGAGATAGGGACACAGTCTGTCTATGGGGAAGGGATGGGGGAAGTTTGACTTTGGTGTCTAGATTACAAGTCCCTTGAGGGTAAATACCATGCATCACTCCAAGTAGGTTCTAAGTCAATATTTGGAAAAACTTTTTTACTGATGTTGAGAATAGACCAGATACAGCAGCAGTCTTATCAGTAAGAGTGATTTAATATTGAATTGTTGAATTGACTTAGATGTTCTCAATAATCCTCTCTCCCTTCCCCACAACCATAAGGGCAGCTTTGGTCATCTAGGGGCAAGGATGAACATAGTTTATGGAGAAGGAGCTTATCAGAGCCTGATCAAATGAGATGAGTTGGACGGATGAGAAATACAGGAGAAGAAAACATAGGTATTAAGGAATCCAACCACCCACGATACATACAACACAACCAGATGTGATAAAAACAGGTGACAGTGTTAGGTACTGCAGTCAGAGTGGATGGACTGGCCTACCTCTTGTAATATTCTGCTTGGGGATGATGCTTCTTCTAAGCATAATTGTATTTGGGATGTTTTTTTCCTGCAAAGTTGATAAATCTTGCTTTACAAGTTCTATGTTTGGAGTCACAATTTTTCTTACAAATAAACTGCAATGTTTAGTCTCAAGTATCATCTAAGTGATCTGGATTTTCAAAACCCTAGATTTATTTCATAAGCAGCCATGAGTATAAAGAATAACATTAAATACTTTTTGTGTTTTTGCAATCTGCCCAAGCTGCAAATAAACTAAGTTTGCAACCCAAATTTTATAAAATAATTCAATGTTTAGATTATGGATGCTTTTACTGAAATAATAAGACTCTACCCTAAGAGGTTTTTCTCCCTGAAAATAGTATTTCTGAGGGTTACATGAAGTGTTTATGAATCAAATCAAGTCACTTGATTATCATCAAAAGTGTTAGATGTGCCTGTATGTATGTTGTGTTTGTGTATGTGTATATGGTATGTCCTTGTATGCCCAAAGCACATCTATGTCCAGAGTTCCATCATAGATTGGATTTGTGGTAGGGCAGAGTTTATCAGAGTATGGCCTTTTTATCACCTATGGCAGAATTACCTGGGTGTTGATTAAAATGTTTCTTTGGATGCAATTCTCAATCAGAATTTGAGGCTGGAATGTGGGAATGTATATCTTAAACATTCTTCCAATTATTCTGATGCATGGGGATGAATTATGGCTTCTTTATACAAGGTGTGATTAACACCAAGTAGAAGGAAGTAAGAAGGGAAAGGTCATTGAAGATTGTTTTAGTCAACTTTTTGTCTTTGTGACCAAAATACCCAACAAGAACAATTTAGAGGAGGGAACAGTTTATTTGGGGCTTATGGTTAGAGGTTTCCGTTCATAAGTGGCCATTCCTTTGCTGTGGGCTCAAGGTGAGGAAGAACGTCATGAGGAAGAGTGTGGCAGGGGGAAGCTGCTCCCCTCATGGCAGCAAGGAAGAGCCAGGAAAGGGTCGCAGATACCATGCACCATTCCAGGGCATAGTCCCAGTGATCTCCTCCTCCAGCCACACCTCACCTCCTCACCTGCCTACAGTTACCAACCATTCAGTCTAAACTAGGATGAACTGATTAGGTCACAGTTCTCACAATCCAATCACTTTACCTTGGAGCATTCCTGCATCAACACAGGAGAGTTTGGGCAGGAGGGAGGGACACCGTATATCCAAACCATAACAGAAGATATCATGATTTTAGAGGAAAACTTTAGAGAATTTGACATCTGAATTTTTTCTAGGCACTAATGCAGATATTTCACGCATAAAGGATGCCTTTATCAAAAGGTAGAGTTTAAACAATATTAATCTGTTCCATCACAATGAAGGATTTGTTTCACATGGGAAAAGAGAATAACATATTTGGATAGGTAAGAGGAAGCAAGATATAATGAGGGGTTTCTTAGAGATAAACTGACTGGAGTTGAGTTAGGGGGCAGGAATAAGATTGGTAAAGCCACTGAAAATAACATAATACTTTAGCACACCTGGTTCTCTCACCTGTGAGAGAATGAAATAGGCATAGATTCAAGAATTTTAGAACAGAAAAATGAACCCACATGATTATGGAGGAAAATTCTTTTTGAAAAATACATTTGATTTTGTACTAGTTGTTTAGTACCCAGAGCTCTAGGCAGAAATTAATTTGCTCAGAAACTACCTTTCCAATACAAAGACAATACCAAGACATCATCTTAGACTCCTATTGTAACTTTGACATAAAGCTCATTTTCATTGATACCTAAATCAGGTGCACTGTGTGTGTGTGTGTGTGTGTACACCTGCATTGTTTATTTTTGCTTGTTGAGGAAGCTCTCCATTGCCTTTTATCTCCTCCCCCTTAGCCAGCCTACTGTCAAAATTAAGATGAGGTCTTAGTAAATCCTATTTTCTTTTTCTCTCATTCAATGATTATCCTAACCCTATGAAGCAGATGAAATAGACAGGCTTTGGTAGGGCATTTTAGTTTTGAAAAAAAAAAATAGGGGAGAGGCCAAGTTAAGTGGGGGCTCAGCGTCATACCACACTACCTGAGGGAAGAGTGAGCCAAGTTTCTGGATCCCCAAAGTGGTGCTTTTTCTCTTACATGCCATGACTCTTGATGAACCTGCTCATGTCTCCAACCTCCTTTTCATACTGGAGACTCTTACACAAACCTGTCTCATTGCATTGCAATTCTTTGTTTACTTGGATGAATCTTCTATACTAGATTTGGAGTGAACTTTGAGGCCTGGGGTTATGTTTCTATCTTCCGAAGAATATGTCTCCAGTCCTGGCAGGTAGTAAACAATCATTATGTAAGATTAAATGAAAGAATGTGCATAATTTTGTGGTTAAACTAAAAATAGTTCAAAAGACATAATACTGGACTGCAGCAATCCAGGGGCATCAACTGTTATTTTCCTCTTTTACCTTCAATATCTGGCACAGAGTACATGCTTAATTAGTATTTATTGCATGGAGAAATAGAGGAAAATCAGCAAGACTGTTAACAGTAGAGAAGAACTCCATTTGAACCCTAAACCTGGATAAATACCAGGTTACTCTTAGATTTTGCTAAGGTGGGAAAGACATGCCACGGATGGTATCTGCTGAGGGAAAAAGATTCGAGAGAATAAGGAGTTTGTTCTTATGAGAGCTACATCATTATTTTTTCTCTAAACTGTTACTGTTATAGTGCAGATGACAAATTACCAGGCACTTTTATTTTTGATTGAGAGAAGAAAATTACTATATCCATAAAGGTTTTGAACTGTCTTTGATAAATTCAAGGATCAATTACTTGATAAGTATGGAGCATGGTTTAGATTGTTCTGGCATAACATTAATGGACAAGCAATATGTTGTTTGACGTGAGTGTTTCCTAATGGAAGCTGCTTAGGAGCTAACAGTTAGCAAGGGCATTTTGGGGAATTGACACTAAGAGCCAGGAAGCCCATCTTATCAAGTAAAGCCAGAAGGAGCTGTGAAAGAGATAAGAATTGGAACAAAAAGAGGAAAGAGTGGCTACTGGATCTATGTCCTTGTGATTTTCATCAAACGACAGTAGTTATACGTTATTTCAATTAAGTGGAAATTGTAATTGTTCTTTGCATGGCTGTTGTAAGTGCCTCTTCATTAGGAAATATGACATGTTATCTGAAATCCTATCTCATTTCAGGATCAGTGCCACTGACAGTAAGGTTCACCTTTGATTCCTTAGTCTTAATTGAATGCAGAACCTATAATTTGGGCTTTCTGGACTTACGGAGAATTCAACAGAACTGACGTTTCAAACAAAAAATGTTTTTGAAATGCACCCATGCTCAACAGTGGGACTTGGAGACACTCTGAGTAGAATTTTAAATCTGAGGAATATGATATGCATAAAAATTTGACTCTTGTGCAATGGCATCAATAATTTCCTCTAGGACTTGTGCATTTATGTGAGAGTCCATGGGCCAAGTAGACTTAATCAGTAGGTGAAATAACACTGATTTTATTTGCATCGTGTTGGTGGTGGAATAAGAAATTCAAATTATGGGAAGAGTTGTTGAACCAACCACAATAATATGAAAGTGAAACTGAGAAATGTTTAAGTAGCAAATGCACAAACAATAGGATTTGCTGATGCTCACTCTAAACTTTTATCCTTGGGGAAATCTGGGAGATAGAAGTGTTTCCTAAATATTTTAAAGAAAAAGTTTGATTTCAGTATAGTCTTCTCAAAATATTTCTAATAAAAATCTATAGGGTATTATCCTTCAGATTGTTAGGAAAATAAAGTATAATGGTGGTCATGAATAGGAAACAAAACAATGCTCTTGGTGTACATGATCACTTTAATAAATGGAGGTGAATACATTTGTGTATTAGTAATTTTAAGTGTTTACTGAACAGTTGCAGTTTAGCAAATACTGTTCTCAGTGTTTCCTGGGTATGAATCACTTGATCTTCCAACACACATATGAGGTAGGTACTATTATCCCCATAAAACCGAATATTAGAAGGGTTACATCACCTGCCCTCGGTCACTCAGATGGTTAGTAGGAAGCTGAAATTTAAACTTGGGCAATCTCTAATTCCTGTGCTCCTAAACACTATGATGCGCTCCCTCTGAGTTTGAAGTTGGGAGAGAACTCTAAAATATACAACCTCTACTGCCAGCTTTATTCAAAAGATAAGGGCATAGCTTGTAGGTCCTGACATTGCCAAGAGATCCCGTAATTTGTATATCTGCTTCACAGGCACCAAGATTAGGTTTCAACAATAACTTAAGTTTTGTTACTTGCAGAATTCAGCAAATTGTATCTCAGCTTTCATTGATTAAAGTCATGGTCTCAGTTTTAATTGATTGGCTGATTTATATGCTTAAAATTCAATATTGATGTTTACAAGTGGGCACATTGGCTTTGATTAATTCCTGAATCTAATTCAGCATAAAGTTCTTCTCATTCTGTAATCAGCATTGCTGATTTAATAATCGAGGCCTCCTGTTTCCTGGATAATGACATTAGGTACCAAAAATGACAATTTGGAGATTGACACATTTCTGTTTAATTGAACTATGGACTGGTTCCACAAAGCAATTCCCTCTGTGTGTCTCTGTGTCTATCCATGTCTGTTCTCCCCCTTTCTTTTTCCCCTCCTTCTCTCTCCCTCCTTCCACCCCGCTTCTTTCACTGCCTTCAAAAACATTGCATTATGTCTGGCCAGGTGCCAGAGTTCTGCCAAGTGCAATGGCTACATTGATGACTATAGCAGGAAAGTTGTGGCTTCTCTTCCTTTATTATACTGTATGAGAATTCTCATGTATCAAATCTTAAACGATTGTTTTTGAGTTGGATTAAAAATGGTATGCAGAATATTTACATTTTTGCTCCTGTTAAGTAACTACTTATATAACTATACATCCTGATGGCATAGTTCAGGAAAAATTGTTGGGTTCTAAGTTTCATATAACAAGGAGTATGAATTACAAGTGTTTTATTACTATGTTTATTACGTATCATGATTCCATGTCATGGCATATAATGTTTCTAACTGGAGATCTGCCAGGCATACTAAAATTTCAAGTAAGTATGTTTATCACTTATTTGGGCAAGAGCTGTTTATTGAGCACATACTCTTCCAAGCTCAAGCTGGATATTGAACTGCAGCAGTGAGTAAGAAGCAGAGCCTACCTTCTGGGACAGACAGATCTAGTAGAACACTGCCAGGCTGGAGGAGACTGTCCTCTGAAGTACGTGACATATTTTCCCCCTTAGATGTGATTTTAGGAAGACATTTTGTCTAGTTGAGGCAATGTTAGCCTATTTCAGATGGATTGAATGCAAATTCAGAGTTAGTGGTTTTGTAGATCCAAAATTGGTGACTTTCTAACTATTTATGAATTTAATTTTTTTTAACAATTTATACTTTTAAGATAAAAGTAAAGCATTTAAAACATTTCAAAAACTAGAGCTAAATCCAGAGAAATCTAGGTAGTTATCTTTATATTTCGCTGCTGTGCTTTGAATAGATGCAATTAAAGCCTATGTAAAGAGTTTATTATAAATACTATGCTTTTGAACTCATTTGTTATTTTCTTGCATGATACAATCTTACCAGTTAAAGGGATTGCCTACTTTTAAGTATGCAAAGCAAGAAAAATGATTGGTAACAGAGTTTATCATGATGAAATATGTTCTATAGTCAGAAATTATTATATATACTTCAAAAACCCAAACTGGTTCAGGTTCCAGTGCTATTAGATCAGCTTTTCACTGGAGTCCAGCCCTATACAGACTCCCTTCATTTACAGGAGTAACCCTATTCTCTAACTCAGAGAAGGTAGCAAAGAAATTTGATGAAGTAATAAACATTTGTTGAATAAACATCCCTTTTCTTATACAGAGTGACTTTTCTGCATGAAGGCTTTGGGTTGGCTCTTCTTTATGTAGCTGTGTAAAAAAAAAAAACAATTAGTACATCACTGAATGTTTATATTGCTTAGTTTTCTTACCTTTATAGCAGTTATACACATTATTGTGATCTTCAATTTATTGTAGGACAACCAAGGCTCAAAGAGATCAAAACCCACCCAAAATAATGAACCTAATGATTGGTGGTACCTGGATTAGAATGTACATCTCCGTGACTTCAAGTGTCTTTTGCATATGCTGTGAAGATGGTAGACCATTGATGGCTTAGAGAGAGCAGCACGCACACTTAGCCACAGTCCATTCCAACACTGAGCTAAAGTAAAACAAAGCTGATAGAATAGCCTGTAATGATTATTTAGTTCTTTCAATGCCTAGTGTTCCCACTTGCTTTCAGCCTTGCTGCAGAAGGCATAGGATCTCTGACTAAAGCAAACAGTTATGGGATAATTGGACATATAGAAATGGTGATTTACATGTACAGAAAACCTTTTCTAGATACAATTGTTATGTATGGGTAAGTAGATATGACTCTTATGTAGGAATGATTTCTTGAGTATTTTGAACAGAGGCTGTTTCCAGTTAAAGGAAGCTAGGCTGTGCATAAGAACACAGGAAGTCCTTTCTGAACACAGCCATGTATCATCATCATCAACAGCAAACACTTATGTACCTTTAGGAGCTATGTCTTGCATGAGTCACTCTAATTTCAAAGTTTGTTCATTCTATACCATTCTATTTTTATCCTTGTAGCATGATTAGACCCATTGGAGTATCTCTGGTGACCTAGTAGTTTGACATTTTGAGTAAGTCTTGACATTTTCTCAAACTAGTCATGAGATGCCTCTAGAGTTCACTATTTTCAGACATTTTGTTAAGCAAGATATTTTGTTGCTGTTCGTCAAATGTTCCTCTTCTGAATCCCACTCTGAGCTGTCTGTACTTCTACGGGAAGAGCTCCTCCCTCTTTCTACCCAAACCCAAATGTGGACTGAAATGGAAGACAAAATATTGGTGGACTCTCATGGATTGATTTATCCAGGGATTCTGGATTCACCTAGAGGTTCATCGGAACAAGCAATTTTTATTTAGGAAACTGTTGAACTGCAAAGATCTACTTAAGATTGAGGCAAGATGAACTTGTTTTTTGGACCCAGAAAGACTAGGATTCAAAAACTGGCTCTGCTGCCTTGTAGCAGAGCAGACCTAGAAAAACACAAAACAACAATAAAAATTTCTTAGGGCTTCAGTTTCCCTTAACTGGAAAATGGGACCTAATAATACATACCTTAGATATTTGTTGTAAGGTACTATTTATGCTTGATAGTCTTTTTCTGAAAGAAAAGAGAATATTCCATCTCAGATTGTATTTGAATATGTGTAGAAGGAAAAGAGACTTCATGTTTATTGGATATCCATCGAACCCAGCCCTTTGGCAGATCTACTGGGTGTACTGTTTCATTTAGCCTCTACACTATAGGACAAAGAATGTGATTTGACTTGGGAATCACCTAGATTTAGGATTGAATCTTGAACTCATAATTTCCAGGTTGCTGAATGGGAAGGAAGAATGGAGGAGGTTGAACCTTTTGCAGATGGTGGGCTGGGAAAAGTAAAGGGCTGGCTTCTCTAGAAACTAGAACTCTCTTTGGAAGGTAGAGAGGGATGTGACTCCCCTCAGGCTCCAGTGTTCCCCTGTTGGGATTTGAGACTGTGCTTCCTATAGAAATGATGAAAAATAGTGTTTTGATATGAAAATTCTATAGTGAGAGTTAAATATAATTTATTTGGTCAAGAGGGAAATTTATGCATTATTGGCAACAAAAAAGAGAAAGAAACATAAATGAACTTTTGTGATGAAACTTTTTCCTAAGGTATCTGTAGAATAAAATTTCAGTTATTAGAATAAAAGTTCACTTATTTCTTGTTCAATGATGTTCAGAAGAAAGAAAATTAGAAAACATTTTGATATGAGGCCTTCATGAGATAGTTAAAATTAAATTTCTTGACAGCAGACCCAGCTCTTAAATCTGATAGGCAGCTATGCAGATCATAGTGGTTTTGTAAATGTGTTTTATGGACTTCAGCTTGCAACATATTAAGTGACATTGCCAGCTTAATGGTTATGAAAGCTTCCGTAACCCAGCGTGGCATCACAGGCTGGGTTTCTAAAATGTTTTATGATATAGCGATAGCTTTTTTAATACCACAATGCATTGCTCAGAACATGATGGTGATCTTGAAGGGAGAAGTGTCAAGTTTGCATGTGATATTTGGTAAAAATTAAAAGTGATTCTCAAGATAAAATTGGGTAGTTGTGAGAACTGGGGAAGATCAGTGGACTTTGGAGATAATATACTTGGTAATTTATCTTTGGACTGTTACATTTAGAAACCAGCTCTCAGAAGGCTTTGAACAGATAAGGAAGCTTGCATATATCCCAACGTGAAAGACTATCATTGACTTTGACCATTGTACAGGAGAGGGCTGTAAAGGATGTGTGCTGAAAAGCTGAATGCTTTTGAGAATGTTCTGAGGTTCTGGCAGTGGTGTTTGAGATTAGTGCCATCACAGCATGATTGGCTAAAGGTCAGTGCCTAGACTTTTATGGTTGCTTCTTAAGTGTGTATAACACAATGTGTACTTTCCCCAGAGAGAAGACTGTGGTTCTTTCTCCTTCAATTCCTGGAGCTCTATATATTTGTACCAGAGACCCTGCAGAGTCACATTGTTCACACCATCAACTTTTGCCTCTTTGTTCCATCTGACACGGGAAGAACTGGAGACCTAAAGATATTACTTGCTCCAGGCTCCATCCAACTTGTGACAGAGTTAGAGTCATTTTCTGTCTGTTTCCAGCCACTTTAACCTACACATGTAGTCTCCAGTGAGACAGGGACATGCCTTGGGTAAAATGTCATGACTGTGTTCACTGATGCAATTGATTACTGAGTGGATGCTCACGTGTTCTGGCAGGGAGGAAAAATCCCTGTGTGTGTGTGTGTGTGTGTGTGTGTGTTGTGGTGGGGCAAGACAAGAAGCAGTTTCACTAAGGATGAGCTTAGGATACCAAGAAGGATAGCACATATTCTGGCTGGAATTGAATATTCTGCTATTCAGTTCTGTCAATTGCAGCTGTCGGAAGTGACAAGAAATCTGGGTGTTTATCTGGAATCTAACAGAAATTTCAGAAGAATTCCCTTGAGACAAAATGGCTTTCCTCTATTATAACTTATAGTAAAGCCTTTGCAAAGTTGGGTCACAATGATGATTATATGTTAAGAACCAAGTCAATCCAGACCTATCAAGAAAATAACAATAAAAGAATTGATCTACTTCAGCATTTGAGAATGCCCTCTTAAGGATATGCCACAATGGGAGCCAAAGAAAAGTGAGATTTCTGTTATAGAGCTCTTCCCTTCACATATGATTGCAAGGTCTACAGCAGTCTATATTACGAAAAAGCAGCATCCAGAATCCCTCCATGCTGTAAAGTGGAAGCAACTTTATATGGACAACTGCACCTATTTTCAGGAAGAGAAGCCATTGCATCTGACTTTCTAGTGCAGTCTCATAGGTCTGAACAGACAGAAAACATAAAAGATTAATATGCTTTATTGCCTCCACTGCTTGATCCATTTCTGTCTTTGCAGACTTTCAAGGAACGATTGCTCCTTGCAATGCTAGTGACTTTTAATTTAGGGAGAAAATAGAAAATGACTTTTTTTCCACCTAAATTTCCCTAAGGTTTAATGACAGTGTGTTTAGATCTTTCCAGAGATATGTTATTCTTAAATGCTAGTGTTTTGACTTATGGTAGAAGGGAAAGAATCGTTTTGATTCATGTTTTCTTCCTTTAAACATTGTACAGAATTCTTGGTATCTGGTGATAAAGCAGAGAGAAAGAAACACATACATTAATGTCTCCAATTCTATAGTCAAACATTTGGGTCAGCCTTCCTCTTTGCTTCTACCACCCCTCAACCCATCCACACTTCATAATTTACACCACTCCCCAGGTCTCATGATCTTACTCCATTTCATCCCCATTTACTTGACAGTTGTCATCAGTGCTCAAGCACAAGATTTGGGCTTTTGCTGGCTTTTCACAATTCTGATGAGAGCTGTTTTGAAACTGCTTCTAAAAGCACAAGCTAATGATCTGTTAATCGTTGTTACTGTTGTTTTTAATGGCTTTGCAAATGAAGAGAAAGTAACTAACATTCAGTGAGAATCTAGCTGTGTGTTAGCACAGTGCTAAGAGCTTTTACATGAGTTCATTTTATCTTAATACTAAAGGGCTGGGAATGTAGCTCCATAACAGAGCGCATACTTAGCATGTTTAAGGCCATGGGTTCAATCCCAGCTACCAAAATGATGATGATGATGATGAAGAACATAGTACTACCCAAAATGTAGTAATATAATTTCCTTTTTTCAGATGCAAAAATCTCTGAAAACTGTTGACTTGTTGTCTCATGCCTAGGCAGGGATCAGGC
>CM053411.1:38931072-39004462 GCA_028644305.1 Xerus rutilus | reverse complement strand
ATCAGGTCAACAGGTGGATGGTAGCAAATATCCAACAAAATGCCCTTTAAGAGTCTCCTTTGGAACAAGAGAATCTTGAACAAGTTTATAGTGTTTATTTATAAAAGTTGAGACATAGACTCTTGACAATTTTTTTCCTGAATTTTAAATTGATTTCTATGTAAGTTGTCAGTTTTAAATGTCCATTTAAATATTTACTCTTTCATAGAAAATCATAAATGGAGCAAAATCAATACTATTTCAGAAAATAATACTTGCATGGCATTGAAGAGCAAAGAGCACTCATGAGTTTTCTTTCAAACTATTCTTGGAAAATGGCTATTTCCAGACCTCATTCTAATTAAAATAAAAGACAGTAATTTTTTCCTTGCCTTGAAGTGACAGATTTTTCTCTTCATGATGAAACGTACCCTGTTTTGATATGGACCACTGCCCACAGCCATCCTCAGGCTGTTCTCTGACAGCTCAGATCCCCTCACTCAGTGCTCAATTGACACATGCTTGGCACAGTGTCCCACAGCTGTGCTTACTCCTGCTCTGTCAGTAGATACCTCTCAGGAGGAGACGAGGGAGAAAATGTCCAGATGAAGTTTTAAATTTCTTCCAGTGGCTGTTTATAACCAAAAGGAATCTCATTTGTCTGAAGCTGATTAGGATGCTTATATTGTATTCCAAGATTTCAGTGGTAAACATGGTGCACATTTTGCATTCCCTCTACTGTTTCTCTATCCATGTCTCCCTACCTCCCCTACTCTTAGTTCTTTTAGAATGCTGTAACAAAATAATAGACTGGGTAATATAACAAATTTATTGCATATAGGTCGCAGGCTGGGAAGACCAAGATCAAGGTACCAGCAGACTCAGAGTCTAAGGTCTTATTCCTTACGGATGGCACCTGGTGTGTGTCCTCACTTGGAGGAATAGCAAAAGGTCTCCCTTAAGCCTCTTTTGTAAGGGTCTCATCTGATTTCCTGATGATCTAATCACCTCCCACTAGCCCCATGTTAATATCATCAATATGGGGGTGAGGTTTTAATATATGAATTTTGGTGGGGAGACAGATACTTACATTTTAACATTTTAACCCTGAATAGCTGATGAGAACACACCTCAGATTCTCTTATTGAAATTACTCACAAATGGTTGAACCCAACATCAGTTGAGAATCTTCCCAAAGTTTTCATCCAAAGTTTAATGTGCCACAGAATGATTTTCAACTAATACAATAGAATTGGCATTAGGTGTCATGTAAGTATAAATTCTCTTTCCTGAAATGATCAAAAGGTATAGACTTGCACTATGAAATCATTTGCTTTCAGGGCACAGTGTAGTGATGTGTTGATTTGTTCTGTGCTTGATTTGTTCCTTCTGTAATATTTTATTGGGCCAGGCACTATTCCAGGCACTGGGACTATGTCACTCAACACAGTAGTAAAAGATCCTTGCCTTGCAGAGTTTATATTCTTTGGAGAGACAGACCTTAAGCAATAAAAATAAGAACAAGCTAATTTACGTCATAGGAGTTGATAAAATGTTTTGACAAAAAATAAAGTAGTACAACAGGGTCAAAGAGATCAGGTGTGGGATGCAGGGGGTGGCAGTTTGAATAGTTAAATGCAGAGGAGTGGGTCTCCTTGATCAGTTGAGATTGCAGTGAAGATTTGCAGAAGATGAGGAAGTCAGTTAAACAGCTATCTGGGTGAAGAGCATATCAAGGAAGAGAGCATGATTAAAATAATGTTGCTCAGGCAGGAGCATGCTTGCAGCGTTTGAGAACAAAAAGGAAGTCCTTCGGCTGGAGCAGAGCAACTAATGGCTTGAAGTTGGAGAGATTATCAGGTGGTCAGATCATGTAGGACACTGCTGCTGGGAGCTACTGCAAGGCTTGGAATGATCAGACTTAGCACTTTAGAAAGAAAACTTGATACCTTGGGCTTGAAATAGATTGTGAATAAATTTAAATCTTGGGGAAGAGGAGGCAAGAATGCAAGCAGAGATGCCTGTTAGACTCCTGTGAGACTGGATTCTCAGAATATTTTGGAAATCAACCACAGAATCTTCCCATGGATGGCAAGTAGAGTGTGAGAGAGGAATGCATAATACTAAGATTTTTGTTAAAACGAACGCTCAGTAGTCAAATAGTCTACAGTTAGGTCTAAATAGGAACATCCAAAGAAAAGCACAAGGTTTTAAAACCATAAGCAGTTGAGGAAGGAGGGTTCTGTCTCAAGCTGCCATTACTTCCCCCTTCCTGACTGGGTTCCAGAATATGGGTCTTCTCACTCAGGGTCTTAGCCCTGCTTCCTTCTGCCTAGAACTCATTTCTCCAAGATCTTTGCATAGTGGGTTTATTTGCAGATCACAGTCCTCGGAGAGCTCTTCCCAGGCCTTCCTCCCTACAGTGATTTTCTTCCTGAAATTGACCTCTATCCTAGTACTGTTTTATTGTCTTTATTGCACATTTTGTCTTCATAAGATATCTTATTTGTCTACTTTTTAGAGTCTGTCTTCTCTACTGTGATGTGAGCTTCATGAACACCCAGATCTTACCACTCTTGCTTGCTACTATGTCTCCAGTACTTGCCTGGCATACACTAGATAATAACTATTGGCTGGAGGCTTCCTTTAATATTAAAGTAAATCAAGTGTGCATTAACCCCTTCAAGAAACACTACCAGTCAATATGTGGGGTTATAATATTTTCATTTAGCTTACTTAGGCAAATGTTGAAAATAACTCTACAAGAAAGTAGGGAAATCACAAGGCACTCAATATATGATCTGTTGTCAATGAGTTGGAAAGAAAGAAAGCTGAAAGACATTTAGATTGGGATGAATTTAAAATTGTAGAATTATTGCCTTTCAGAGTTAAAGGGACCAACCCAACCATGTGTACACAGGTAAAAATCTTTGCAACATATCACTAAGCTTTCTCTGAACACCTCTAAATATGAGACACATCATATACAAAGCAGTATTTTCCTATCTTTGGCAACCCTAGTTATGAGATGTTTTTCATTCTGTGAATAGAAGAATAGGGAGCATTTGACCAGGCAGGGTAGAATGAGGATATAGCTGGCCAGAGGAAGCTATGGGAAGAGAACAGAACTAAGAGAACTCTAGGCCAGGGAGAAACTGAACAGATTTCAATATGGGGAAAGAGATAGGAAATAACTATCTCATTTCTCCTTCAGATTGGCATAGAGAGAAGGGTCTGAGAGGAGTAGAATTCATAGATAGTGGAGGTAGGCTTGATATCAATTTTTAATTCTGTAGGGTAATTAAAGTCCCATCAAAAAAAAAAATCCTAACTGTGCCAAACTGTGTATGGAATTACATATCCATACAAATCTGAAAATGCTGATTCCAAGATGTTTTTAAATAAGAAAAACTTCAAATTATAGTGAGACATGTAATCACTTATACTTTTGGAGCTAATATGAATTCTAAGTAGGAAGCCGACCTTAGCTTGCCTGAGGAAGAAAGAGAAACACTTTTGTCAGAACAGTAATTTTGAAAATGTACTGTTCTGAAATAATTTCCTTAGTGTGTTAAAGCTTGTGACAGGTGGGATTAATCTGGAACTGGTTCAAATTGTGTCTATTGAGCTTGGGGTTTATTGAAAAGATTGCCTATGAACTGAAAATCATGTGACTGTTGGACCCTTGCTGAGAGAGACTGTCTTAGTCCATTTTGTCTCCTATAGCAGAATACCAAAGATTGGGTAATTTATGGTGAATGTAAATTCATTGGTTCATAGTTCTAGAGGCCAGGGTTGAGTGACAGGCATCTAGCAAGAACCTTCTTGCTACATAATCCCATGACTGAAGGGCAAGAGGGGGTCAGGCACCAATCCTGCTCATAAGTGGGAGAGCCCTCATGGCCTAATCACCTCTTTAAGGTCCCCTCTCTTACCACCATTACGATAATTAAATTTTAAGAAGAGTCTTGAAAGGGACATTCAAATTCACCATGGAAACTTCTATAATCATAAGGTTACTGAAGTCTTCTGAATGATTTTCCTCCTTTATACTCTATAAAAGCACTATGGTTGGTGTTTGTGTTAGAATGGACCACCACTACATTATATTTTCTTCTCTAAAATAGAGACATGACAGCACTTTAGTCTAATCAGATTAAAACCACTCAGAAGCTTGACAAACCTTAGGCAGTTTTAACTACCAATGATTAAACCCTTTAGGTACAGTAATCAAGGTCATTCATGAGAGATTGCAAGGGTGGATGTATCCCTAGCAGGAGAAACACTGCTGAAGCCAAAGGGAGAACCAGAGTGTTTAGTATTTTGATCAGAGTATTTTTAATAGCAGGGGTAAAAAATAGAGCTCCTTTATACAATTGAATACATTTCAGGTAAAATGAAGTGAAATTAAGGATATTGTCCAAAGAAAATATCAGGTGATTAAATAGGAATATCTAAAAAAAAAAAAAAAACTTAGTGTTTAACTATCTGAGCAAGAAGCTTGACATCACATCATGATTAGAAGATCCAAGATAGGAATCATTGTAGTGCCTTAGCAATGGAATGTAATATTTTGAATGTATTTGACAAATTCACAGGGTTAAGATCCAAGTTCACTACTCTCTAGGCTATAGTTCTCTCACCTGAAAAACTAGTCTGGGGACTGTGGGTCAGGATGGAATAGAAAGGCTTAAAGGTACAGTCCACCTCTAAAATTGGAATCATTTAGAAGATAGTTTAGTGGAATTCTTATGCTTATTTCTGACGCTTGTTGCAAAAGATGCTGTGAACATTTTACACATAGGCTCAAAGAAAAGTGAGATGCATGGAGGAAAAAATGGCTTCTGCTTAGAAAGTTTGGGACATACTCAAAGAACATCTTAAGAATGTCACCCAATTTTCATGTTGCTATGATTTGTTCTTTGCTTTTCCAATGTCTAGATGTCTAAAGGTTTCCCAGGATGGAAAGAAAAATAACTTTTTGGAGAATTTAAAAGCAGATTGACACTTGGATTACTGTGATTTGATGTTGGCTTTCCCAGATCCCTGACACAGGACATAACTTGGCCCATCCTCTTCTGCTCCCTAACAGTCCCTTCCTCTTCTGTCAGATGATTTCTTTCCTTCGTCTGTATGTAGTAGGATTGATCTTGGCTTCTAGCTTTTGTCTACCCTGTGGCTCCCCTCATGTATCTTCAACCTATCATAATTCCATTGATCCATTTAAATTCAGGCTTGGCCTTTGTAAGAACCATAACCCACATTAATCTTCCTTTACTCTTGTTCTGTGTGATTTAGCACTGAATGTCACATTACCTTGTTGGTTTTATTTTTTCCCTGTTACTTCCCCCAACTGGTTATAACTTCTGGAAAACAAGGTCCTGCTTTAACACATTTTACATCTATGTATTTTATAGCAGAATATTTGTTTATTTTTTAATGCTCTTTTGGATCATCAGCCTCATAATTCTGAAAGTCCAAATGACATTCTGAAACCTCAGTTTTATGAAGCTATCAGTTCCTGGTATAAAATATAATGATCAATTCAAATTATGATACATTGTAATGTGATTTTCTGTTTATCACTTCATGATAAAAAGATGGCCAGTTTTTGTCAGACACTTTTCTTGGGTCAATGTACAACTGTCCTTCATGTTCGTTATGTATAATGAGAGACCACCTTATTCTATGGTTGTCATTGTGGAGAAAGAGGTTGTAGCAGATATGGTCAAATATGATCTGATGCCTAAGGGACTCCATTTATTTTTTATTCCACAAAAATATTCTGTCAGTTTTTTATGACATTCAACTAGTACAAGGACAGGAATTGTAATGTGATGTGTAGAGTTTCTTTATCCTATAGTGTTTTATTTTAAAAAGTACTTTATACATTTCCTATCCTGTTATTGGTTATATAAGTTAGACTCAATTGACCTATGGTGCAGTACAAATCATCCTTGAAATTCCCATAATTTAATGCAACAAATACTTATTTTTCTTCTATGTCACAGTTGGAGGATTAGGGACTGAGGGACCCAATGCTGACCTGGCATTATATTTCAGAAATGTTTTTGCCGGAGCTGGGATTGTAGCTCAGTGGTAGAGTTTTCACTTTGCATGTGTGAAGCACTGAGTTCGATCCTCAGCACCACATAAAAAAAATAAATAAAATAAAGATATTGTGTCCATCTATAACCAAAAAAAAAAAAAAATTAAAAAAAAGTGTTTGCCTACTCCACTCCCATTAAAGGATTATATAATCAGGTTTTTTATTGAATGAAACAACAAATAGCATAAGTACTCTGATTTGTGCATGCAGATGAGGTATTCTTCTTTTATCCTTACAGGAGAGTTTTTTTCATTTGGAGTATCCCTTAGTTGTTAACTAATAATTGCAAAAGAGGCTAAGAGCCTGGAATAATTAAGTGTCTTCTGGAATCTAGCACACAACTTGTAATCCTAAAAGAGAATTTGTATTCTGAAAAACGTGTTAAGACTGGCAATAACTGATGTTCTTTTCCAACTCTAGAACAGCGCCTGACACAAATCAGTAATGTATTAAAGGGATGAACTCAAAACTTTTTCTTTACCTTTGCCTTCATTTCTAATATTTTTCCATTGTTTTATGTGTATAAACTATTTCCCATCTATTCCTGTCTTAGCCCATATTTTCGGTGAATGCTTTGGAACAAAGATTTAGACTTGATCTCTTGTAATTCAGCTTCAATAATGGAAATTAGAGAATGTTTTCCAAACTCTGGAATTTGCCTTTGACCTCCTTTTTCCTTTCTGAACAGAATACTTTTATTATTTAAGTAGAGAGTGAAGCCATCAAGCATGTAAACTGCAAAGATTTAAAAGGGAGAAATATATTAAAGTGACTGAAAATAATCACTGAATTAAAACAAACCATTCAGTGGCATTTTTCAAATATTTCTCAAATTCCGGTATGTAGTCTTTTCCTTTACATGTCATAGATTTAGAGAAAGTGTATTGTGAACAAAGAAGAAAATAATTTTATTTTTTCGTGGTTTAAATAGAATATTGCTGATCAATTTTTCATTTGGATGGTCCTTAGCAAGTGGTTGTTTTTCTAGAGGAGAGCTGGGCTTGCAAAACTGTGTAAATCAGGCAATCTACATTCACATCTTGATGATCTGCAAATCACTTATTCATTTGCTAGAGTAAAGCAGACTCATGAAATCAATAATTTTGCTATTCATTTATGCTGTATACTTGTTTTTTGCTTTTGGAAAAGTCCATAAAGCAGAGTTTTAACATTTCATTAAACTAAAAAAAAAAAAATGAGAGCACATCTCTAGCAAATGTCTTCAGTTTCCTTTACCTTCCATTTCTGTTGTCTTACATAAAGAATACTCAAGGCTAATCTTCTCTATCCGTGTGAGGTCAGTGTGTCCTTATATTAATGTTAATGATGGAGGCTTTCTGCAAATCACTGTGAAACAGGCATGCTGTGTTTACAGCAGAAATGAGCTTAATTGTTATATTTGTGAATTAAAGCCTGGCACTTCTTGTGTAAAATAAAATGTTAGCTTATTGCTTCAAACACACACACACGCACACACAGATTTGAATTCATATAAGCAATTCTCATATCAAAAAAATAAAAGTGCTGTTACTATGATAAATATAAGATCATGGATACATGGATATTATCCTAACTTCAGATTATTAGGTTCTCCAAATGTTTGACTCTTGACTGCACTACCCTATTGGATTTTGCTTTTTGTTGTGATCCTGAGGTTAAAGAACATAAACACTGAGAAGGTTCTGCTGCTTTAGTATTAACTATGGAAATATGCTCCGGACGGATTTTGTGGCTACATGATTTGCCCTTCTACCTGAAATGTTTGTTCTTGGGTAATGAATGACTTGCAACTATATTATATAACATGCTTGAATACTTTCATTTTAATGAAGAGTTACTGACTGTCATATCCTTCCTAAAAATGAAGCTTTACTTTCTTCCATCTGCCATGCTTCTTTTTTTTTTTTTTGAGAAGAAGCTATAAACTTTAGGGTTCAATATGCAACAGAAATGAGCATGATACTGATTCTGAGCTTTCAGCATCCATCTGAGTTTGTGAAGAATTGAAGACAAAAATCAATTTAGTTCAGTTGTCTGGATTTTACCTAAAAATTTGGGGAAAATTTAGGTCTCTGCCATGTGTGTCCAAAATAAAAGTTAAAATTTAGCTTAAATTAAAATATTTAGCCCTGTCATGCCTATTTTCAAATTAGAGTTAATATCTGTAGACTTGTGAGAGGAACAAATGTTGTTCTTAAAATATTTACTGGGAAAATGAAGGGAATGGGTATTTGGCATTTTTATTATTTTCTATTTTTAATAAGACCCTACTTATTTTGGTTCAAGATCATATTACAAAAACATGTAGTATATGGGACATATTGAAAATGCAAAATACATAGAATGGGAAATGATGGAATAACTTTCTTTAAGATGCTTAACGTTCTAAGGGCTTGTTGGTATGCAAAAACCGGCAGTTTCACCACATAGAAACTTCTCGTACTTACCACTATACAATTGTTCAAAAAATGTTTATAGTTTCTGTTGTTTTTTTCCTGGGGATATATTTTTTTTTAAAAATTAATGACTAAGTAGTCACTTAGTCTGATTTAAATAAATCAAACCAGAAATATCCTGACAGTGCACTGAACAAGACCTGTGTGGATAATGTGAGTTCTTTCTTTTTAATTTTAGAATCAACCTTGTCCTATGTTAGGCAGCTGGAGGCAAGAGTAAGACAGCTGGAGGAAGAGAATCGCATGCTGCCCCAGGTGGGTGACTTCCAGAAGTTCATAGCTAGTCAGTGTCTTCGGAGTTATAGCTTTTTATTTGAAATGTAAAGTCTCAATTACATGTTCTCCTTTAAATGATAGAAATCATTTTGTAAATAGCCATTCATCATGTGGAGAGTGTCTGTGTTCCATGAGGGCCATCATGTTATCCACATTTGTAAGTGGTATACTTAAGGATGTGGGTGTTGAAAATAAGGTGAAGCGATTTTAAAAGGAAGAGAATTAAAGAGAAACAGAAAATAAAGACCCCTGTTAGTATTACTTATATGCGTATGCATGTACTCAGTGAATATAAGGAAGGGACTCATAATTATTAAAAATTGCTAGTTTATGAGTGAAATAAAGCCGTAGGTAGTTTTAATTTTAATTAAATTAGTACTTTCTTAGATTCTTTGTGATTTAAGTGACCTTTTTTAGTGCAACAAAGCAATGACAGTAATTGACAGTTTTTACTTTGGAACTTCATTTCTTTCCCCTGGTGAAGTGTAAAATGGAACCTTTTCTGGGATCTTTAATGTCTTGTCATATATTTCACTTATAAAATTATTTCCGTGGGCTGTTAAAGTGGCTAGAATGATGCTGGTCTTTGGAGGTAGTGGTTTTCAGAAAATATTTTGTTGAGCTGAACTACTCCACTGATAATAGGTTAGTTTCCATTACAGATATGAAGATAGAATTGTATTTTAATATTGTATGAAATGGGTTTTCTCTAAGCAATTAGTCATTAGCATTCTTTCTGCATTTTGGTGGTTATTTTATAAAAGATGAATGGAAAGTGATACCTCAAATATAAGTAATAGTTTAAATAAAAAGTCAAAGATTGTATTTCAAGAGAAGAGATTTAAACATTAATGCAAAGACTCTTTGGAAAGACATTTTAGGTATTTTTAATCTTGTTTAGTTTTTAAACTATTTTTGCTCATTAATGATGACTTGGGGTATCCTGTACTGCATGGAAGAATGCCTTTCTGTCTTCCACTGGCCAACTAACTGCCTAGAAATCAGGAGATTGATGAACCTACTTCTCTCCCTTCTCACTACACATACACACAAAATGCATGATGACAGAAGGGATTATTTGTGTCATAAAATATTACTGGTAGAGGTTTTTCTTTGCTGCTTTCCTTTTTTCATTTTTTCCCTTTGTCTTTTATATTGGGTTCACGGTGTGGTTTCACTAGGACCGTTGCTTGAAAACATTTAATTTTTTTCATACATGGTCATACCAACTCTTAGATACCTGAGAATGTAAAAGATGAGAGTAGAAAATAATCAAATAATATTTATTTATTAGTTTCCTTTCGAGTGGGAATTGAGTGGCACATAACGCGGAAGTGGTAGCATGAAAGCCATCTTATTAAAAAAACAAGCACAACAAATGTAAAAATTATTACAAGATTGATTTTTAAGAACTTGTAAAAGTGAGTGTTAGAATTTGTGAAGGAAAATTAGAAGTGTCTTCAGTTCTACTTGATGTGTGTGTATATTTAAATACACAGTACTTGCATAGTTAAAACTAAGAGATTAACTTCTCAAGTTTTCAATTATGTGCTTTTTCATGCATTGCTATTTTGCTATTAAGGAAGGTTACTTTTGGTTTATTTTTTCTACAGAGAAATGGCTAGAAAAGATTGTTTAATTGAATCTGAAATGCTATCAATGAGGGATACACCATTATTATATATATTATTACAAAAAGAAAAAGATATTCATTAAACCATGTCAGATTCTTGCTGATTTCAGAGATGCTAACAATAAGAAAACATTTCAGATTTAAACAGCTGTTTACATTTCAAGGTACTTTAATGCAAGATAATCCATTGTTTGAAATGTTATTGGACATATGCAAAGAATACAAAGGATTTCTCAGTTCAAAAAGAATTTTTATATTGGAGATTGTCATCTTCATTTACAGCTAAGATGTGATAGAACCACTGGTTTTAACTTCTATATGTAGAAACTGACATGAGCACAGATAGTGAGACTGTAGCATGCAACACCATAAATGTACCTCTGAGCAGGGAGAACCATGTGAAAGGAGTCTTTACAGAAGGCTAACTTGGACCAGGGAGCGGGAAGGCATATGCCCTTATTGTTGTTCATACTATTACAAATAATGTCTGATAAGATTTCCCTGTAGGAACTACTTCTAACTGCATGCTAGCTGATTTGCAAGGTCAATTCAATGTGATGTGCTGACATTCCTGCATAAATTAGCCTCAATATTTGAACACTTGATTTTCAATTATAAGAGCTTCCACTGTGCCTTGATTAAAGGTATTTCTTTTAACTCCCAAGTTTATTAAAAATATGTCCATTTGTCTTTGGATGAATAGGAATAAGGATGTAACTGGCAATCGGAATCCCAAGTATATCAGATATCCTTTGTGGCTGTGCCAGGTCCTTTGCTGATAGTTTAGAGTTTAGGCTAATTATTTAAAGTATTTAAAGCATTGCCCTGGAAGAATAAGTGTTTTAATGCTTATTTTATTCATTATATAAAATTGTGTATAGTGAATAGAAAGTCACAATTTTGCTTGGCAATATATATATTTAAAAATAAGATGAGCATAATGCTTGTGATTTCTTTTTGGTCAAAAGCAGGGGCCTAATTTCTTCATTTGTAAATGACAAAGTTCTTCCTAGCTCTTAGAGGTGAGCCCACCTGGAAATAAAGGCTTGGGTCCATGTCTTACGCTGTTCCCAAGTACCAGAATGAAGGACTCTTTTATTAAGAATAGAGCAATGCATTGACAATTGAGTTGGTTTTATCCAGTGGTGAAGAGGAGGCAGAGGAAGTGAAGTGGAATGTTAGTACTGCTGCCATGGCAGGTCACCCCAGTGAACACAGAGCTCCAGGCACCACCATGGTGACTATTGTGTCCTATGAGGTTCATTAAGCTGTACTGTATGTTCAATTTGTGAACACCACATTTCAACAGTATCCTACAGTAAAAGGTTTTATTTTTAGAAAATGTGGTATTATTATTTAGGTCTTATTATTTGAAAAGGAAATGACTTTTCAAAAGTTGGTTCAAATGATAAAGATTTCCTGAACTTCTTTAAGCATGCAAATTAATGTGAACATGTTTTTAAGATCACATTTAAAAATATTTCAAAGGATTGCACAAAATCTCTTTATATACATAATGCTAAAACTGCTCAGTCTAGTCTGTCAGTTCACTGGATGCAAATTTGATGTGATATAAACACCAAATGAAGACTGTTAAGTAAATATAGCTACTATCTATGAAGTATTTCTAAATTTTGAATCCAATGAAGTAGGGTCGTGCACAAAAACATAAGCAGTATTTATATAAATAACTGACCTACTATGGTGTAAAGTTTTAGTTTTAAACATTATTTTTAGTAAAAATAAAAAATGTGTACACCTACTTCGTATATACATTTACCTATAAACAAACTATCTTTGGATATACTAATAGATTTTCAGAGTTGAGAAGAACCTTAAATATCACATAGGACTCAAAAAGGGAGTTGTCAAGGCATATCAGACAGAAGTCAGGGATATCGTTCTGGATAGACAGCTAATTAAGGATGGGCTCACACCAAGGCATCAGGCTGACTCCATGGTTTTTCTAGCATATGCACAGTCCCCTCTCTGATCATTTCATACTATTAATATAGTTCAATGTAATTAAACTATTAAATGTATTTTCATCTTATTGTCAGATTTATTTTTTTCCCCAATATTTATCTTAAAGGCTAACATTGGGTCTGTTTAGTCATCAAAGGTTTATTAGACATTTTTCTATTCCTGCCTTAAGGGAAATGTTCTATTTTTCTTAAAGCAATGCTATCTATCACAAATGAAAAAAATCCTGCATTTTACAGGGTTGTTTTCTCCCTGAAACATTTCCAAAATACTCTGGAGTCATAAAGTTTTATTACACACTCATAGATACATCTGCATGGAAAATTCATGCATAAGTAGATGTGGTTGGAGGCCTTTGTCTAGAGTGAGCTGGAGGTGGGTAAGGAACACAGTGACAGTGGTGCTTTTAAAATTGAAATTTGAAAATTGAGATGTGATTGTTTAGCCCAAATTCAAAACTCTGCTTAGGTCTCTTTGCTCATTCTGTGGTCCTTTTCTTGACAATCATAGATTTATTCATCCAGACGTAGCTATATGTTTATGTTCTGCATTTGCAAAGAAGAAATCTATTTAACTAGAATGCCTCTAAATGGATGATGTAGAATGTTTACCTGAAGACTTTATTATAAAAAATAAGGCTGCCCTTCAAAGTCAACAGTTACTTTTCAGACATAACCCTGAGGCAAACTATCATTACTTTTAACCATTCTTATCTATTCTATATTGATTTTGAATTTTGCATCATGAAGATGGTTCAGGACATGAAGAAAACAGTTGGCTGCAACTCCAAAGTCAATTAAGTACATTTGTTAAAAGTCCTAGTGGGAAATCTGTTCCCTTTGATCAAATGCCCTGGCACCAACATCTGCTTGGCAAGTACTGTGTGTGCTCTGTGCCTCAGAGACCCTTCCTGACACACAACACCCACCTCTTTGGAACATTTGAGAGCCAGTTTCCAGAATTGGCAAAGGCACCTGAAGCTGCCTGGTATTGTAGGCTTGCCTGTGTGCTGGGGTTCAGCAGACCTGTTTGAAAGGCAGGGTACTGGGATCTCCACTGAGTGGGCCCCTTTGAGCAAGTGTTGCTATTTGTGTTGTGCTAACACATACAGAAGAGTCTAATTTTAGGAATGGAAATGAAAAATCTCCCTCTCATGTAATTTGGTTACAGCATGGCCTCACAATACAGTCTTTCAGTGCCTTGGGATGGAGGCAAGCCTGTTGCCAGAGCAGTTTCTGAACAAAGGAAAGAACCTGTCACCCGTTGCCAGAAGTGCTGAGAAGGGTACACAAGAGCTAAGGGAATCTAGCTTCTCACTTCCATGGCAACACAGCCTCCGGTCCAAGGTGCTGGGCAGTGATGGGAGGTTCTTCGGACACATACATTCTCCTTACATGCTTTTCCTTTTCACAGTGGAGATACTTATTGTTTTTGCCTCTTTCCTTTTCACATTTCCTTACTTTATATTTTGCCAGTATTTTTGTGGTAATAAGGCCATAAATACGATTCTTTCAGGGTTGGAATTGCTCTGGAAGGAAAACATCAGTAACTGTTGCACAAAAGTGTCACAGAGTAATGCTTTTTGGGATGCTGAAATCAAGTGGTGGTATTCTTCAACTGTTATTTGTGTGGAAATTACCATTCTGGCATCCTGAGGAGTAACTTGTGCAGAATTGTTTTTTCTCATGAATAGCAACCCTAATTATGTCACACAATCTGGGTATAATCTGGATGCTACTGATAGGAAAAATTAGTTAAACCCATGGAAAATTGGTTGGTCCTCATATGTTTTTGGTGGGGAGAGAAATGGAATCTGTCAAATGACTAGTGCTTGTGAACAATTTATATAATTAAAGAAAAGAAAAATTCTTTGTGTAGTTTAATGGAGCTTTTAGAATACAGATGGGTGCTACACAAGTGGTGTGGGCATATTGGAACAGAAGAGATAAATAGGTACAATAAGTAAATTTATGGGAGAAAATGTCATGCTAGAAAACCTAAATTAATGGAGACTGGATTAAGGAAAAAGCTAATGTGTATTGGAGAAACTATTAAAGAGTAAAATTTGTAGGAAAAATGTCTCAGTCTACATAAGGGTTTTCAAAGTGAAGGGATTTATAACATACTTCTGAGATCTCTCATGCTTAAAGGTTCGTGTTTGAGAATATTTTACATGATAAGAAATCCTCATTCTAATGAGAGAATATAGGTGAAATAGAAATACAAAGAGAAAATATGGCAATACTACTTACTCAACATTAATTCATAGAATATGTATTGAATTTAGCAGCTACTAAATTATCAGGGGCTGTGTTATCAACAATTCACATTTAACAGTGTTGTCTTTTTATATCTACACTAGCACATTGTAATTCTTTCAGTAGTGTACATATAAAAATTTTGATTTGTAAAAGCCATAAAAATGTAGCATTCTTGGTACCATGTCCTGGATGAATTTGATAAAATTATAGGACCCTGCTCAGCATCAGGTTTTGTAGTATACTTACATCAACAAGAATCATAAATATTTCAATGAGAAGAAATATCAGAATATTTGGGCAGAATTTAAGGGGGATTTATATGAGAAACAGTTAATTGTACTAATAGAAATGACTTTTTACCTTTTCCTTTTTTTGAAAAAGTAAAGCCAAAATTGAAAAGTGACAGATGAAGCAGTCTTCTCTTTTCTAAGCAGGGTAAAGTAACAGGCTCTTAGAACATAGAATGCATTGGGCAGTGTTTAACTTTGGAATTTATTTAATTTTTAAAAAGCAGTAAATTTTGAAGCTTCGTGGACACTGAGGCCACAATTCCTGATAGCATAGTCTCCTTGATCTCCATTTCCTGCTGCAGATCACTACATTCCCAGCTGATAGGAAAGACGTGCCTAAACCAAGCTGCCTTCCTCCTCCTGGTTCTGACCTTTCCCACAGTGGGGTTTAGACCTTTTTCATCCAAAAGTCTTGTACTTATAGTTTATTTCTGACCATAACCTGAGCAAGCAAACATGCTTATAAATAGAACACATTAAAAATTAACATTGGTGCCTCTTAATAATTGGTAATTTCATATAAATATCCTTTATATGCAAAATTGACAAATATAAATGTAATAGATAATATCCATATCACCTAAATATAACCATAATATACATAATAAATGTAGTATAGGTAAATGTAGTATAGGGAACAAACTAAAACAGTTAAAGTATATAAATTTCTAAAGCTATCATTGTATGAAAAATTAGCAAAACATAACTGGGTCATATTTAGAAAGTGGAGACATAATCATCAGTAATCAAGTGATTAAAAGAGGTACCATGGACATGCTAAAAAGAACACTGAACAGGTCCTGGCTTGTGTCTGTCCTTAGCTAGTTGACCAGGAGGACACTTTCAACCTCTTTTAGCCTTATGTAGGTGATATGGAGGTTCTACTCAGTTCTGAAAATCTGTGGCTCCTTATCCAGAGAAAGTTAGTGTTTATAATGTATACACAAAAAGGTGTGTCCCTTTCATATTAATGCTAAAATTTCTTAAAATGATAACTTTCTACCATACTATTTTATTTACAAATGCCTGTTTATGTCACTGTGGTTATTTGAACTCACTGGATTCTAAAGTTAAAAAAAATTTCACCAGATAGCTATTAATTTTGTTTAATACAGTGATAGGTATATCTGTTTGAGGCGCATAGCACCTCATATACACATATCGTGGCTTCATATGCTTGTCTGAGTGGTGTTAGCTTACATGTATTTTGAGGGATAATATGTAATCCCCTTGTTGATTATTCTTACATAAAATCATATATAATGAACATGAAGATGCTAGTTTTCCCTAACAGTATACATATTTAAAAATGAAATAAGTGTGATAAGTGCCAGTGGATCCCCTCTGGTTAGGTACAAGCCTTGCTTTCTTCATATATAAATGTGGTTCCTTCTAATCCTAAACATCCTGAGGCTTAGTATACATAAAAGCTTGGTAAAGATGTCTTATATCCTTGCAAAGTTATCACATCACAGAATGAAGGACTCTTTTTTAAGATTAGAGAAATACATTAAAATATTGGTTTTATCCATTGGTGAAGAGGAGGCACAGGAAATGAAGTGGAATGTCAGTACCTCTGCCAGGGCAGGTCTTCCCAGGAAATGCAGAGCTCCAGGCACTGCCATGGTGACTACGGTGTCCTACAAAGGATAACTGAGATATACTCTAAATCCATTTTGTGAATGCAACATTTCAAAGACAGTCCACACATATGAACTTTTTATTTACGAAGCATTGTTTGGGATTTTTTTTGGTGGGGAATCCTTTTAAAAGTTGGTACAAATGATAAAGATCACCTGAACTTAACAATATTTTCTCTTGAGCATCTATATTAATATGAATATTTTTAAAATATCACACTTAAAAATATTCCAAGATTGCATATGATGAATGGGGAATGTGACATTTCACAGAGGAAGTTTTAAAAATTATGATGAAAGAGAATGCTAATATAGAAAATGTAAGAAAATTATCTTTTACTTCTAATTGATACCCAAACAACATAAGTTCTTTATTTAAAAATATAGCATGCTGTTCAGAAATTCCATTCCAAAATAAATTACTATGAAAAAGAGGTGACAAAGACATGAAATAGCACACATTAGTTTTTGCAGGGTTGCTAGACTGTGGAATACAACAGAAGAGAACCAGTGTGTAAATCAAAGTCAGCTATCCTTGTCATACACATAAAGAACAATGTGCAAAGAAAGAAAATTTTTTCATAGGATATCTAATTTGTTGAATTTATTCTGTAGACAAAACTATCTGAAGTAACAACCAAAGAAGTAGACGAGGCCTTTAAATTTTCTTGTTGACCTAGAAAATGAAAGAAAAATTTGGAAAGTTCACTGTGAGGCAAAGATCAGTGTAGTGTTTACAGTGAACTCTTTTGCATTATCTTTTATACTGAGGACCACTGAGCCTGTACAACCTGGTACCATGTTAGCATCTGGCACTAATTAAAGTACGCTATAAGTGTGTTTGCTTAGAAGAGCAAGATGAAGAAACAGAGCATATTAAATAAATGACAAGTTTTAGCTTAAATAATTCTTAGTAGAAGATTGAGGGGTTAATTTAGAGCTTATTCTAGAAATTCTAAAAAGTACTTCTACATCAATAAGCAATGGATTATTTCAAAACTCTGCCCACCTGCATTTGTAAGTGAGGCCTTATTGAATGATAGATATTTTTCTCAGGTTAAACGATCCTAAATTGGGGTCACAGAGATAAAAAGTATTTTCTGTTATCAAACATAACAGAAAAAAACAAATTTTCAGAAGCTGTTTGATAACATGTATTAAAATGCAACTTTTGAGAAAAAAAATGAAAAAAAAAATAGTAGCCTCAGGTTATTTCTATTAGCTCTGGTATTGATGAAAGTAGCTATGTGATTTGAGTGCCCACATGACTGAGCTGTACTTCATTTCTGAATGTGTTGTATGCAAGACACTTCCACATGCTGGTGTGACCCTCACTACTTCTTAAAAGCATAATAAAATCATGTATTTATTTAAAAAAAAGTATTTTCTGTTGGCACAGCCCCTGTGAGCCTGCCTTTGAGAGATGTTTGCCTCTGAAGTTTTTAAGTTTCACCCACTATCTTAAGTCTAGCCCTGTGGGTTTCTGAGCTTCACCCCTCTGAACCTGACCTTGGCTATTGACCTTCTGCTATAGTGGTGTCCTGGCCATTACCATAGCTCGTACAATTGGAGATACCAGGTGTTCTAATATTCTTGGGGCTGAGAAAATTCCATTATTCTTAGTTTATTCTACCCTGTTCTGGTCCCCAAACCCATTGAAAAAGTAACTTCTTACCCCAACATTCTAGAGCCAACCCTAACAAATGGAGGTGGGAAAGATAATTATCAGTCAAGAAGCAGTTTTCAGAATTGTTCCTCCCTTTGAAATCATTCCATTATCCTTGATTCACATGTGTCTACCTGTTCTGGTTCTTCCCTCAGGGAGAATTCCTTGTCCACAAACTTCATAGTACCTCATGAAAATCAACTTAGAGGTATGTGTGATTTTAGGAGTGCTTAGTTGAGACATTCAGAATTTTGATTCTCTTGAAGATTTTTGTAACTTCTATTATATAGGTAAGTGGTATAGAAGCAATGTTTGAATCATTTTTTAAAAAGAGAAAAAACAAGGAAACAGCTAACCTCCACACTTAAAACTCTTGAACTACTTATTTTTGTTTTATTGATCTAATTATTCTTAGCAGTTATAATCCAAAAATGATTGTACAGAGAAATGTGCAGATTACAAAAGAAATAAAATTCAGACTCAAATTTAGTACAGCAAATAGAGGAATTGGGTACTGTCTTCTCATGACCTAAAATGCCTCTCATTTACTACAGAACAGCATGCAATGCAGGAGTTCAATGTCTGACAGATAACAAATAACTAATAAACTTGGGACCAGATGGGAGCCATTTTGGACTGATATAAAAACTGGCTCTAAGAAAGGAAGCTTTTTAATAGCCAAGATTCATCAACTGTTTTGACACCAAAGGCAGGTGTGCTTTAATGTCAAAGAGATAATTTTTTATTTAAACATTTTATATGCTAGGGAATCTCATATCTACAATTATAAAAATCTCATAATTGGAGAATATAAAATGCTCATTGAGAAATAAAACATAACCAAGTAAATTTGATCACAAATTGTGTGAGAATGATGGGTTCTCATCCTTTTGGCACCTCACAAGTATTGAGTGCCAAAAGTTCCCAGAAGTTTCGGTTGGAATTTGAATGTCATCTATCTGACAGAGTTTTAGATAAAGGGGTTTTTAGCAACTTTGTGTCTTTATGTTTTGAAATGTATTCTGTTTGGGACAAGCTCCATTCACTGTCTACTCCTGTTTTCACCTCAATCCTATTTTAGTACATGTTTCCTTAACTAATAAAACTCATATGCTTTTGTCAATAAGTTCTACAAATAATGAGATAGTTGTTGATGGCAACTTAGGTTTTTTGGCAATTGGAAAGGACTTTGAAGAGTTCTTTTGAAGACCAGACCCTCCAAATGGTCAGGTGAAGAAGGTGACCCATGTGGCCTCATGGGAGTTGGTTTGCATTAGAGAAGATTCTCTTGGTTGGAGAAACCAGTTGTGCTGAGCTTTTGACATTTATAGGTGAGATCAAAATAGGTATGAAGTGAAGTCTGTTGCCCCTCACAGGATATTCACCTAAACATGTGTCTTGCTCAGAATCTTGATATGGACAAATTTCATCAGAATCAGGCACAAGAAAGTATTTCTGGTTGGTTTCTCATGGGAATAGATGATGCCATAATAATTTGTGAACCAAAAGCACTTTAATTGTGGAAAATGTTCAGTATTGTTATCACATTGATTTTTAATACTTTATTGCTTTATTTGTTTATTCTTTTTATTTAGTTGTATCTTTCATGTTAAAATTTTGAAGTGTCGGGGCTGGGATTGTAGCTCAGCAGTAGAGCGCTTGCCTCGCATGCGTGAGGCCCTGGGTTCGATCCTCAGCACCACATACAAAGCAATAAAAAAATAAAGACATTGTGTCCATCTACAACTAAAAAAAAATATTAAAAAAAAATTTTTGAAGCGTCAATCCTAGTTGGTTTTAAGTATATCATAAGTCTTTAGGGCCCAAGGAGAGATATCATAGGTTAAGAAAAGCATTTACTTTTCATCATGCAAAGAACCAACTTTCTTTTTCTCCCTCTCTTTCTTCCTTTCCTTCTTTTCCTTCTTCCTTCCTTCCTTCTGGCATGGGCCACAGCATAGTGAGTGTTTTACAAGAATCTACAACCCTTGTGGTTAGGTCTATCTCAGGTTATAGAGAGTGAACAGGACAGAGACAATGGAGGCATCTATTCCATCCTGTCTCATAACCATGTCTTGAGTATCATCTGAAGGTCCAGGATTGTCCCACCTCGAGTCCCTCTTTATTATTTCCATTCTGACTCTGACCTTGGTGATTCTCTTTTGCAGGTAGGAAAATAACCATTAATGAGCAGAGGAAAGGTTTGTGTCCAGATTTTTTGTTACTGCTAGTCAAATGTTCTTACCATTTTGTTCAAACCTGTCCCTTGGCAAATGTTTCTCCTGAAGCAAGACAGCTATGAAAGTAACAATATTACCACTACCTCCATCTCTCTGTCACCATATATAAAACAGTTGGTGTGGTGTCACCGGGGTCTAAATTGGGCATAAATCAAGAAACTTAGCTTCGTTTCTACTTCATCAGCTTTCATATTCACTGGTGAGATTTCATTGCTCCAATAATTTATCTAGAATGGGAAGATCTTGTTCTCTTAGCAATCTTAAGGGTATTTCTGTTTACCAAATTCTTATTCAGGGGAGAATATTTGTCTTTTTCTCACTTACATTCTGGTTCAATTATAGCTTTTTAAGACCCTTCCTCCTCCTCCAAAAACTTCTGAGACTATTCCATTCTGCAATGACCATCATCTGTAGGGGTTGGCAAATCTTTTTAGTGCAGGAATCTTTTCAAACTTGTGGGCATATGGTATGTTGCAACTATTCATGTTTGATATTAATAACACAAGACTAGCTAACAGCCACAGAGACTGTATTCAAATAAAACTTTGTTTACAAATAGGCAATGGACTGGAATTAACTCTGGTTGTAGTTTACTGACCCTGACAGATGATATCAAAACTAAATTCATTTATTCATTGTGTTAGTCAGCTCTTCCACTGCTGTGACCAAAATACCCAATAAGAATAACTTAGAGAAGGAAAGGTATATTTTGGCTAATGTTTTTAAGAGATCTAGTCCATGGTCAACTGAGAGTCCATTGCTCTGGGTCCAAGGTAAAGCCCAGAACATTATGGCAGAAGGGCATGGCAGAGGAACAGCGACACCTCATGGTAGCCAGGAGGCAGAGAGAGTGGGGAGGGGCCACAGGTAAGATGCACCCTTCTAGGGCATGCCTCCAGTGACCCACCACCTCCAGCTGCACCCAACTTGCCTACAGTTAACCACTCAGTCTAATTAACCTAGGATGGATTGATTAGGCAACAGCTCTCAGAATCCAATCATTTTACCTCTGAATATTTCTGCATTAACACAGGAGCTTTTGGAGGAGACCTCATAACATTCACCAATTAAACTGGATTGTTAAGAGTTGGTCTCTATAGCGTTAAATTTTCATCTGTATGTGGACTTTATTATACACAAATATTCTCCCTAGTGTTTGCTCTTTTTTCCCCTATTAGTTTGTTATCAGTATTGGAATTTGAAATGTGCTTGATTAAGTCAGCAGAGTAGTTGAGCAAGAGGCAAAGTATGCTTTCCTATGAAAACATTAGTGTTAGGATAAAAATATTTTAGAGGTCAGGATGCTTGCTTGCATATGACTTGACAGGCTTTCTTTGGGAGAAACAGTTATGGTGCTATTGGCTAGAAAATTTTTCTGAAGTACCTACTATGGTGACTGAGGCTACACTTTCATGAGTGATTATTTTGTGTCCTAGCTATTCTTGCATGTCTTAGAGAGATTACTAGGAAAATAACATAGGATAGATTTGTCTTTAAATTAGATACCACTTGGTGGTAGCTTGGAAAGAACATTAACTTCTATGTAGTCCATTACAGACAAGTGAAATTCTAAAACTGTATTTATCAGTGAATGAGAAAACCCACTTCTGGCTAAGGAAGAGGTCTGCAATCAATGAATCTCCCATTTTCCTTAAGTGAGGGCATTTCATGGGAAAATGAGCAATTGGCAGACCATTGGTAGAAATTCTATGAATTTAGGGCCTCTCATATCCATATTTCCTCCTCCCATATCTTTCTCACACATGTTGTTTCTAATTCTGTTCTCATAAAGGAAAGGAGGTCATTGGTTGGCCACGTGTGCAACATCTATTGACACCGTACTTTGGAAAGAATACAGGATAGTTTATATCTCTGACGTGTTTTCTGTGGGTCAGAAAGAGACTTGAACAAGAAAGTGAGAGGGATTCTCATTTCTTGTCTTTGTCACCAGGACTGAAGGACATCAGAAGAGCCATGAGGTAGAAGCAAGCTTGCAAAGATGAGCCAGTGTGATATTCACATTGTACCTTATAGATATAATTATGATTTGTCAATTAAAAACTAAAGCTTAAAAAGATAAGCCAGATGCATTCACAGCACTGGCATGGTGACTGATGGCAACCTGGCAGTCATGAAGCCTCTCTGTAGCACTCACTGCTTTCAGAGTGCTTTGCAATCAGGTTCATTAGTCACCCTTCATAGCTAGCACATGTATCTAATGGATAGGCCTTTTTGTTTTAGCCCCCAGGAGAAGTGATTTGCTGAGGGTCAGGCAGAGTGGCTTATGGAGCTCATTAGTCTCTGGGTCATTTCTCTTTTGAGTTAGAAAAATACATTTTAGTTTTCTGTTGTTTTTTTTTTTTAATTTTTTTTAAACCAAACTTGGAAAACCTGCTGCTTCTGGTTAACCTCTTTGGTAGGCTAAAACTCTAACTTTTAATTGTAAATTTTCACTTAATTGGCAAACTCTAATTTTTAGTTTCTTTAAAAATTTTGCCTTTTCCTAAAGCTTCATGATGCTACTTTTTAGAACTTTTCAGAAAATTGTGTGTGTGTGCTTGTGTTAAGCATTACATTTATCTATCTATCTATCTATCTATCTATATTTATTTATTTGGTACTGGGGATTGAACTCAGGGGTTCTCAACCACTGAACCACATCCCCAACCCTATTTTGTATTTTAGGTAATTACCTCAGGATTTTGGCCATTTTCATTCCTTTCACTTCTTTACTCAGATTTTAGGAAAAATGAACTTTTTTTTTTTTTTAACTAGGCAGCTTTGGTTTGTGGCATTAGCTATGTTTAGGACTTGTATGGAGGGATGAGGTGACACTAGTTTTTATTCTAGCTATCTATGATGTCTTGTATCCCCAGAATCTCATATAGACCTTGCTATTTGAAATGAAAAAATGTTGATGTTTATTAATGGATTGGTACAGGGCTGTTCATTCAGGGATAGGTGCTTAGTGGGCTTCCACTGCTTTTATTATAACCAAACAACTCTTAATATATATTCTATAAATATATATTAAACATAAAAATATATTAATATATGTAAACATATTAATATATATTAACTCAATACATATTCTATAAATCATGGAAGGCCATCATTCCATCTTTCATCTGTTTTGAATATTTTTTTTACAATCTCTTAAACAGAGACATTGTTTCTGACATCCTGTAGTTTAAAGTTTAATAGATGAGTCAATACTTTTAAAACTATTAATATATAATATGTTACCTGGAAGTGGTCATCACTATGAAGAAAACAAAAGCAGGGCATAGAGTTGGAGAGGGACTGGGATTAGAGGGGATGAAACAGTATGAGAAGGCCTCTTTCTAGGAAGTGACAGCTGAAGAAACCTGAGTGAAGGAGCATGGCTTGCAAAAGAATATTCTCAAAAACAGGAACAAGAGGAACAAAAGCCTTGGATAGGAATTGGAGAGGCATGGTTCAGAAAACAGGAATAAAAGTAGTATTTGTTATCACCAAACAACAGTATGATGGACTGTTAGCAGAGATGGAGAAGGCTGAGAGGAACAGATTGAGAGATGCAGGGGAACCAACTTCTATTTTGGATATGGTTAATTTGAGGTATTAAGACATCAATGAGGAGCTGCTCTTATTTAAAGTTGGATACATACACCTGGAACTCCTGTGAGGGGTCAGAGCTGGAGATGGAAGAATGAAATAGACATACTTCTGTGGTAAATACACACACCCAACACAGTTATTTTAAAGCCATGGGATCAAATAAAATCTTGTGCATGAGTGCTGAGAAAAGAGGATTGTAGACTGTGTCCTGGGGGTGCTTCAAGATTTAAAGGTAGGAAATGAGAGAGGAGCCAGTGGTAATGTGGAATGGAAGGAGAACCCCATTTAGCTCTTTCAGACTCCCAGAATTATGGATAATTTGGGGGACTCACTTTATGGGGCTAAATAGAATATTATTCATCTGTGTAAATAAATAAATTAGAAAATCTTATTTTCTATCATAAATTATTTTTGTAAGGAAGTGGAACACAAACATTTTTTAAATCACTGTTTTTCTTCCTAGTAAGCACTTTGTGACTATTGAGTTCTTGCTTCCATGAAACTTCCTTTGTGCTCTGGTGATGATCTCACTAATGGCAGATTTCATTTATCCCGGCTGGCAATTTTATTACTACTAATTAGGCAGAAGCTACACTGCCTAGATTCACATTGGCTGCTCTTATTTTTGCAAACCTTTAAGCATAGAGGCTTCAACATATGACATGGGTGGAGTGCAGTCTAATAACAACAATTCCTATTTGTATTATTGATACATATCCTCCAAAGGTAGCTGCCCGTGTATGAAGTTGACTCTGCCTCTCTGCTGGCCTCTCTCATTTTGACCTTCCACTTTGTGTGGCAGCTTCATGTATTGGAAGACTCCTTGAATAAACTTAAAACTCTTTTTGCCAAAGTCAGGGTAGCAAACTCCACTTTAGAATGTAATATTTCTTAGTCAACTCAACAAACATTTATTTTCAGTAGCTGTTTAATTTCTGGGACTGTAGCTCTGCACATGTGTTCCATGGGGCTCTGATGGCATGCTGGGATGCTTAACGCTATTCTTAATGGCCTGTGTTCTGCAAGTCAAATACAATATTAATTAGCATTACATTTTTTGCTGTTGCATCCACACTGGCAATTCAGTTCCATGCTCTTGCTCTCTGTGTCCCACTTATGCCCCCTGGTCCCTTTTCTTATAAGTCCAAGGTCTAAAAATATTCAGATATGTTCCTCTCAGCATCAATGCCAGAAATCTTTGCTATTTAGCATTAACCTGCTGAGAAAGCAATTTTGATGTATTCTTTTTTCCCTAGAAATTTAAAGTGTTTCTCATTGGGAGTTGCATGGTTAATGAAAGTAAAAAATTAAGCACATAAACTCATAATCTTAGCTGAATGCACACAAATGTAGTTGTTCACATTTCCTACCTATGGTTTAACAGCTTTTTTTTTTTTTTTTTTAAATCAGACCTTCGTCGTTGTCGTTTGTCTATTCTTACTCTAGCTCCAGAGATACAGGGTGTTGGCTGTCTTTGCCCTTTCAATATACTAATGCTTTTCTTCCTCAGTTTTGACTTCTGTAATTCTTGGAAAAAGACATCCTGCTAAATTTCTATAATTGCTTTTATTTATTTTTCTTGGGGACTACTTCTATATCTCTGCAAATTTCACCTGGAATATCAGATATTTCAGAATTATTTTCTTTTCCTTCCAAGAACATTGCAGTGTTTAGTCAGATGTTTTCACCAGTTGATCATTGCATGTAGTTAAAATCATTTATAATTTTAATATTTTGTACACTATCTTTTATCTCCCACATCAGAAGAAAGCCATTTGAGGGTATCTGTGAGAAAGAATGCTTCAGGGCTTCGTATCATTAATCACCTCTTTGATCTTGACTTTAAAATTCTGAGGAAGGAGTAAGATATGATACTTCCCTTGGTATTTCCTATGCTGGTTAATGGCATGACCATTTAGAAGGCACCTACTTGAAAAGCAAGGAGCCATCCTGGATTCTTTTCAGCCTCACTGTCTACATTCAAACAAACATTAAGACTCAGTGTCCTGCCCTTTAATCTGTCATATCATGCTTTTCATTTCTTCTTCTATTGGCCAGTATAGGCAATAAATAAATATTTTCACTTGAACTTCTTTGTTAATCTTGTAATTGAAACTTGATCCCAGCTAGTCTTGCCTCAACCAAATCGCTGTTTACATTGTCACCACATCAGTCTGCAATACACAAATCAGTTCCATATTGGGCTCCAAACAGAATAAATTAAAAATTCTTCTCACAGCCTACAAGATTTTCCTTGATCCAGGTCCTTCATGTCATGCAGCCTCAGCTTTGGCTGCTCTGGGCCTCACATCCTAGGCTCATATCCTAAATTTGTTTCCTGATCTATGTCATCAGTCTACAGTTTTCATTTCTTTGAGTCAGAGTTCCTTGCCAACTCCACAGACGCTAGTCTTGGCCATTGTTTGACATAATAAATAAGTGAGTAGATGTTCCTTTCCAGTTTCCTCAGCTAGGATCTCCTGGAAACTTAGAGTGGTCTACACTTAATGAATTTGAGAACAATATCACATCAGAATATTTTTTATTTTAAATTTCAACTTGATTATGATCTAACAGATTTTGATGAGCATATACTTTGCGTGTTGCAGTGATAGTCTGTTTTTATTTTTGGTCCACTATTCCTTGTGATCTTTTCAGTTACTGTTTTAACATGGGTTAGCTTCTCTATAATTAAATTGATGGAGGTGATTCAAAATTTTGAGGATAAATTTAATTTTGCCTCAACTAACTGACTAGTGAGAGAAAAATAGTAGGAATTTAGAATGTGTTTAAACTGTAGATTTTCCAAATATGGGCCATCAAAAGCAATGCAAATTTCACTTATTTCAGGCCATTTTAGCAGTCCAAAAGTGCATTAGTCACTTAATAGTTGAGTACCTCTTAATTACCAAGTGCATAGACACACAAAGCATATACACAACTATATTTGAGATGACAGAGGAAAAGCCATAGTTTCATATGTAGATCTTGATTATCCATACTGACACTCAATAGTGTCAGCATTTCAAGATGTATGAAGTATTACTGTAAAATGTGAGTGGGCTTAAAATAAACCCACGAACAAAATTCTTGTCAGTTCACCTTAAGGTGGGGTGGTCAATGTGGTAATTATAGCCATCTGTCAGACAATGGAAGCAAAGTTCACAGGATTGTGACTTGCTCATTAGCAGGCCAGGTTGGAAACAAGTTCTGTAGGCTGTAAAGCAAGAGAGGGAGAAACAGAGATGCTAAGTATGGAACCAGAATAAAAAAGTGACATCCTGGATCACACTGATATGTGACAAGAAAAGCTTGGGATTCAGAGTAGTGTGGCTAGAATTCAAATCCAGAGAGAGGAAAGTTGGACTAGGAGATAGACTACTCTCTTGATGAGATCACTATATTTAGCAGGATCCCTATTAGTTCATTAATAGCATGACCTATATAATATTTTAAAGTGAGTTATCAGTGATTATCAATAACTATCAATAATTTAGTGATTACCTGTAATCCTTTACTTAACTTCAGAAAACCATGCTTCAAAAATCATTTCAGTAGTATTTTAGATATAGACTTTATGAAACTATTGTGGCCCCAGCTTTGTGTCTGGAGTAGAGCTAGACACATGAGCACAGAGCTCATGTCCAGTCTGTGTATACTGGTTCCTCTGCATCAAACATTAGTTCATTAGTAAGAAGAATCACATGCTCCTAATCTAACCATTCCCAGGCCCCTGAGTCATTCCAGCCAGGATCTTTTTCTAGCCCAAGAGCTAGAAGATGAATGCATAGACTAAAAAGAGACCTCTGGGTCCCCAAACAAAAAAATCATCCAGATGTAAATTATTGAGAACAGCACCAGGCAACACAGTATCTTCTAAAAATTAAAAATAATGGCAGATAAAATTATATTACCAAGAACATGATATTTTGAAATACGTATATATTGTAGAATGACTAAATATAGCATGGTTATCATTTTTGTGGTGAGAACACTTTATATCCACTCTCAGCATTTTCAAGAATGCATTGTTAATTATTGTCAGCATGTTGTACAGTAGATCTCTTGAGCTTATTCCTAACAGAAATTTTGTATCCTTTGACCAACATCTCCCCAATCCTCTCACCTCCAGCCCCCTCTTTTAACTGCTATTCTACACTCAACATCTAGGAGAGCAATTTTATTGATTCCGTATGTGTCTGAGATCTTGTAATATCTGTGTGGTTTATTTAATGTCCTTCAGGTTCATCCATGTCACAAGTGAGAGAATTTCATCTCTCCCTTTTTTTTTTTTTGCCTGAATAGTCTTGTATTTTTTATGTATATCTCCAACATTTTCTTCATGAATTCATCCATTGATGGATGCTTTGGTTGTTAGAATATCCTGGCTTGTGCATAGTGCTGCAGTGAACATAGGAATGCAGGTGTCTCTGACATAGTTTCATTTCCTTTGGACATATACCTAGAGATGACATTGCTGGTTTGCATGGTAGTCCTATTTTTATATTTTTGAAGAGCCTCCATATTGATTTCTATAATGACTTTACTAATTTATATTACCACCAATAGCATATGGTTTTCCCCTTCTCTACACCCTTGCTAAGCACTTGTTATCTTGTCTTTTTATTAATAGTCATTCTAACTCCGTGAGATTGTATCTCATTACAGTCTTGATTTGCATTTGCCTGATGATTAGTGATAGTGTTTTTTCATCTACCTTTTGACCATTTGTGTGTCTTCTTTTAAAAAAAATGTTGATTTGGGTTTCTGCCCATGTTTTAAAAATTGGGTGGATTTTCTGCTGTGGAGTTGTTTGCTTTATATATTGTCTATTCAGTTAGTGTCTTCTAAGGTGTAGTAGACCTATCTTAATCTTTTCATTGTCAACACTTAAAATAGTGTTAATATTTTAGTGTTAATAGTAGGGCCTTAGTGATGGAGAGCCACTGTGACAAAAGCCTGCCCTCCAGGACACAAACATGTAAACAGACTGAACACCTTAGCCATGGGTGAAGGAGGGAACGGTCACTCTTACTTGCTCTAATTTCTCTCTGCATGTTGCATAACGTTCTCTTCAGCAACAGGATGTTGTTTTGGGTGTCAAGGCCCTTCTGTTTGCTGGCATTTTTAATTCTTTCCTAAAGTGACTGAGGAACTTAAAGTTCACTGAAGACTCTGCCTGGTGTATTGTTAAGGAAGCTTTATTTTCTTTAATTTCCACAAAGCAAATTGTGCTAATTTCATTCTCCATCTGCTGCCTTGATTTTCAAGGTGCTGGACTTTGCTGCATCTCTTTGCTCTGGGACTCTGTTCTTTGGACTACTGCCCTGTGCTGGCCCATTTTTGTATTTTTTCTTGTAGTGTTGTTGTTACAGTAGTGTGTTGTGGACATTTTAAATTCTGTTCCATTTGTTAGGAAGTCATCTCCTATTTGGGAATGGGAATATGTTGCCTTTGTGTGTAGAACACTTAGGGAGTTTCCTTTTTAGTGGTATCAAGCTCTAAATCTGGCAAGCATCTTCTCTTATGCAGCATCTGATACAGAGCTGTCATCAGAGATTTTGCTTTGCAGTTTTCCGACATAGTACTCTTTCTCTAAATCAGGCTTTCTCAACTTCAGCAATGTTGACATTTGGGGCTGGATAATTCTTTGTTGCGAGAGGCCCATGCTATGCATTGCGTGGTCTTTAGTAGCATCCTTGGTGTCTGCCCACTAGATGCTTGTAGAAACTGCCCAGTTTTGAAAACTAAAAATGTCAGTACACGTTTTTACCAAATGTATCCTGTAGGGGAGCAAATTGCCCCTGGTTGAGACTACTGCTATATATAATATGTGAAAGTAAATTGACACATTTTAAAATGTGTTGACCACCAAAGCCAAAACATTCATGATAATGACAGAAAATCCTTACAGAGCACTTGTACAAGCCAGGCACTGTTTTTATACAAGTTACTAAGACCATATAGCAACATATCAATGTATCATTATCCCCCACATTTTAGAGATGAGGAAACTGAGGCACAGAGAGGTCACAGATTGTCCAAAGTCATACAGCTCATAAGTGTCAGATCTAGAATCTAAATTGAGGCTATATGACACTATAGGCTGTAATTGGAACTGTTTCTCTTTTAACAAAAATTTATTGAAATAGGATATTGCCTCTGATAGGTGCTTAATAGATGTGAAGTGAATAAATGAATATCTACAAATTCTGGAAATGTTTAAATATTTTAAATTGGTATTGAATAGATTCTTTAGTTAAATGAAAAATGTGCTTTTCTTTGAATACAAACAACTAAATATCATTATGAGAACAAAATTAAGGATCTCAGCATCTGTAAGCCTATGCATAGACATCTCTTAGTTTTTGCCAAGGTGACCTTTAGAATCTCTTATCTAATCTGAGCTTCTATTTATTTGTGTGTTAGTGCAGTTTTATAGTGTGTCAGAATGAAGGCTGGGCAACTTCAGTGAAATATTATTTTCCTGGTGCAATTAGGCAAAGCATCTGCCCTTGCCCTATAATAAGGAAAAATTGAATTTGTCCCCCATTCTAAACTAGGTACGTGTTCTGATGAAGTATGAAACTCTGTTTGACCAAGCTTCAGGACTTATAAAAAATTAAACATCTTTAAGTAACAGGAAACCACTTTAAGCCAATCAATCTTTAGGCTTTCATAGTTGGCTTCCTATAATAGATAATATGGCTGGGCTCTAAAATTTGCTTTAGGTGCATTACACCTGATTTATATCAAGTGAAAAGTCTGTATTTTATAGGACACTACTGTATTATCTCATTGATCTTAATCAATGAAATGTTTATGTATATAAATATATATGTATACACACATATTTGTGTAGATATTCAATGAGCAGCCCAGTGCATTTATCGTCCATTACTCCAGAGTAGAAAACAAAATTTATCTTAGGAAGCATTTTCAGTTTTTTAAAAAAATTATTTTTCTTTGACTACAATGAAACATCGTAAAAGTTTTTTCTAGAAGTTTTAAGTTTTAGGTAATTTCCTCCATTGCAGAGACCACAAATTAAATTCCAAGTGAGCATCTTTTGTGATTTGTGTGTTTTACATAACATAATAATGGACATTTTAAAATGTATTTTATTATTTCTATGAGGAATAATAACACTTTATGGAGTCCCACAAATTTGAGAAAAGGTTTTATTCAAAAGTTGTCTATTTTTTTGCAAGTTGTTTTCTCCATTTACTTATATAACCCCAAATCATGTGAGAACAAGAAGGAAAAGAAAAACTACTGTCTTAGAGAAACTTGTACATCTTTAAATAAATAGATGAAAAGTATTTGTTAGAATGGTCATAGTTTGAAAGAATAATGTTATAGACAGTAGTTGAAGATGCCACGTTGAATTCATGTTTTAGTACAGAGAAGTCTAGAGAACTATCCAATATCTGACCCCTGGAGGTCCTGAGTCCCTAGGCTCTGATTAATGCAAAAGCCACACATTAGTCCATGTGAAAATTCATTTCGCCATCTCCTCTTTCTTTCAAAGTCAGCAAAGGTAAAAGTTGCCAAGTCAGACTGAGTTATCTATTCCCATTACCTTAAAAAATGATCACTTTTTGCTCCCCAATCCTTTATTACTAAGGCTTGCAAGGACTAGTTTTTGGTGACTATTTTTTTTCCTATCAGTGTATATTTCTGTGATTTGCTGAGGTGCCTAGTGACTAAAGGATGCCTCCTGGAGAGTGCCCTTTTCCTTTCTTTCATGACTTTTTTTCCACAAAATCTCATAATATCCCCCTGACAGAGGTTTTTAGAATCTTGGAGGAATAAAACATAGACTATGATACACTTGTATAGAAACTTTTGAAAGAAACTTGATTATTGTCTTTCACCCATTTGCTTGTTTATCTACAAGTTACATTTGTTCTTGAGTCATGTTGCATAATTATATACAGGAATTATATACAGGAATATGTGTAAAATTAGAACTTTTTAAATTTCAAAAATTATTTCAATTTGGCAATAGGATTGTTGGAATATCATTGTATTTTATGGAAAAAAGGACTGAGTTGTACACAGCTGTTTCTTCAAACAATTGTGTAATGCTTTAATTGGGGTAGTTACTTAACTAATGAAACAATGGGTCTTAGAGGTGGATGGTTCAAATCCCTGCATTTCCTGTATTTTTTGGTCTTTTCTGAAGACTATTCTATTACTGGTTATTCTTGCTTATAAGGTGGATAAAGCTGAGTGGAAAGAGAATAGACTGGATGAGAGCCATCTATACTTACCCTTCTGAAGAGAACCACTGCATCATGTTAGTGATCAGTATCATTTTCTTATTTGAAAAGAAACTCATATGGATCTCATTAGAATTTAAAATAGTGATGCGATTATCTTATTATCAAGAATGTAGTCTTGCTGTAAGTGAGAAAGATCCATTTTGCTGCTGTATTCAAAGTACATACATCTTTTTGCTTTGAAAATAATCTTAAAATACTCAAGACTCCTACTTCTGCTTTTATTTTACTACATGTGCAATAGTGAAAAAAGACAATAATCTTGCAAAATATTTTAATATGTCCTTCTAAGACAAAAGAATGGAAACTTTCAGAGTGCTAATTAAAATAATCTTACTGAAAATAACTATAACCAAAATGTAATAACAAAATAGCAAAATGACAACTTAATCACAAGTTTCTTTTTGCCACTTCTCTTTAAAGTCATATTACAAATTATTATAATTTTACTTAGCAAGATGATAAATAATATATATTCTATTTGTTTAGATGATCTTTTAAAATTCGGGCTTTATTCTTCATTGACTCTGAAGGATAAGTTAATTATTTTAAGGGCATAGAAGATGTACAAAATTTCAAGTTTCATAGAAGGTCTTCCAGATACTTGGTAAAAGTCATAGAAGTACTTATATTTTATGTGATGTGAAAGGATATTTTTGTTTCTTGAACAAGAGTGCTTGTTTATAGCATTAGAATTCATGATTTCAATAATGAGCACTTACCACATAATAAGAAATCTGTAATTTACCTCCTACACAATCTTGATAGAAAACATTACTTTCTCTCAGCATTTCGGGTGTTATCATCCCAGTATCTAAAATATTGTCTTGGTTACGCTATATATCTGTATATGAAATAGCTGACCAATATACAGACTTGTGGAATTGGTGGGGTCATTTAGGCGTTCCTTTTTATAACTTTTAAATTTTGGAAAACCACCAAAAACAAGACCAAGAAAAAAAATTCCTCAGAAAATAGGAAGTCACTTTCTTAGGAATGGTTTGGAATTATTTTCCCTACTGATGGCCAGAATTAAGTTCCTCACTGTTGAGCCCCAAAGTTTACAGAAATAACTTCAACAACTGGCTGCTGAGGTGTATAAAGCTGTCTTCAGAAATACCATGATTGATAATTGCAATCCTGGCAAAGAGCTAAGCCTTCATTAGTCTAGAAATGCAACTCAGATATAGTTTACTTGAAGGTCAAAGATGATGGTTGGCCTGGAACATATTTTTCTTTGTGCCTAGATATTTTAAAAAGTTGCTTATATAAATAGAAAATCAATAATTCTGATTCAATGCATACTTTTTCCTTTAAAAGAGTTATATCATCAAATATTTTATTCTTCCACAAAGTCTGGTCCATATTTCCTTTTTATGAGATTAGTTATATTATAAATACATATTTAATATGTATAAAAAGATATTATAACACTTACCTATGTAGCTGTTATTTTATATAGAATCTTTCTGAAAATGGGCAAATATTGTGCACTCTCTCTGGAGTATCCGAATTGCTGCACTATTCAGTAGGTTTCTGAATGGTTATAGATGTAACCTTAGGTTTCATGGGTTTTGCAATAAGTTTTGGCACAGTGCAGAGGCATTAAGATTTAGCCTTGCTAAACATAAAGAATGAAAGTTGAATTCCTGAAGGTTTTACTCATTTGTTGAATCCAACATATACGATCTAAGAGATGCATCAGCCATGGAAAGAACCAAATCCAGATGACAGATATCCTTATTTGTAAAAGTAACTATAAAATTTGCAGTATTCATTAATGATCATCACAGAAACAGAATGATGTAGAAGTTCAGTCTAACAACCATATTGGAAACTGTTGGATATAATTCTTTTGATGATGAAAATAGATTACACACTTACATATGAAATACTATCCAAAAAGCAATATTCATATCACTGTTAAAATCATCATTATGGCCCAAGTGAAAATTATCTAATTTTATATATGATGAATGGATTATGTATGACTTATTTGGTAGGAAATGGGGCTGAATTCATAAATTCAGAAAAGAGTTTTGAGAGTACCAACTGCTCTCTTTATTTGACATCTTTATTTCCCTTTTTTACTTCACTTAATAAGATCATCATGCATTTTTGTTGTTATTGTTCAGCCTCCAAAAGTTAAAATCAAATGAAAATTAGACCAGCACCATGTAGAAGTACCTACTAACTTCCAGGAAAATGATTCAATGAAAATTAAAATATTATATTCTTGTTTTTGTTTTTTTGCATTTTCTTTTTTTTTAAAGCTTCCCCAAATTAACTTCAACATTTAGCTACAGGAATTGTTGGAATGGTCTGTGAATTATCTATGATATTTTTTTTCCTTGTTCTTTGGGACAGTATCCTTTGTCAGAGTTGGTGAAAGTTGGCAGTGAGAGAAACTATGTTCAAATAAATTTATTTTGGCTGGGCACAGTGGTGCACACCTGTAATCCCAGTGGCTTGGGAGGCTGAGGCAGGGGGATTCAAATTCAAAGCCAGTCTCAGCGATTTAGTGAAGCACTTAGCAACTCAGCAGGACTCTGTGTCTAATAAAATATAAAAAAGGGCTGGGGATATGCTCAGTGGTTAAGGACTCCTGGGTTCAATCCCCAGTACCAAACAACAACAACAACAAAAAACAAACAAGGAAAAAAACTATTAATTTTGCTTCTGATCATTTCAGGATTATATCATTTGATCATGGAAATAAAAGCTGAAATTTAGGGAAAACATTGCATCTTTTTTCAGTTATGTGATCTCTAATTCCAATAAACACAAATTTGGGAATTAAGTGATTAATAGAATTTTTAAATAATTATGTAGATTTTCTGTGTAAAAGAGTCCCTTTAATGCGCTGGAGGCTTCCTAGTTGATTACATACTCTTCAGTGTGCAGCAATTTTGTTGAAACTTTGATTAGTGTCAGTTTTTCTGCATATTATTGAAATTAAATATTCGCACCTTGAGTTTCTGAAGAAAAGGGCATACAGCTTCCGATTATAACTTCTTAATAGAACAAAGTCACTTCTATTAAGTTCTGAAGTTCTGCAGTTTAGCTATCTGGAAGACGTATGGTAATTCTGCTTTTCCCTGGTTTAAAAAAAAAAACCCATGAAATAATGTTTAAATGGCTGCAAGATTTTTCTGCCATTTTACCTTTACCATCTACTGTTTTTGAAAGCTTGAGACTGTAGTTACACTTTTGCCAAACATGTAAAAGAAATTGGTCTTAGCTCTAATAGACAGGACTTCAGATGGCTGATATTTGCATTCTTTTTTCCTAGCTGCAGGTGCATGTTACAGCTTGCCATTGTGGTCATTGTGGTTCATTTCATTATGCATCTTGTTCTGCTTTTTTGAGACTTGGGAAACAGTATTTTTCTGAGTGATTGTACCATATTGTTCCAAATATAAGGCCACCCAGAATAGAAGGCAACCTCCAACTAGAAACAGCTCAAATATGGAGAAAGGCTGGGGGCCCAGAGCCCGGCGGGTCTTGCAGTGGTGGCAAGGGTGCCGAGGAATAGGACGATGCCTGCCCACTCTCCCGGTGAGTGAAGACGAGTCAGCTGGCTGCATTTGCTTGTGCGTAACCAGCTGGCTTCTGCTGTTTGAGGAAAAGTTCTACTTGGGGGTCGAGAATGAGTCCATACAAATGGGAGAAGGTGGCTGCCTATCTAAAAGGAGGGAGGATGGGAATGGTCTTTCACCTCCTAAACAGTTGTCTCCTGTGTTCTTCCTGAACCTGGGGGTGAAGGCTGAGCAACCCCTAATAAGAGAGAACGCAGTTACAATGGGCCTTTTATAAAGAGAAGTGTAAAAGATCTGGGGTTGTGGGAATGAGTGAACACTATCAGCTGTGTCTCATCTGCCCTGGAAATTATTCCTTGCCCTTTGCCATTGACTGGTGACTGAGAGGGGTGCACACTGTGTATTCCTGTGGAGCTTGAAAACAAGCAACTCAAGCTGGGAATCACATTTCCAATTTTATTAAGATTTTTCACTTTTTAAATCGCCTGTCTCCTGAACCAGGCAAGTACAATTTAAATAACTTCATTCAAAAAAGCTCCAAGAGACTCTTTAACATCATTTGGTGTACTGGCATTTCATTCAGTATCATACTTAGAAAAAATAATTTGAAAAAATGTTCGCTGAGAGTTCATACTGATTGAACCTCAATAATTCTCCAAGGATTGGCCTTACTCTGTTAAGCACAGAAAAGGCTAACTTTTTATTTTATAGTACAAAATAAGGGTAGAGTGAGGTGCTTGATTCTAATATAACCTAGAAAACTATTTAGCACACGTTGACACTAAATATTACCAGATATTTTATTACCTTTCTGGTATCACAAAAATAATACAAAATATAAACCTTGATCTTTGTGGTTGATTACTAGTTCATAGCTCTCAAAGCTAATTTAAGGTAAAACTTAAATTTTTGAAAGTTTTACCCCCACCCCTTGAAAGATTCTATTGTAACTTTTTGTAGCCTGCTCCCCCTTTTATTTAAGGAAACCATTTCAGTAAAGTGTTCATTTGTTTGTCTCTGAATACATATGACCAGAACAGTGCTCTCCTTAAGTTGGAACAAAGCTAACTGGCCCAGATAATTTGGTATTAGGATACTATTAACATTGATTTTTGAAAGATAGAGGACCAAACCCAGACAAGATCATGCCAGGATTGACATGTCTACCTTTTTTCCAAATCTAGAGAAAACCTCTGAAAAAGAAAACCTGGTTAGAAAATGTTTGAAAGAAGAACTGGCATTAGGTTAGCATCAGAAGAAAATCAGATTACCAGAGGGAAAAATGGCACTGCAAGGTGAAGTGAACTCTGTATAATTTCCAGAAGTCTTTTCCAAAGACTTCCTAAGGGCAGTATCACTAGGGGAAGCCAACACAACAGCAGAAGACCCAGCTTACTCAGGGAGCTTCCTTTGTAACTGGAATTATTTGCTCTTGACAGAGGAAGAAGCTGTCCTAAAATTTGGTGGTAGAGGTGGGGGAAGGTATGTCCCTTCACCATCTTTAAACTTCAAATAATTTCCCTTCTATTATGTGTATCAGGGTTTATTATGTTTTATTTGATCTGAGTTACAAATACAGGAAAACAAATTTTATAATTTCATCTTCCATAGGGGTTAGCTTTTATAATTGACAGACCTGTTTCATCACCTGCTTTCAATTAAAGTAGCAACAGAAGACAGAAGCTGGAGAAGTCACCTAAATGTCATATTCCACTGTTGCTTCTACTTGTTGGCTAGTAGGGGTGGAGGAAGACCGAACTAGACTGTACAACTCTGAGCAGGGAAACGAACATGGCCCTGGTAGGCTTGCAAGGAGGCAAGGGGATCTTTTAGGGACATAGGAAGACAAGACAGCAACAAGGGGAGAAAATATTCCAAATTGCATAAATAGTAACCATTGTAAAAAATCACTAGGGATTGCTCATTTCTCTGTAAATAGCATTGCTATTTACATGCTGCAGCCTGTACCTCTGCTGGTTGCTCTGCGCAGATTTTCCCTCCCATCTCTAATATGAACACCAAAAAGCTTACCTGGAGATGTTGCAAATTAATATTTCAAACCACTGTTGTCTTTCCTTCATGAATTCATATATGGTGCATCTTCAGTGGCTCCTATTAAGAGGATTAGGTTGATAAAATCAAATGGAGCAGATTAATCTGTTAGACATGGCAAAATCTGTAGATTTGTTGATAGTCAGAAATTAAAATTTCTCATGTCCTTTAAATACTATAATGATCTGCATATAAACAGATTTGGAAAATTCCCAAATTTTCATTCCTGCTCTTTTTTTTTTTTTGAGAGTAGATAACTGCTACTCTGTTCCTTCACTGATCCATTAGTCTTTCTGGAAGCAACCTTTAGTAAAAAGGCAGACCTCTGGGGGAGATTCCCAGTTTATGTACAGATGACTGTGGCTCACACAGGTCTAATTAATCACACCCAGTTCAGATTTCTCATCATTTGAGTTGAAAAATCAGTAAACTAAAATTATTTAATTTGTATCTATTTTGGTTTTCATTTTTAAAAAAGACTAGAAAATGAGATAATAATTCCTTAAAGGCTAAATTTAGTTTAGTCTCTTTCAAAAATGTTCTACTATAGGTCTTCCCTCAAAGAAGAGTTTATAAGAGACAATTTCTTCAGTGCTAGAATGTGCCAGATGTGTCTGCATCTTCTGAGATATATGGAAAGTGGCATTTGACTTGCTGAATGAGCACATTGAACTCAGCCACGGAGTAACTCATGAATTCCTTTGCTCTTGAGAATCTTTATGATTCAGATATTCTTGCAATTTTGTTAATGGCCATTCCTTAAGGGGCATTGCTTTCTTTTGTAAATCAGAGATGACATCTGGACCTGTTGGATGTCTCTTATTTTCTTGCAGGTCAAACAGCAAGTAGATTCCAATTAGCAGGTTGATAGCTTTTTAGAGTAGGAAAAAAGTGGCTCATTCTCATTTGGCAGTGAAATTGAATATTGAATGACATCTATGTAGTTATAAACGACTTTTGTTTTAATAACAAAGTTGTTGATTTTCTACTAAGGGTTCTTTTAGGTTGTCATCAGGGGCTGATGGGAGTAACAGTTCACCCAACTCTCCAGCTAGCTTCAGTGGACATACCACACCTTCTCAGCAGCCTGAACCTGTGGTACATTCTCTTAAGGTAACCAACTGTGTGCAACCATTATCCAGAACCTCAGTTGTGTCGTGGCTTGTTTGCTGTATTCTGGTAATTCTCAGTCTTGCTTTAACCATAGATACTTTATTTTTGACCCCTTATGCTATAACTTTTTAATCTTCGTTTTTGAAGTATGATTTTAATTTTTTTAAACTAACAATGGATTTGAGTACTTGTGGTTGAATCTCTAGTTTTATCATTTTGTTTTGAGTAATGTGATTCATACCTATATGCATTGAAGTTGAAGTCTGATGTGCATGTATATCATATGTGTGAAATATTGTTATAGGTATGTGTGCAATGTTTGTAGAATGGATGTCTTCAGAGGTAGGGAGTTAATAGTTGGTCAAAATGAGGAAGGCTACTATATTTCTGTTTATGCATTGAAGTACATTGTACAACTTACAGCACAGAAATACCAACCTACTCCTCTGCTGAGTAGAAATTAGGTTTTCAAACTCCAATTAATGCTGTATTATAGAGCATTAGAAAATAGTTGTATGGTCTCATACTAAAGCTAATTCATTTTTGACTCTTACTTTAGATTCTGTGAAGACTTCACAAAATTTTGGGTAGAATTTATCACTTTTTAACCAATAATGAGTTTTTCAATAAGCAAAATTAATGAACAATATAAATATTGACAAAAGAAACTGATACAGGTAATAAAAATCTTAAAAATTGAAGCAAATCCTTGAATTTTTTTTTGTTCCATAGTATGAAACACTGTCCATCAAATATATCTATAATTCCTAACAGGTATCCTTGATCAAACCTCTCTGAGCCTCAAAGTAGGTAGAGTGCTTTAGTTCTGTTACATATGTTTTACAATTTTTCTTAAAATTGTTTCAATTTTGGAATGATTAATCCTCAGACTCAAGATGCCCTCTTTTGGAATGTGCCACACTTTTCATAACCTGTCTAATGAGAGCAATGAGAGCTTCAGAATGTTCAGTTCTTGTGGTGATTTACTTTTAGCCTCAGATTTAGCAATCTCTGTATATTTTGCTTTAGCTTATTTGAGCTTTTTTTCCCCAAATACACACTGATTGTTGATGAGGGAAGGTAGGAGAATGAGGCTGGTGGCTATTGGCAATGCATTTGGCATTTTTTTGTCTTGGCTGGAATAATTTACAAAGTGAGCAACTGAGAGGAATTCAAGGGACAGTACAGCCAGCATGAGGGGTTTTGGCTTACTGACTGAACATGTTGCTCTCTGTAGCAGTATTGGATGAACTTTAACATGAATCGGGCACTAGCCATCTGAAAAGCAGTTTAGAAATGGAAAATGGGCCAGAGATTCACTTCAGTTTTGTAGCATTGTAGTGCCTATACAAACTCCAAAAGCAGCACCTCACCCTCCTAATCAAACTGTTGCCTTGTTAAACGGCAAGTACTCTTTCAATCTGATCAGCATAGTGGGTCACATTGAAATCTTCCCCTAATTTTTGAATGCAGCTGTTAGTGTGGCCTCAAAGGAAAGGGATGGCAAAGAAGGGCTTCTCAATTTTCTCTGAATTCATTCTCCAATTTTTATGTCAAATTTTATCTCAAGGAGATATTATGGATTAATCAGAGCACTTAAGTGTACTTGGTTGGCAGATGGGTGATGCTGAGCAAATGAAGCATCTTTATTGGATAACTATAGGCCCTTGAATATGAGATGTTTGGTTCTATGAGTTAACTGTATTGCAAAACAAATGCATGCAGACATCCTTTTGAAAATGCATCTTAAGAAAATCTCTTATTAAAAATTTGATTTATATTATGAAGTTTCTGTTCTGAAGGAATAATTAGAATAATGGCTCAGTTTCTCAATTTCTGATAGATTTCAAAGAAAACTCTGGGCTTTAATAAACTCTATGGTTATGGTTTGTAGGGGGAGTGTTGTAAATCAGTATGAGAAATTAGCCCATTTGTAAGAAGAGCATATTTCTTTGGCTTTCAACCCCATGATTGCTATTCATTAGACCTTCACTTCGTTTAGTAGAAATTAACTGATTTGAAGTACATTTCTGTGAGGTGTATTACAAATCAAATTTGTAGGCAAATGAGCTGCTTGTTCAAGGGGCTCTTTAAATTTTCTATGAATATTTACTGAGCAAAGTCAATGATTTCCCTTAGGTATGTAAAGAATACAAATTTAACAAGAAGTAAGTGTCAGGACTTTATAGAAGTGGTATCTATATAATAATGGCTAGGATTTTTGAATTAACAAGATGACAGTTTATCAATTTGACGTTTTTACAGGATTGAACTCTATAGTTAGTCTCAGTGTTGATGAACTTGTCACGAAGGTTCCTACTGTTCATTTTTGCAAATTCTTGGGAGACACTTTTAGATGTAGCCATCTATTGAAGACAATAGAATCAGGTAGGTTAGCAGGAGCCTGTGGGAAAAACATTAGTTTTTTGTTGTTTTTTTAAATGCCGCATTTGCTTAGGTTTAAAAGCTAATTGATAGGGAGAAGAATGACCAGCAACACTCAAAGTTTTGTTTGCTTTTGTATTATAGAAAGTGTCCACATAAAAATTGTAGATATTATTAAAAGAGAACATTATTTTCAACCAATTTAGAGGAGTAGAGATATAGGCCTGTAAGATTGTTTAAAAGCACTTCATCCCCAGACATTTAACTCTAGTGAAAAATGTTTTCAGTGTTGTTCAAATATTTTCATTATAAGAAGGTAGAGTTTTTCTTTGCTACCATCAAAGAGCCATTTCCACCTTTTTTCTTAGGTACTAGGAACATGTCCAGGCAAGAACCATGAGGTCACTAGTTCTTATATGCATATTCCTTTTTAGTTTTCTTTTCTATAGGCCATGTCTACATATCATTTGGACTGTTTGGCATGTAATTATTTACATTATTCACAATTACAGTGGACCAAGAGGCACTGACTGTCTCCAAATAGTACACACTATTAGGTTATCTTAATGACTGAATTAAATGCATCTAATTATTTTAGACGTTGATGAATTCAGTTGAGTATTAATGATACAATGGCTTACTTTTAATGACCATTTGAAAATCAAGTTGAATTCATTCCAGACAGGTTTTAGAACAATTACCTATTTTTAAAAGATTTTAAATACTAATATTTAAATCTGCTAATCCGCTCTGATATGCAGACACGGAGAAAACGAAAGGTTTTACGAAATGGAGCTCTTTGATGGTTTTATTATAACTAACAATTTCCAATGTGAAATTTGCTTTTCTTTTTCAACAAATCTAGGTCTTGGATGTTCAGGAAACTATAGATCGTCAACAGGGTAAAGAGTATGAACATGACCTTAGTGAGACAGAAAAAGCTATAGTCAGAGAAATGTGCAATGTAAGTTTAATGTGCTTTATTGTGTATTCTGTGTTGAAAGCCTCATCATAGCTTAGTTATTGCTTTATGAATACTTTCCTTTAAAAGTGCTGACCAAATGTCTTCACATTTTTATAAAACAATTGCCTTTGTTTTTATCTTCAATATGTTTTATTGCAGGTTTATTAACAATAATCATGTTACAAAATATTCAGAGGCTGGGGATGTAATTCAGTGACAAAGCTTTGCCTAGCATGTGCACAGCTGTGGGTTTAATCCCCAGCATTGCAAACAACAAAAATATCAGATCAGAAATGATTAGCTGATTCTGTATTTCAGAGTGATCTGTGAACATTTTCTAAATATTAAATTTGTCTAAAAATAAATGGATTTTTGTCCCTTTTAAGACATTCTTTAAAGATCAGTGATAAACAAGACATAGCCTCTTTAGAATTATTTGTAGCTATGCTTGGAAATAATGAACTTATTAGATAATGTTTGCTTAGTTCTTCATACATGTGTGTGCTTCATGCCATGCAAAATATTGACTTTACCTTTCACTAGTTGAAATGAATTCAGAATATAGAAAGGTGAGAATAATGAGAAGTTTATCCATGTGTCAAGAGAGGAAACCCACAGTTATTTTCATAATGTATATCCATTGTGATTATTAATGTGTTTTGGATTTCAATTGCTGACTAAATTTTTAATTTTTAAGAATACAGTTTGAATTTGTATTTAAAGAACAAATTGAAATATGGTAGAGGAAGCCATTTGTTAAATGCAAGAAATCATGGTTAAGCACTGATAAATTAAGCAACTAATTCTAATTGGCTTTGTATTGTACTTTTATCCTCATATTTTCTCCATTAGGATAGCAAACTTGCTTAGAAATACCCTTTAGCTTCAGGTCTGTTAGAACCAGATATTCTCAAACCTTTATTGACCTCCTTGAGATGTTTCTAGAGTCCAGTAAATGTTAATACAAGTCCCATGGGCATTTTATATGTGCTGTGGTGAGATTTTTTTTAGCTCTTGCTTGCCTGTATCATGGCTGCTTTTTCTTTTGCAACCTTTTCCAAGTTGTGTGTGTGTTTTTTTCTTGCATATCTGTTGTCTGTTCTTAAAATAATTAGTTATAGATGTCATAATTTCTTAAAATACCCATTTTTCACCTTCTGTAGATTTTCACTCTGCTTCAACTTATTTTCCTTAGAGAAATTTAAACATGGAGCTACATACCTAAGAGTGCCTGTTGCTTCCCATCTACTGACTATGTAATGAGAAATAAAATCTAGAAAATGAATTATAGAACTAGAAAGAACCTCAGAAATCATCCTCCTGTGGTCTCCAAAGAGTGTGGAGCTCCTGGGTAATCAGATGATTGAGTTTAATATACCACAGGTGATTTGGATAAGAACCCCAACTCTTACATTTTGTTTGAATGAACTGAGATCCATAAGTGAGATTACTTGAATAAAGTCAGCAGCAGACCCGATCTCCTCTGAGGACCAGCTCTTTCCCAAGTGCATAAATCATAGTGCTTTTAATTATTTAGGAAATAAAATGGAAATCCTAATATTTCAGTAACAGGATTATTTCTTGTCCTCACCTTCTCCTCCCTCCCTTCCTTATGAAGGACTTCTGGACATGAGAAAATTCATTTCTTTTGTCTCAGAAGAAAGCAACCACTGCATTGGATATTGACTAGCTTTGTGCTAATGTTTTGTTTGCCTGTATTTCCAAAAATGCTTCACATAGTACCATGCAGTGTTGATGGTGTTTTTCAGAAAAATCAAAAGCTTACCTTCCTTGTTTATGTTAAAAGTTCTCTAGGATATCTTTTCTAACAGTCCACTTTTATCTTTGATTCCTAGAACTTCAGGGGAAAAATACAATTCTAACCATAATCTGGCTTTTAAGCACTCATATTTGGAAATGATTTAAAAGACAAGAAGTGTTGATTTAAAATATTTGTATCACCATTGTATCAACAAAAACACAATAAATACTGGAGAAAAACACAGATTACAGGGAAGTTTCATAGATAATTTCTCAAACTAGTAAGGATTCTGAGGTCTGGGGTCCTATTGGAGGAACTATATGCTTTTATAATATCATCACAAACTGTTTCCACATAAGGTCAGTTGTGAGACTTAAGGAGAACTTAAGAGGTTTTACCATCATTTCTGATATCCCTCTTGGAGATAAGTCATTGCCTTTTTGTACAGTGGGTTAGTAAGCATTTACTTGGTTTTTCTCTTCCAGAGATAATGCTTGTAGTAATGCTTTCATTTTATTTATTTTGTCTGTTTAGCTCTTGTAAACTCCCGTACAGTAAATACTTGACCAGTGATGCTCTCAAACATATACCTAGTCTGCTTTTTCAGTTATCCAGTCACTACTCCTGTGTCCTCTTTAGGATTACTAGTTTCAGCTTTCTACCTGTTGTGTTTCCTTTCTCTACATCCTGTCTGGGTGAAGGCTTATTGTGCTCTACATTTGGACAATTGATGAGGAGTTGCACTTGACAGTGACCAGCTGATGCTTTGCGTCTCTGATCCTTGTAAGGCCTTCAAATTCCAAGCCACACATTCAAAACATTCTGGGAAGTAGACCTACTATAAACTTTTCATTTTTAGCCCTTAAATGTATCTTTTGGCTTGCTACTCATTACTCTATAATTTCTTTCCAAATATTTAAGGACCATAGCTGTAACTCCCCTTGAGTACAACAGGATATTTCTGACAATACTAGTATCTGCTGAAACAGATACCCATAGTTCCATTGACTTAGAAATGAACATAGTCCTAGGTTCTTATTACTATGAATGGTATTGGATTTCCCTGGAACATCCACCTCTATTTATAAAGCAAAAGCAAAATAAACAGTCTGAGTAACTAATGAAGAAACCAGTTTTGTGTTCATGTTAGAATGCTGTGAATTTTTGTGGAATTAATCTGACATAAAACTCATAATGAAACAGTGTAGGAAGGTTATGGCTGTTATGTTTGTGCACATGTACATGGATGAGGATTCCTCCAATTAATGACAGAATACTGGCAAATTCTATGGTTTTATACTTATTTTTGATCACATGTTTTACTAACATCCCTCTAAAGTGGCCCAGTTTTTAACAGGTTATAACTATCTCTTTCAAAGATTCCTGAAACTATTCTCATCTTTTCCCTATATTTGGATGTTTTGTTTTAGAAATCTGAAAGAATTGTTTAATAGGTAAAGTTTGTGACACCCAAGTCTTCTGCTTGTAGAGAGGTTCACCGAAATTTATTGTTAGCCTAAGACCAGCTCAAGAACAAAACATCCATTTTCCTAAGTGAATTAGACATTTCACGTATGATATAGGAACCAAGATGATCTTGCTAAAGGGTTTTTAATTCTGGCTATGCATTAGAATCACTTGAGGAGCTTTAAAAAAAAAACATACAGATGCTGGTGCCTCACCTCCAGTAAAATGAGAATTTCTCAGTTACTGTTGAGGAGTTCCCAAGTGCTTAGCATGCAGCCAGAATTAAGGACCATTTGGGTAACTTGAGTAAGCTAGCACAGTGTTCTTTAATTTCCACCCTGGTTGCTAGCAAGGTAGAGCAGTCCCACCTGCAGAGCAGTTCTTGTGCTTCAGAAGCTCATCATCACATCTTGTGTTTGAACTCATTCATGTGGATATTCTGTCTTTTGCCTCCACTTCCATCTTTGCCCCTCTCATAGTTTCCCTTGAACCCCACAAATCTCTGTGAAAGGACAAGGGAGATGCTTACTCTTTACCTTTCTTTTTAAAGGTTGTGTGGAGGAAACTTGGAGATGCTGCAGGTTCGTGTCCTGGAATTAGGCAACATTTATCAGGAAACCAGTACAAAGGACCCATGTGAGAAGCACTGTTTTTCAAACATGAGATCACCACTGCCAGACAAAGGAAGAGAAGAGTGGATTTCCACAAACCTGGACTCATGAAATAACATGGAGTGATTGTACATTGCACATATCTCCCCTCTGAAACCCTCAGTACAACTCCCCCATCAAGCTGATATTCTGTGTCTCACTTTAGTGTTCACAACAGTCAATCTCAAAGTAGCTTTGAAAAAAAAATTACCATTTTTGTACCAATATTTTCATTAGAACGAAAGCATTTTTAACTCCCCATATCCGAGATTGTAATTGGGAAACCTGTATGGTTGGAAAAGTCCAATAGAGCCTCAGTGGTTTTGATAGTTGACTCATAGCATACAATGGTGGGAACTTTCTGCCAAGCTGTATTGAAGATATGAAGAGGCATTTGCCAGATTCCCAAAGTTGACAGTTGGGCACCTGCCTCTTATACTTCCCTTGAGAAAAGTTCTTGATGCACAATTTATTTGGATGCAAATAAATTTGATCTGTTTTAATTTTTGAGGTGCTAAAAAGACCACATCAACTCTCTTAGACAGTTAGAAGTGTAGCAAGAGTTTATAGAGTGCCCATCAGAAAGCACCATTTATTTCAATTGATTAAAAAATGCCTTTTAATGAGTTGCTCATAAAAGCACATTCTGGGGACAGACCAACCTCCATATTCATTCAGTATATCAATTTTAACTAAAAACTATAATTTTTCTAAGTGTTCTGAGCTGTGAGATGTCAATTTCTACAATTTAGTTTCTAGACATGCTGTATATTTAATAAACTTTATGTAAACTTTACAATATTGCACTGCATTTATGAAAAAAGCTTTCTTTGCCTATCACAGCTATCTAGCATTTTCTGAAACTAACGCATGTCCTTCATTATTAAGGCTAAAAGCTCTTGTTCAGATTGCTTGAGGTTTGAAAAAGAGGTGTGTTAGCTTTGCTTAGTTTATTTCCTATTTTTGGTATATATATACACATATATATAATATTAGAATGTGTGTATTTGAAATGCTACGATAGGTATTTTGTGTTCATCTAAATGCAATGATAGTTTCTTGTATGAATGTGCAAGAGGCCTGTGACAGAATGCTACGTTTTTACTGTAGTTTAAAATTATAAAAGTAGGGATGCAACAATTTTCAGGCATCTTCTAAATTAGTGTGATTTAGTTCATAGCAAGTATTCATTGTTTTAATATGGGCTCATTACACAGTGTATTAATATTCATTGGTGAGAATGTAGAGGAAATTCATTATACTTTAAAAAAGTGTAACTGATGAAAAACAGCTTTTTCAGCAAATATATATGATTAATTTACTATAGAATTATCTCTATCATAATTGGGTTACAGCTTAAGCCTCTTCCTTTTAAAATGTCATTTTTAATTGTTACTCTATTTAATTGCTTGCTATATTTACACCTTCTCTCATAGAAGTGCTTTCATCCTTAAATTGTTGTATTCCTACACTCTGAAAAAGTTTAAAGCAAGTTTTTGTGCCTGCAGCAGAGCCTGCAGAAGCTAATACAAGGGACGCTGGTCTTTTGCAAAATACTTGTGTAAATTTTGATACTGTATTAAAACTATTTTTTTAAAGTACCACATAAAATTGAGTATTAAGTATGTGTTCATCTTAGCAATGGTAATAAATTATTTAATCTCAGTGTTTTTGTCTTACTCAAAATGTTTTTCCTTAATTTGAGTAGATGTCTGTTAAACATCTTAATGCTCCCATGGGATGGTGGTAATACAGATAATTATCTTAAATATAAAACAAAAGTCATGTTTTAAAATATGATTATAATGTAGTTAGAATTTTAGAATGATCTTTAGAGATTTTTTTTAGTTATATCTAATTTTAATCCATCTGAATTCAAAGATTTTATAATTTAGTTACCAAATTATTAGACCATTGGTCATTAGTATTTCCCTTCTAGTATATCACCTAAATAAATAGAAAAACTCTAAGAAGCTTACACAATATTGGAAAAGTGTCTAATATACACATGATGGAAACATAACTAGGAAAACACATGTTACTTGGAAATCACAAATAAGATGGTGGAATAAGGTTTCCTACACTGAGCATTAGCCTCAACTTTAAATGACATATCAATCAAAATGAGTGGCACTCTTATGTGATTATTTTATAACTTTATGATCTTATCTTCCCTGGGACAAAGGTTAATTTCCATATCTTGGCAGAGTATTTTTACCAGTCTTAAAGCTGAGAGACTGACAATCAGAATCTAGCTGTTAACGAATGCCTTTCATGTTTTTAGCACTTGCTTAAGGCACTGTAGAAAATGCAGATTATTTTATGTGACATTCAGTAAAATACTGACAGTTTAATTGGGATGATTGTTCCTTAGTTCAATGAACATTTAATGAATGCGTACCACTGCCAGATGTGTAAACACAGCTTTGCTTCCTGATTCATGGTGCTGGTTGCTCAAGACACACATGAAGAGTAATATCTTGGATCTAGTGAAAGCTTTCTTTATCCTTGAGATCAAGATAGGATTGCTTCAAATATCCATTTTCTTGATCTGAGGTAGTAATAAGCCTCTTAATGATTTCCACTAATTCCCAGAATTTGCACTCTGCCATAAGCATCTTGCTGCTTTCTTTCTCCCTCCACCTCAGGGACAAACTGTTTTCTCTGTGAGAAACTTTGGTATCCATTCCTGAAAAGACCTGCCTGCCTTAGTCTGGCTTATCAAGGTGGATTCCCAGCAAGTTCAGAGCACCTCTGAGGAATGCATATGTTGGCTACTAAAAGGTAAAACCTCCAATCTGTTAAAGACAGCATATCAGGTTGAAACAAACAGCCAATGTTTACCATCTTTGGACTGTAAAAACAAATACATATGGTTCAACCTCATGAGATTTTATTTGGGGGGTGGGAAGGGAATTTGAGTAAATACAGTAGAAGTTACAAAAGAATCATCACATTGGGATGAAGCTATATTAAAGGATGCTGACAAGAGCAGCACTGAATCAATATTTGACTTTAGATAGACATCTGCAAGCTCAGCATTTGACTCTAGCTCCGAGTTTGAATGGCTTCACTGAGCCTCAGTTTCCTCACATGATAAATGAAGATAACATCTGCATTGCTCAGAAAGTGGTTCCTCAAATCTGAAATTCAATGATCTTGACAGTGCATAAGGAATAATAGCAAGTCCACCAAAAAATAAGAGTCAAGACCCTTGGGTGGTGGCAGTTTATACTATTCATCCAGAACAGGCCAGTAAGGGGAGTTCTGTGAAATCAATGCTGAAGGGACTATTGCCATATAAACATTCTACTGTGCAGTTAGTTACATATTATTAAATTATTTATATATCATTCAGCCTACCATGGGCCTTCTCATAATCAATTATAGATGGTGATGAGTAAAAATGGACAGGCATTGGCTAGATTCTCATATAAACAGTATATTTTTAAAAACGATTTCCATCACTGGCTAATTCTGCATTTTACATATCACCAGGAAAACATTAAATTTTTACTTCAAAATGGTAGAGTACCTGCTACAACTTCGCTTTTGCCTCAAGCCCTGAAAATGATATAAAAGATGTTTTCATAAATCTGTGACTACACTAGACCATAAGAAACAGTGTACTCCATGGGCCAGTGATTATGATGGATTTTTGAAAGATAGACAAATGGAGCAGAGTGAAGAACAAACCCATAGTTCAAGGTACATGAAAGAGGGTACTGTTGATAAAAGATGGCTACAAGGGAGGCTCCAGACAAGGAAGTTTGATGCATGTGTCCTAGGATCCTAGAATGACTGGCAATAGCTGGACATTTTGACTAACTGCATTCAACCACTCTGTGCTTTGGTAATAGAGATGATTTCTTCCAGGCTGAAACAAAGTGGGGTATTTGAATTGGAGAAAGGAGAAAAGGATTTTCTATCTTCAGATTATTAGCAATGAGCACAGCCTACCTAGAAGCTTCTCCCACCATCTCCTTTACACTTGAAGAGGCTTGTGTATCTCCTAGGCCTAACAGCCTGCCCCACTTCTCCAATGTGCAAATTATAGAATAAACATAACAAGCTAATATGGAAATTTTAGTACTAAAATGTGTATGTAATCAAGAATCACACAGCATTGGTGGAATGCCACAACTATGAATCAAACACAAAACTCAGCAAGGAAAAGAATGTACCACAGGAAAAAAATTGAGAACTTCAGAAGCATAGCTGGTAATCTCAATAAAGATATAAATATCATCTTATTAAAAAGAATTAATTTTGAGATTCAAGGTGGCTGAAAAGAAATGCCTAGCACTTACTACCTCCTCCAAAAGGAAGAACCAAAGTAGCAAGTATATAGCTGTCTTTTGAGGTGAGTAACCATGGGAGAACACCGGAAATCAGAGTGTGAAACCTCATAAGATTCAGAGACTTTGGACAACAACAGCACAGTAAAAGAAAATTCCTTGGTATCTGCCACCTTGGCTGCATAGTTGGGAGAGGCAATCTCCCCTTTGCAGAAATAAGGGTGGAAGAATTCAAATGAACTCTTGTCAGTACAGGTGCTGGCAGTCCTTGCTTCTGGAAAGTTTCATGATACTTATAAGCTTTCAGTTCATTTAGTAAGTAATCTATAATCTGCACAGTAGCGTTGCTTTGGGAAAAGATCTCACATCACCTAGCAATAAACCCTCAGTGTGCTATAGCGCACAGGAGTCAACTAGATAAGGTTGCTATTGTCTGAACTGGTATTGCTGTATGGGTCAGAAATTCCTGCACATTCCCATCACTATGGCTCCACAGACATTCCACTGCTTTGGCTTTGTGGGCAGCTACTTCACAAACCCAACTTGGTCTAGACCCAGGAGACTGATTGTGACCTGAGCCTGCTGTATGTCCTGAACTGTTGGGAGGTATGGGTTTTGTGACATGGAGGAGAACAGGAGGGTACTACCCACACGGGGGACTCATGCCAGTGCTAAGACTGAAGGCAGACACCTGAGTCCTGCCATCCCTGTGCCTGAACCACTCTCAAGCTCCTGTTATTAATAGGCTGGGAAAGGAACACCACAGTTTTCACTGCTGCCCCCTACACTGACAGCCACTTACTAAGAAGGCTACCTCATAAAAGTGCTAGAGATATCTGCTCCACCAGGTGCCCAAAACTCAACATAGGAGCGAAATAAATATGAATATGTAAGGTAATATAATGCCTTCAATGGATATAACAATGCTGTAGCACAGATTCCAAAGAAATCAAAGTGAAAGAAATTCTTGATAAAGAATTTAAAAGAATGATTATAAAAAATCTCAGTAGGAGGGGCTGGGATTGTGGCTCAGTGGTAGAGCGCTTGCCTTGCATGTGTGAGGCACTGAGTTTGATCCTCAGCACCACATAAAAATAAAGATATTATGTCCATCTACAACTAAAAAAATATTTTAAAAAAAATCTCAGTAGGATCTAAGAATATAAACAGTTAAATGACATTAGGAAGATGAGTCAGGATATGAATGAGAAATTCAGCAAAGAGATTTTGAAAAAAAACCAAGTAAAATATTAAAAATGAAGAGCTCAATAGGTCAAATAACAATACAGTTAAAAGTTCTCCAAACAGGCTCAGTCAAATGGAATAATGAATATCCGATCTTTTTAAATACCCAAAAAGAAAGAAAGAAAGGAGGAAGAAGAGGAGGAGAAGAAGGAAGAATAGGGAGAGAAAGGAGGCAGGAAAGAAAAGAAAAAGGAAGAAAACAATAATGAGAGTATTTAAGACCTTAAGGACAACCCTGAGTAAACAAATACACACATTTTTGGAATACCTAAGAGTGATAAGAATAAAGCTAAAGGTAGAGAAGCCTGTTCAGTGAAATAATAGCAAAAATTTTCCTAATCTTGGGAAACATATAGACATCCCAGTAAAGGAGGCTTACAGAACCCCAAATAGACATGAGCAGGATCTTTACCATGGTGTATTATAGTCAAACTGTAAAAAGCACAAGACAAAGAATTTAAAAATCTGCATGAAGTCAAGTGTGACATTACATTGAAGGGAATCCCCATTAGAGTAACAGTATTTCTCAGAAGAAACCCCACAGGCCAGGAGGAAATTGAATGATATATTCCAAGTCCTTAAAGAAAACAATTGCTATCCAGGGTTACTGTACTCCACAGGGCTATCCTTAAGAAATAAAGGAGAAATAAAGACCTTCCAAAACAAGCAAAAACAGGGAATTCATGACCACCAGACCAGCCTTATAAAAGATGCTCAAGGGAGTCCTACATCTAAAGGGAAAGATAGATAACTACCATCATGAAAGCATGGGAAAGTATAAATACTATAAATAAAAAAGAGAAACAGAAAAGAATTAAACATCATCAGTAAAATTAATCATCAAATCACAAAGATAAATGAGAGAACAAAGAATATTCAAAGAAAATTGAATATTAGCTAGAAGAATATCAACAAAATCATTTATAATATATGTATGTGTGTATGTTTGGGGATTGAACCTAAGGCCTTGTATATACTAACCAAATGCTCTGTCACAAAGCTATAGTCTTAGCCCCTAAATATCAAAAGGATGAGTAAGCCCCTATCTGTCAAAAATAGCATTGACTATAAACAGACTAAATTCTCCAATTAAAATATACTGACTGAACCAGGAGTGGTGGTGCCTGCTTTTAATCCCAGCTACTTGGAAGACTGAGGAAGAAGGATTGTAAGTTTGAGTTTGGCCTAGGCAACTTAATGAGCTCATGTTTCAAAAAAAGTTTTTTTAAAAAGGCTGGATATGTAGCTTAGTGGTAGATTGCCCATGGGTTCAATTCCCTGCACAGGGGTGATGGGGGGACATAGATTGGTTGAATGGATAAAGAAAAAAAACCCCAAAATATGCTGCCTACAAAAAGCTCATCTCACCAGTAAAGATACAGACTACAGGTAAAATGATGAAAAATCATATTCTAAGCAAATGGAAACCTAAATTAAGCAGAAGTAGCAGTACTTATATCTGATAAAATAGACTGTAAGAAGAAAAGAAAAACTATAAGAGGAAACAAAGAAGGTCACTGTATAATGATTAAAGGATTAATGCTACAAGAAGATATAATGATTGTAAATCTACATTCACCTAATGTTGGAGCACCCAATTACATAAAACAGACACTATTAGACCTGAAGGGAAAGATATGCTCCGATACAATAATAGGGGAATGTTTCAGTACCTTACTCACATTAATGGACAGATCATCCAGACAAAAAGATCAGAGAAACAGTTAAACTTCACTTACAGAACTTTATAAAACATTCTATCCAGCAGCTGCAGAATACACATTCTTTTCATCAGCACAGGGAACATAATCCAAAATAACCATATATTAGACTACAAAACAAAGCTTTAAAGATTCAAACAAATTGAAATCACATCCTGTATATTTTCTGATGACAATGGGGAAAGAAAAACAGAAGTCAACAACAAAAATCACTTTAGAAATAATACAAATGCATGAAGACAGAACAAAATAATTGAATGTACAGTGGGTCACTGAGGAAAGCAGAAAGGAAATTAAAAATTTCTTGTAACAAAATAAAAATGTAGACATAACATACCAATACTTACAGCAAAGGAGTAATAAAGAGGAAGCTGACAGCAATGAATATCTACATAAAAGAAAAGTGGAGTGATTTCAAGTAAACAAAACTTTAGCTAGACTAAGAAAACAAGAGAACAGATCCAAATAAATACATTTAGAGATGAAGAGGAGACATTAAAATTGATACTGCAGAGTGCAAAGGATCTTTAGGGATTTTTATATATATAAAAAACCTATATGCTAACCAATTGAAAAACCTAAAACAAATGGACACATTTCTGGACATACATGACTTACCAAAATTGAAGAATAAGGACATAAAACATCTAAATGGACCTATTCTGAGTAATAAGAGTGAATTTGTAATAAAAGTCTCCCAACAAAGAAAAGTACAGGACTGCTTCACATTGAGTTTTACCAAACTTTGAAAGAAGGACTAATAACAATCCTTCCCAAATTATTCCAAAAAAATTCAAAGGGAGGAAATCCTTTTAACCATTCTATAAGGCCAGCATTACACTGTTACCAAAACCAGATAAAGAAACAACAACAACAAAAGAAAAACTATAGACCAATATTCCTGGTGAAGCTAAATGAGAATATTCTCAACCAAATTCTAACAAATCAAATTCAATACTACATTAAAGAGATGTTCAAAATGACCAAGTTGCTTTCATCTCAGAGATGCAAAGGTGATTCAACATATGCAAATCAATAAACATAATATACCACATCAGCATAATGAAGGCTAAAAATCACATGATCATCTCAACAGAGGCACAAAAATCCTTTGACAAAAATTCACCTTCCCTTCATAAAAAGTCCTTCATAAATTAGTATACAGGGTTTATGCCTCAACATAATAAAGGCTATATGAGACAAAACTGTAACCAATATAATAGTGAAAGGGGAAAAACTGAAAGATAATAAAGCAAGAGTGTCCACTCTCATTGTTCTTATTCAATGTAATAATAGAAATTTTAGCCATAGCAATTAGGCAAGAGAAAGTAATACAAGGCATAAAAATAGGAAAGGAGAAATATACGATTTTGTACATATAAAAATACAGATTCCACCAAGAGACTTAGAACTGATAAATGAATTCAACAAAGTAATAGGATACACAGTCAGCATACAAAAACCAACGGCTCTTCTATACACCAAGTATTAATTTTCTAAGAGTTAAATCACAAAAGCAATCTCATTCACAATAGCTGCACACAAAAAATAAAATACCTAGGCATAAAGTACACTAAATATGTGAAAGATGTACACAAATTATAAAACACTGATTGAACAAAGAAATTGAAGAAGATATAGTTAAAATAATGTCAAGATTTCCCAGGTTCATGGATTGGAAGAATAAATACTGTTAAAATGTTGCTACTACTGAAAACAATCTACAGATTCAATATGATCCCCTTCAAAATACTAATGACATTCTTCACAGAAGTAGGAAAAGCAATCCTAAAATTCATATGGAAACACAGAAGACCCAAAATAGCTGAAGCAATCTTTACCAAAAAGAACAAAGCTGTAGGCATTATAATTCCTGATTTCAAGACATACTACAGAGCCACAGTAACAAAAACCAGCATGATATTACCATAAAAATAAACATATAGACTACTGTAATAGAATAGAGAGCTCAGAAATAGTCCCACACATTTACAGCCAACTGCTTCTCACTAAGTCATACTGGAAAAAGGATTGCCTCTTTGACAAATGGTCTTGAGAAAACTGGATATCCACATAGGGAAGATTGAAACTTGATCCCTCTCTCTCACCCTGTACAAAATCAACTCAAATTAGATCAAAGACCTAAACGTAGGACCTGAAACTCAAACTACTAGAAGAAAACATAGTTGAAGCATATCAATACATTGGTACAAGTAATAATTTTCTGCATAGAATTCCAAAAGCAGAGGAAACAAAAATTTACAAATGAGATTACATCAAACTAGGAAGCTTTCACACAGTGAAGGAATCAACACTGAAGAAAAAATCTACAGAACAGGAGAAAATATTTGCCAGCTATTCTTTTGACAGAGGGTTAATACTCAGAATGTATAAGAAAACAAAAAACTAACAACAAAAACAAAAGTAATCCAATTTAAAAAAATGGGCAAATAGTCTTAAAAGAAAAATTTCAAAGGAAGAAAAACAAATGCCAATAGGAAAAAGTGTTCACTATCATTAGCTATTAGGGAAATTCAATTTAAATCCACAAAAAAAAATATGTATATTTTTTAAATCCACAAAGAGATACTATCTGATTTCATTTCAAATCACTATTATCAAGCAAACAAGCAAATAAGCAAAACACAAATGCTGGCAAGGATATAGAGAAAGGAAAACTCTTACTCACTTTTGGTGGGAATATAAATTAGCATAGCGATTTGGGAGAACAATATGGATTGTGAAAAACTAGAAACCAATCTATCACATAATCCAGTTATCCCACTTCTAGGTATATATCCAAAGGAAATAAAATCAGCATACTAAAGACATACTGGCACACCCATATTTATTGTGGCACTATTCACAATAGCTACAGTATAATATCTGCCTAGGTAACTATCAACAGATGAATGAATAAAGAAAATGTGTTATATTCATATACAGTGAATTATTAGCCATAAAGAAGAATGAAATCCTGTCATTGCCAGAATAGGTGGAACTAGAAGAGAATGTGTTAAGTGAAATAAACCAGGCATAGAAAGACAAATCTTAGGTGGTTTCTCTCACATTTAGATGCCAAAAATGTCAATTTGAAAGTAAAATAGTGGTGACTAGAGATTGAGAAGGGCGTGTTGTTGGGGGCAGGGAGGGTGAAAAAGAGGTAGTTGAATTTGATCAGTGCATGCTGTATACCTCTACAGAATAACACAATGAATACAATAAACACCATTAATATGTAAAATTAATATGTATTAATAAAGTAATAATTGCATATGTTGGAAGTGAAATGTTAGTGTAAACAAGCTGAACACACTGGCTGTGCTGTAGAAAGTACACTGCTGAAAAGCAAGCTAGTGAGTTTAAGGTTGAGAAATTTTGCCAGAATGTAGATTTAAAAAGGTTGCAAAGGGAAATATAGTCTCCATCCCAAAGCCCCGAGAGTGCTTTCTCTCTATATTGCTTTTTTTATCCTTCTCTTTTCAAGTTGTTTTTAGTTGCCCTATGTTTTATGAGCTTTCATGTTCAAGGCTACCTCAAGATCACTTAGAATTAGGGTAAATCACAAGTGAAATATAGGCTCATTTCCTTGAAATTCAAGTATGTCTCTTTGAAATATAAGATCTTCTCATTTTGCATAGTATATCTCATTGTTTTGATGCCCAACTTATAATTGTATTTGGTCTTATTAGCAAGAAGCCTTTCTTTTTTAGGTCCCAAGACCTTTAGTTTGCTGATCCTGTTCTGAAGTGATAGCATTCAACATACAATGTCATAATTACCATGGAAATAAATTCACATGCTAATGAGGATACAATTTTATAGCAGCACAAAGCATGTGAGTTTCTTTGGTTTTTGATTCTATGGACTACTGTTGGGTATGGGCCAAGCTGCATGAGCTTAGTACAACATTTAAGAAAGGTCTTTTAAAAACCTGTCTTTCCCTCTTCAACAATTTGGGTTAAGTAGAAATAAGTTTCTGACAAGCCAGATAATAATCTCTAGAGTAATTTTTCCTCTTACTATCACCATTACTTATATTTAGTCTGGTCAGTCCATTAGGTAGTAAATATATTGGCTGGCTACCTAGGACTTGCTTACTCTTCCTCCTTCCCAAGTAAGCTCTTATGTGCTTGAGCGACCTACTTCTCTTTCACAGAGCCCAAGAGGATCAGGAAAAACAATTTCCAATTCCAGAGCTGAATTGATTGCTCTAAAGCCTCAACTCAAAGCTTTCTCTGGTAATTGTATATAGCAAAATACCTGAGACTGGGTAGTTCACAAAGAATATCAGTTTATTTTGAATTATACCTCTGGAGGCTTAGAAGTCCAAGAACATGGTATTGATGAGGGCCTCATAGTGCTGCTTCAGCTCATGGCGGAAAACAGAAGAGTAAGCAGATATATGCAGAAGAGACAAAAGATAAAGGGCAGCCTCACTTTGTAACAACCCTCTTTCAAGGTAACTAATCTGATCCCATGAGAACCAACCCAGTCCCGCAAGAGTAGCACTCATGACCCAAAGGTCCTACCAACTCTCAACACTGTTACACTAGGGACCAAATTTCAACATGAGTTTTGGAAAGGACCAACCATATTCACAGCAATAATAAACCTATTGGCTTACTAATGATCAGCCTATTTGCTAACAATTGGTTAAAAAATCCAATCTGAAGCCAAGCAGCATATGGCATTCCTCTGGTGCAATGGTGGCCATATGATCTAACATGGCTTATTTAAATTCTTGAGGAAGTATTTTTAACTCATGGATGAGGGAGAGGTTATTTTCCTCTCTCTTGTTGGATGTGTCAAGAAAGAGATGTCTGTTGCCAGCAGTAATACCTACACTGGCTATCATAGAAAAGTCATCCTGAAAATAAAATATATACAAGGAAAAGGATAGAGTCTAGACAACTGTGGAGAAAATGAACTGAAAAATTGATTATATCTTGCTTGGAGTCTTACTTTGAGACTTCCAAATAGAGTAAAAAAAAGAGATTAAAATATTAAAAGGTGGTGGATCTAGGCAGATGTAGATGGGAATAGGTAGATGCCAATGGGAAGACAATGAAATAATACTAAGAGTATTAGAGTTGCCTTATTGTTTGAAACCAGTTTGATTTGGGACTCCATTTAATGATTGCCCAAAATCATAGTCTCTGAAATTGTATACTTAAAATCTATTGGATAGACCGGTGGAGTGGTACACTTCTGTATTCCCAGTGGGTTGGTAGGCTGAGGCAGGAAAATCACAAGTTCAAAGCCAGCCTCAGCACAGATGAGGCATTAAGCAACTCAGTGAGACCCTGTCTCTAAATAAAATACAAAATAAATCTAGGGATGTGGCTCAGTGGTTGAGTGCCCCTGAGTTCAATCCCCACTACCTGCTCCCCACCAAAAAAAAAAAAAAAAACTATTGGATAGATGATCTTTTGATAGAGCAATGGGAGGATAAATATTCTGATGATAGCTTAATTTTGTTATAAAAAACAAGGAAGTGTTTTAACAAATGATCTGTTTACTGTCATAAAAGAGAGGTTCTACTTTATCTTTATGTAATGGGGATAAAACAATGGGTGCTTTACAGGATTCCTTATTCCTTTTGCTTGATTTTACTTTCCATTCATTTTGCTTCTCCTCTACTGAACCTCCATTTTCTAATCCATTTGGGAGAAAAATTATGAAATGGTGCTGAGGCAGAGTCGTAATAATAAAGGAAGATGTATGTTGTAATACAAAGGGAAGGGCAAAGAGCAAATATCTTGGCACCAACTATGGTGGGCACTGGGAAGAGAAAGGAGCAGGTGTTGGAGGGACCAGGATGTCAGGTCTAGGCAGATGTACGTGAAAGGTTGCCAATGGGAAGACAATGAAAGAATCCTGAGTATTAGAGTTTTCAAGAATAAAAGCAGACCAGAGATGTTAACATAACTCTGAATTTAGGGGCTTCCTAACTTTTACAAGTTATGTTTCCAAAATATAGTGAAAATCAAAGATATTTTAACAAATGCTGGTATTTTGGTATATTTGATTCAATTTTAACAAAAAACAAAGTCTCTTGGGAGCATTCTTCCTAATTCATCTCCTGCCCACCCTAAAGGCTTAATAATCTGTTCTGAAGTTGGTATGTATCTTTTCTATTCATTTATTTTGGTACCAGGGATTGAACTCAGGGACACATCAACCACTGAGCCACATTCTGTATTTTATTTAAAGACAGGGTCTCACTGAGTTGCTTAGCGCTTCACCATTGCTGAGGCTGGCTTTGTACTTGCGATCTTCCTGCCTCAGCCTCCCAAGCCACTGGGATTACAATTGTGCACCACCATGCCCAGTACCATTCATATGTTATAATTATAATCATGTGGATTTTCTTTTAGAAGTTCATGTCCTTTAACTATTTATACCAGTTTGTGTGTGTGTGTGTGTGTGTGTGTGTGTGCATTTGCAGAGTGTTACACATTCTGTTTATTATGTAATGGTGGGTAATATGCATTGCAAATATCTTTTTCAAATTTGTAAATGATATTTATAATAGAGAAGCTTTTAGTCTTTAAGTCTAGTGTGGTGACGCATGCCTGTAACCCCAGCGATTCAGTATAGAAATTTGTGTTTCAATCACTTGTCAAAGAGTACAACCCAATTTTTCTACCATCTACCTTTTAATAAAAGGCTGGCCGAGAAAGTTCCACTTAGGAAAAACAAGGTACTCTCTTCTTTTGGTAATTTAAAACTGTCGTTAAAACACATTAGATGAGTCTGCCATATAAACCTAGCTTAAAGAATCACCATCATTCACAGTGTATATCAAACCAGGTACATTTTAAGAAATGATCATGCATTTGCTGTGAAATGTTGCCAGTAATAATGTTGATGGACCAAATAGTTCACATATATAAAAATCTCAGATGAAAATCTCAGTCTATAATTTATCATTGAGAAATGTCTTAATATAAGAAGTAGTGAAGTTTTCTCTTCTTTCATTGGTGTGTCTGGCTGTCAGAAACCCAGAGCCACATTAGTTCAGTCATTTAAACAGGATTGAGCACCATAGCTAGCATCTTTGAATATCTATTTTTTCTTTGAATTGCTATATTCTGTTTCTAATTTATTAATCTTTATTAACCATGGAAGCATATTCTTTTGTAAGCTTATTAAACATTTTGAAAGACCTGGGGTCCAGACACATTTAAGAATTAAAAATGACTATCAAGCTATAGAAACACTATTAAGGAAATGCCAAATAAAACACAATGAAAACAAAACAAAAATAATAAAATACTACCATGAATTATGCCCCCCCCCATTTTCTCCTTCTTTTTTTGTACATTTGCTGATGTGAATAAACATTTTGTCTAAAGTTTGGAATAAATAAATTACATATATTTTAAGATAATTAGAATATGCAGTTCAATAGAGATTTAGTAATTGAATTTAAAAATGCCTCTTCCTATAGTGGGCTAAGTCAAACATATAGTTTTCCTTCTTTCAGATGGTAAAACTTTTACAATTTTAGCAGGAAGCTGTTATAAAGACGACATCTTTGCAGGCCATGTACATTGACTTTTTCCTTCCCTGGACTCCATTAAACTTACAGAGCCTAATTTCTTTCATCTGGAGCAAAGTTTCTTTAGCTCCCAAAGGGAAGATGGCACAAGTTGGAGGCAAGATCTCAGGATTATTGAACATGTCTCTTTTCCAGGTTACAATCCCAAACTGACATTTATATTGGGTCAAGTGTACTCAACTCACAGAGGAAGACAAGGACCCAGAAAAAATGGTTTTAAAAGCAAAGAATTCAAATCAGTTCAGTTTGGTAGTTAAAATTCTAGGCAAGCTAGCATAGAAAACAGACTGACTTTTTTCATCTATTCTTCTCTTCAGTATTTTGCCCTAAAATTATTCAGGATTCTACTTGTAGCAATTTGGTGTCCTTAAGTGACTGGGAGTACTTACCAGTCAGTTCCTTCTCCACTGAAGAGCCCCCAGTGTGTGGACTCGCATGCAAGGTTCCTCTCTTGCATGTACTACTCTAACAACCTGAGCCATTTGCTGAGACCCTGCTTAGCCCATGTGAGCATCAACAGTAGTGATTTAGGGTTCATGCCATGTACTGTGCTTTACTGACATTGTTCAAAAAATCAGATATTCTGAACATCTTTCAATTTATCATAACTATAAAGATAGAGCCTTAGGGGAAGAAGGCCAAGGGTAACTTTGATACTCAGTGTAATTGCTACCTACGTGTGCTCTTGCTGTAATTTTTTTCCTGGTTTTCTTAAAGATAGTGACCAAACTAGAAAATAAAGAATAAACAACAAACAATTAAGAGGAAAGAGGTCCAGATGGGTTGAAAACTGTCAAAGAGATTCATAAGGATTTTTATTTTTTAGTAACAGTGCTTGTGTATCTATCCTAAGTCAATTTATTAAATCGACTTGAAAGTAATAAAGCTTTTTTTCTTAAATTACAAACATGTCACCAATATACTAATTAATCCTGACCCTCTTGATTTGCTTATTTGTGTATTAACTAACATGTAACTGAATCTGTGTGTCACAAACTGGGCTAGATAATAATGATGAAGCTGTGAGCAGCCTGGTCCTGCTATGTATGCAGTTATATACCAGCAGGGAAGACAGTCTTTGAACAAATAATTGCCCACGAGTTTAGTAATATAAAGTAAAAACACACAGTGTTATGGAAGCTCAAACAAAATGTTTTAGCTTGAGCTTCCAAGAAGCAGACTGCAAGACAAGGATTCTTGTGCAAGAAAATTACTCCCCATAAAAACCAGAAGGAAACAGGAGGACAGGAAAGGAGAAGGAGCCCAGCCAAAGTGCCATTTCTGGAGGGCTGCTGCAGCCCTGGTGCTCCAAGGGAACTATGGAGTATAAGTTGCATCCTGAAGTTTGTCCTGAGCCATGGAAACTAAGCTGGGCTTTTATGCTGCCACACTACCCACAGCTCACAAAGGACACAATGATGGGAAAAGGTGTGGGCATGGTGGTTGTGAGACTGTAAATTCCAGAAACTTCCAGTCTCTGCACAAGTGGCTCTAGTAAACCTGAGCTGGTAGGACAAAGAGGCACAGGTGTCACAAAAACCAAAGAGTTATCTCTATGTGGTTTTGTCTCCAAAGGGTCTGGGAACAGGGCAGGCAGAAATGATGAAGGGACTGGAGTAGATCTGAGCATAACAAACACTTGCCATTACTGTTCTGCGCTGGGCCCTGCTCTGACCATTGGCATCTATATTAAGTTTACTCTACCTGCCACAGCTTCTATGGGATGGTGGTTATCATGATTTCTAGAGTATTCTATCATTTTAATTCCTGTCACTTTTAGGTAGCACTTCTGCTGGTCCAGGTGGCATGGCTGGTGGAGCCACCTAGACCTAGATTTTCATCCCTGAAAGTGATCTGTGGTCATCCTGCTGTGGTCATATCAGGCTGCGGTTGTTGCAATTATCCTTTTTTTTTATTTAGTTATAGATGAACACAATACCTTTATTTATTTTATGTGGTGCTGAGGATCGAACCCAGTGCCTCACACATATGAGGCAAGCGCTCTACCGCTGAGCCACAACCCCAGCCCCAGCAATTATCCTTTTAACAGTTGAAACTAGGTATAGGAGTGTGATGTTTGGCAAATATTTGTCTACATCTACTCTGGTGATCTACCTAAGAGTGACTAGAATTTAAAATAGATGCTACACACAGAATAATTTTGCTGCCCTAAAAAACTCACCATATTCAGCCTATTAAGCCTTCCTTCCTCACCCACACCAACACCTGGAAACCACTGACATTTAATTTATTATCTCCATATTTTTGCCTTTTCTAGAATGTCATATAGTTAGAATCACATACATAGCATTTTCAGAATGGCTTTATTCACAGAGTGATATGCATATAGGTTTCCTGTACGTCTTTTCATGACTTGAGAGCTCATTTCTTTTTAGCACTGAGTAATATTCCATTGTCTGGGTGTGTCATAGTTTATCTCTGTACCTACTGAAAGACATCTTGGTTGCTTTCATGTTTCGCAATTATGAATGAAGCTGCTAAAAACATCTGTGTGCAGCTTTTGTGTAGACGTAAGTTTTCAACTCATTTGGTAAAATATGAACGAGTGAAATTGCTCAATTGTATAATAAGAATATGTTTAGTTTTCTAAGAAACTGTCACCTTGTCTTTGAAGGTGGCTGTACCATTTTGCATTACCATAAACAGATGAGAGTTCCTGTTGCTCCATATCTTGCTAGCATTTGGTATTGTCCATAGTTTTAATTTTGGTCATTCTAATTGCTATGTAGTGGCATCTCATTATTGCAAATTTGCAATTTCCTAGTGATATATAATGTTAATTAATTTTCAATTACCTGATGACATGTTATTGAACATCTTTTTACATGCTTGCATGTCATCTGTAAATCTTCTTTGATGAGATATCCATTCATGTATTTTCCAATTATTAAAATATAATGCCATTTTCTTACTTTTTAGTATTAAGAATGCAATATATACATATATGCACACATATGTATACACACATAATTTTTTGGTTAACAGTCCTTTATAAGATATATTGTTCGAATATATTTTCTTCTAGTCATGGTTTATATCTTCTTTATCTTGATATTGTCTTTTTCATAACAGACATTTATAATTTTAGCCAAAGAAACTTTTTCTTTCTTTAATGAGTCATGCTTTTGGTGTTATATCCAGAAAGCCATCTTCCTATTCAAGTTTATGTTATATAAATTTTCTCTTATTTTATCTAGGAATTTCATAGTTTGACATTTTATACTTAGGTCTATAATCCATTTTCAGTTAACTTTTATGAAAATGGTAGGTTATGTATCTAGGTTTTTTTTTTGCATATGGATATTTAGTTGTTCTAGGTGCAGTTGTTGAAAAGACTGTTTCCTTGTATTGTCAAAGATCAGTTTTGTCAAAGATCAGTTAACTTTATATATTTATGTGGGTTCTCTGTTCTATTGATCTATTTGTCTTCTGGAAGAGATTGTAGAGATTTAGTATAATTTATTCCTTAAATATTTGGTATAATTAAACAAAGATATAGTTCAATTCAACAGCACCATTAATCACAACAGGACATAGTTGACATGTATGGATTGCTTCAACCAACAACAGTTTATTCAGGTATTTTACTTTTTGCAATGGAGTGGCAACTTTTAAGCTACTTATATACTGGACCCAAAACTGGAAATCTAATCTAAACTTTTAAATTAGACATTTTGGTCTATTTAAGTTTATATATGTTTTCCGAGTATTGATACTCCCATGCTTCTAGTTGCTTCAGCTAAACAAGTCTTCCTATCTTGGATTATTTTCTTCTACTGTTCTTTTCCTGGCTTTCTCCATGACAGGTGCAATGGCCTTTTAGCAATTCTTTGGCTCACTGGACATGCTTCTACCTTATGTCAGCTTTGGCTGGCCTCTCTGGGAATACTGTTTTCCCAGATATCCTAGCTGACCTTCTCAAGTTCATTAAGCTTTCTTCAGTTGTCATCTTAGTGAGTCCTGCCCTTACCACGCTTTGTAAGAAGGCAGTCCTACTTCTCCTCTTGCCTCCTCTTGCTCTGCTTCACTTTCTTTTTCCATAACACTAACTACCCTTTTACATACTAGCATACCATTTTAATACTATTTAACCCTTATACATACTATTTAGCCATTTTTTAAAAATAAGATGTATGTCTTTCTCTATTAGAACATCAGCTCAAGGGGATAATGATCTTTTTTTGGTTTTAACAATATGTCCTGAGTATTCAGAATAGTGCCTGCAAAGGAGTAGGAATCCGTATTTTATGGGTGAATGGGTTATTATGCTCTTTATGTAGTTATAAAAAGATTTCAACTACAAAATCACATTTTAGGTGTAGCAGATGTAGAAATGTGGTATTTCTAAAGAAACTCAATATGTTTGTAATGAGATAAAACTTTTCCAGTATCCAAAAGCAAAGAAATTCAGCTGATGAATAACAATGACGACCCCAGAAAATCTATAAACAGCACCATTGACTGACAACAAAAACCCCCCCTAGTGCTGCCATACTGTGTTTTATTGTAGAAAGTGTTAATTTTACTTTGTAATCATTTCTACAAAAAAAAAATAAAGAAAAAATAAAACAGAAACTAGTCAACATCGTGGCACATACAGAATTTATATACACTGACTATAAATTAAAAAGTTGCACATATGATGCTAAACATTTTTCTCCTTTTAAAATTAAGCAGTTTACAGCAAGGTAGGTATAAATCTTTCATGCCTTAAGAAGGACTACAGTCTGATTTTTTGTTGTTGTTGTTGTCAGTGTTTGTAATTAAATACTCATAGCATATTGATGCCTCATATGCAAGTGCTAACTTATTATGTTGGTTCTGTTTTCTTACAGAAAATATTTTAATCCTGAGTGAGAGATCAATGAAATCCAGTGGGGATGCTCTTTAATTATCATTTCTTTCACAGGCTACAGGGATTCTTCTGACTGGAGAAACCACTAACATTTTATTTTGACAGTTATTTGAATTAGAGTAAATAATAAGAGGCTCTTACACAATATATTTATGTTTTTGGAAAATCAATCTGTTGAAAAATTCCTTTTGTACGGCCTCAGCAGAATTCAGTGGGATCACTACAAAAGAGAAATTAAAAGGGGGCTAATATCATTTTTTAAATGATTTAAAAAAATCATTTCATTTTTAAAGTCATGCCTTTGTTTTTTGAGTCACCCTGGAGACCTCACTCTTCATGTTCTAGTCTTTCCCATTTTTTCATTAACCAAGAAAAGCTTTCTTCACTTTTAAATATCTCCCTCAAAGTTTTCTCATCCCTCTCCTCATGTTAAGCCAACTTTGAAAATTTTTCTTAGAATTTCCTTACAGGTAACATTAGTTACTCCATGATGGCAACTATATACTTCTGAGAAATTTGCTATTGTTTCTCAAGCCTGTACCCAACATATCAAAGCTATATGGGGGTTTTAGGGCAGAATGAGTAGGAGCTGATGCTCTCTTTTGTGTGTTTGTGACTTTATCTCTTCCACAAAAGCTACCTACAATGCCTTTCAATTTCTCATAAGTATTTAGACTTTCCTCCTCAAATTCTAATACCACAAAATTAGTGTGGATGGTAGTGGAAAAACAGGCAAAGGCGAGTACATGACCTCACATTAAGACCTTAAATTTCTAAGCTTACTGTAACTGGGTCCTTCTTTCCTTAAAAATCAAGCCCTGGGGCTGGGGTTATGGCGCAGTGGTAGCGTGCTCGCCTGGCGTGAGGCACTGGGTTCAATCCTCAGCACCACATAAAAATAAAATAAAGATATTCTGTCCACCTACAACTAAAAAATAAATGTTTTAAAAAAAAATCAAGCCCTGACTGGGTCGTAATGGACAACAGTAGATATATGAACCTTGTAAATTTGTACAAATATTTTGTGGTTATGTGAATTTAACTGGGGTTTTTTTCCAAGTTCTTCAAGGTCAGTAATCATAGCAAATTAGCTTTTTTCACCTCATGAGAACATATGTCTAGTATGTCCATTCCATCGGTTTTATGAACATATTGGGAAATATTTGAATTGTGCATGTTTTGGTTCAAACTTGAATCATTCTCTTCTTCTACTCTCAATCTCAATACCACATAAATATAATTAACTACCTAAGTAGTTGTTCACAGCAGGAGGTAATATCTGATTGTAGTTAGGATTACTGCTTTGGAACTAGTCACAACAAGACTCAAGACCCAGTTCTAACAATTTCTAACTAGCTCTGGCAAGTTGCATTGCATTTCTAAGCCTCAATCATAAATGTATATGAGAAGTATACCCAACTAACAGGGTTGTTGTGAGGAATGTGAAAAATACATGGGAATGTACATGCTTGACATTCATGGTGAGTTTCATGCTTCAAAATAAAAATAACTTATTAAAAGTACATGGACAATTTGATTTACCTTCCTACCTTTCATATTTCTGTAGTAACACTCAAAAGGCAGAGAGGAAAGAATAGCTGAGAACCGGATTCAGAGAGAAAATATTTCCCTATACCTATAAACCTTCTCCAGTCCTCCCACATAAAGCAGAAAAAGAAACACTCTGAGAGTTTAGTACTAAATATTTAGAAATATATATTTATGCATTGTCTATCTTTAACAAATGCATATTCCCCTACATTGGTCTCCTCTTATTTTATATATTGCTTATATAAAATGTTATTAAAAATAGACTATTGGTTGGGGATGTAGTTCTGTGATAGAGCACTTGACTAGCATTGCAAAGGCCTGGGAACAATCCTTAGCCCCACAAAAACAAATAAATGACAACAACCCCTCCCCCACAAAAGATTATAAGCACATTGTCTAATGTTATGACCCAGAGAATGATGTTAGAAGGATGGCAGGCATCCTCTGATTTCTTCTCCCATACTCCTATAACTCAAACTAACAACATTTACATGTACATAATGCCATGCTAAATATCTTGGAATTTGATAGTGGGGCTGAGACACCCTGTTTCATCATAGAACTGAGGACATCCATGATCAAACAATAAGAGCAATCGTTTTCTATGACCATATCACTCCTTTTCCAAGCTAGCACAGCTCTACACACAGAATTTTCCTGGACCCATGATTTCTACAGGGGGAAGAATGAGCTGGAGGCAAACATTCAGTCTCCCTTCTGAGTCCCTTCAAAGAAGGCTCACTCCTGTCTTGTTCCGCTGAAATCTTCAGGAATATTTCAAGGATAGTCCACACGAGGTCAATTAAGAACAAAGAACAGGGGTGGGGTTCACAATAACCTATGCATGAATCTTGGTCACTCTGCATTCTGACCAAGGGAGAAATGTCAGTGAAACTAACCAATAGCATCATGTTGCCAGAAATATTGTTCATGGGTCTTCCAGGCTGGAATGCCTAGCCAGCTTCTCCACACAGGCCAGGTCCTCTCATTAATTCTCCCCCAGGTTGAGAAGCAGCTCCAGGCATTGCCTGTCCCTAGTGTTGAAAGGTAATCAAATCAAATTCCAGTGTTCACATTAGTTTTCCCCAGACCTGGAAGCAATTGCAGGTTAGTGATTACCCATTAAAGGAACATCTGTCCCTGCACAACTGTAGTGATGGAGAGGTGCTTAAACTCAGTTGTGGTGCTTTCATTCATTAAGTCTTTCTCAGACCAGGAAGAAACTGTAGGTCAGTAGTCATTTAGGAAAGGAGCATCTGGCCCTGACTAATCCCAACTGCAGGGATATATCTCTACCAAACTTATGCTCTGATTAAGCCAATTCTGGGCTAGGAGGCAAGTCCAATTCCAAGAATCTGAAGTGCATAGTCTCTGGCTCTGTCTATCCCATGTGTTTGAGTAGCAATTCCAGATTACTACTACACTTCCAACTACATTTGGAGCCCATTACATGGCCTGCCTAATTACAGATATTATACGTTACTGCTCAGCCAGGAAGACAGCCTGCAACACTGATCAGAAATGTTTGCAGAGCCTAGCCAACTACCCCTCCTGACAGCAGAGTCCTGCTAGTGGTCTCACCAGATGAGGGAATGCAGCCAGCAATATTGCTTGACTATATAACACAGCAACCTGGTCACACCAGACAACATGACATTAAGGTCTACCTAATTCAGAATCCCAGGCTAGACTAATGTTTGTAAATGTTTATCAATCCTAAAGAATACCTGCAAAGGCCAGAAGAGCGAGCCATCTCCCCAAATGCAGGCATCAATGTAAGGAGGCAAGGATTCTTAAAAAATCAGGAAAAAAGTACTCCACTATAATCAACTAATAAAGCACCAATAACAGACCTGGAAGAAATGGAGATCTATGAAATAAATGACAAATAATTCAGAATAATCCCCTTAAAGAAGTTCATAGGACAAAAAGGAAATACAAATAGCAAATTAAATGAAATTTGGAAAACAATAAAAATGAGAAGTTTGATAAAGAAATAAACCAATAAAAAAGAATCCCTAGAGATAAAATAAATGAACCGAAATGAAAAATTTAATACTGAGCTTCTTGAGCAGACTTGATCAAACAGAAGAAAGAAATTATTGAGTTTGAAAATAAGACATTTGAAATTATGCAAACAGGAACAAAAAGAAAAGAGAATGAAAAAGAATAAAGAAACCCTATTGGAAGTAAGGGGCATTATCAAGAGAACTTATATAAATAGGAGTACTTGGAAAAAAAGCAAAAGGCATAGAAAACATGTAAAAAACAATGAAAAATCTTCTCAAATCTAGGAAAAGATGACAATATATAGACCATCCATAAAAGTTAACCCAAAGAGAAGTGCACCAAAACACATTATAATCAAATTATCAAATATTATCAAAATTCAAAGACAATGTGGAATGCTTCAAGAGGTAGGAAGCATATTGCAAAGAAAGACAATAGATATCTCAGAGGAGTTTTCAGCAGAAGCTCCATAGGCCAGGAGATAATGGGATGATATATTCAAAATTCTTGCTACAGTTTGAATCTAGGCCTCATCTTTGATGCTATTAGACAGTGGCAGAAATTTTTAAGAGGTAGATCTTAGTGAGAGGTTTTACATAATTGGCTAGTATTTCCTTGAAAGGGTTTGTGGGACCCTAGTCTTTTCCTCTTTATCTTGGTTTTCTGGCCTGCACAGTTTGCTCCACCACAATGTACCATGATGTGCCGCCTAACCAGAAACCAAAAAGCAATGGAGCCAATCATGAACTTAAACATGAACCAAAATAAATCTGTCCCCTTTAAAAGTTGATTATCTCAGGTATTTTAATAGTAACAGGAAAGTGACTAACAGAGCTGAAGGAAAAAAAAAATGACAAACAATTCTGTACCCACTAAATCTTCCAGTGAATGAGACATAAAAAATTTCCCAAACAAAACCTAAGGAATTTCGTCAATACTAGTCATGCTTTACAGAAATTGTTATAAGGTTGTAGGAGCACTCCCCATACCTTCAACCCCTCCCTTCCCTCTTTTCCCATTCTATGGTGATGAGACGCATGCCCACCAGAGCGTGCCTCATTGGTTGTAACCTCGAGGCCATGATTGGTCCGAGGACCCTATATAAGCCTCTGTACTTCCTGGATTAAATGGCTTCTGTGTCTCATTCTGGCGGAGCAGTCTTACCTACCCCCAGAGTCCGGGTGGAGTGACTCCGCTGACCATCACCCCTAACTTCGTCCTGAGAGACCCCACTTCATCTTCCCGGAAGACCTCTTTTTGTCTCCTGGGACCCCAAAGCCTCATCCTGTGAGACCCCACTTCATCTTCCCCGAAGGCCCCTTTTCATCTCTCAGGACCCCAACTCGTCGAGGAGACCCACGAGGCACGACCTCAAACAATACAAGGTGTTCTTTAAGCTGAAACATAAGAATGTTAATAAAATGAGAAGAAAAAAGTAAAAAACTTAATGATATTACTAATATGTAGACATACTCAAAATTCTAATATTATAAGGGCAGTGTGTAAAGCAGTTTCATCCTCACTAAGAGGGTTGCAAGAAAACTATTTAAAAAAAAAACTGTTGCTACAATAAGTTGTCATGAAATACAAATTACAGGGAAGTGGAACAAGATGGCAGTTGATGCTCCAGTGATCACCTCCCCAAAGACACATTGAGTCGAACAGATATTCATCCACCAAACTAACTTCACAAGAGTTAAGGAAATCAGGTGAGAGTTCATAACATTTGCTTTAAATATAACAAGATGAAAAGATGTATTGAAGAAGAAGGGCAAGAAAGGATTGCTTGTATCATCCTTCCCCCAACTCCAAGAATCTCAGTATGAAGAGAGATACCTACCTGGGGAAGGGAGACAGAATTAACTCCAGTTCGTGAACTTGAAACCCAGTGCCATGAGTGCCATGGTAAAACACAGTGCTGGGCAAAGCTTCACAGCCCTTACTGGCAGTGAATATCCATGGACTGAGCTGTTAGCATTGCATTAGCACAGGTGACTGTCTGACTCTCCTACTTGTTGATCAACCTCAGGCAGCAGAGTTGGAAGCAAGACTCAATCTGTTGGGAGCAGAGCATGAAAACTACTGCAGGGCTTTGTTTTAGAGCCCAGAGCCATGACATTATGATGCCTAGTAGAAATGGGCGCCATCTACAGGCCAGAACTCAGAGATGGAGCCTCTAGATCAGGCAGAGACCTATGCACCAGTAGGAAACTCAAGTTTTGGCCTGCATCATTTCTAGCATTGGAGTGGTCCAGGCAAAAACTGTCTTTGTCCTCCTGAGCCTGTGTTGACCCCCTTTTGGTTGTGAGATTCAGGCATAAGCCTTGGTAGCCAAAGGATGGTCTCCACCACTTGTTTCCCAATGTTGGATATTACAAATATCACCAGGTTACTGCTAGAAGATGAGGTTCTAGAACTGCCTCAACACCTACAGAGACTTACACCCCAGTGAGATAGACTGAATTTTGGCTTACTTCACTAGCAGCTGTGGCATGAGCCTTGGTACAACCTTGATACTGTGCATGTCCTTGCACTCATGAGACTCAGGCACAACCCAGCTTAGTATTAGCCTAGGTAATCAAGGACTACCTTCATCCACACTTCCCTCACCTCAGGCAGCATAGTATGGTACAAGACTCCACTTGTTGGATAGTAAGCATGAGACTTTCTTCTGGAACCTAATGCTGGCATTGTGAATCCTAACACTGGGAAGATTCTAATGCCCTAATTTGCATGACTCCTGGAACAGCGCCAGTGCTAGGGGAAGACATATGGCCCCAGGCAATCAAACCTGTAGTCCAGCTAACATCATCTGGGGCTGGTTGCAATAGTCTACATGGATCTACCTCAGCAATAGTTAGCCCACAGCTGTAAGGACCTCTGTCCTACCCCAGTGCTGAGCTTGGCATGTAGGCCTTCCGTGGTCCCTAGAAGAGACTTGTGGGGACAGACTAATCCCTCTATGTACTCTCATGATTATTTCTGAAAACACTAATATATTTTAGACAAAACTGGGATTGGATTGCCTTCTTAGTTAATTGAAACAGTGATACCACACCAAAGGCTGATTCCTATAAATCTGGACCTAGGTGCCATTCATTACTGAAACAGTGGAAAGTGACTACAGGCTCTGAGAAAATAAGCAGCCTGATTAGGATTCCTGGAAAGACATCCAAAAAGCCAGATTGTGAAGACTAGAGTAAATATCTAATCTTTCAATGCCCAGATGGTGTTACATGCCAACAAACATTAAGAGCTTTCAGGAAATCATAATACTCAAAAAAAGGTCCCAGAAACTGGCCAAATAGTTCATACAGACAAAAATCAGTATGGGAGTGCTCCTGGATAGGCAGAATCAATATTGTCAAAATGGCCATATTTCCCAAAGTGATATATAGATTCAATGCAATCCTAATTAAAATCCCAATGTCATTCCTTATAGAAGTAGAAAAGGCAATCATAAAATTCATTTGGAAGAATAAGAGACCCAGAATACCCAAAGCAATCCTTAGCAAGAAGAGTGAAGCAGGAGGCATCACAATACCTGACCTCAGATTATACTACAAAGCTATAGTAACAAAAACGGCATGGTACTGGCACCAAAATAGACATGTAGACCCAATGGTATAGAATAGAAGACACAGAGACGAACCCACTTACATACAGTTACCTTATACTAGATAAAGGAGCCAAACACATACACTGGAGAAAAGACAGCCTCTTCAACAAATGGTGCTGGGAAAACTGGAAATCCATATGCAGCAAAATGAAA
>CM053411.1:38872383-38930572 GCA_028644305.1 Xerus rutilus | reverse complement strand
GTCATAATAACCCTAACTTTATGTATGACTGCATATATGTTGTGATTCTATACAACTTACAACTAGAGAATTGATATGTTATCCTCTATCTATGTACAATGAATCAATTTGCACTGTTAACATGTAAGCCTAAAAAAAAAAAAGAATACAAGCAACAACAACAACAAAAAATCAGTATGGGAGAACTCTGAGAACCAAAAACTCCATGTTGTTTTAAGGAAACCCAAAGAGTCTGACAAAAACACAGAAAAACGTTTTAATACTCTCACAGTGAAACTTAAAGAGATGAAAGCATTTTTTTTTAAAAAAGCAACACTCTTGAGCTAAAAAATACAGTCAACAAAATTAGAAATAATAGGAGGCATCAATAAAATTAGTAAGCTTAAAGGCAGGCTATTTGAAAATACATCATTGGAGGAGAAAATAAAGAGGAATGAAGAAAGCATATGAGAACTTTGGGACAGTACTAAAATAGCAAATATTGGGATTAATGGAATTCTAGAACAACTCAAGAATGCCAAAGATGTAAAAAGCTTATTCAAAGAAATAATAAAACTTCCCAAGTATTTGAAGGTTTTACACTTCATTTGTTCCACTTCTAGCAATGAACAAATCATCCAGACAGAAAAATCAACAAAGAAACAACAGAGTTAAATTGTACTGAACAGATGTAGACCTCACAGACATCTATAGAACATTCCTTTGAAAAGCTGCAGAATTTACACTTTTTTCATCAGCACATGAATATTCTTCAGAATAGATTATATGATAGACCACAAAACAAGTCTCAACAAGTTTTAAAAATTGAAATCATAACAAGTGTCTTTTCTGAATACAATGTAATCACACTAGAAATCAATAAGGAAAACTTTGGAAACTATACAATAATTCATGGAATAACACATGGAAACTAAAAAGGTACTTTTGATAAACCAATAGATTAACTATGTTCATGGGTTGAAGAATCAATTTTGTTAAAATGCCCATACTACCCAAAACAACCTTCGTATTTAATGCAATCTCCATCAAAATAACTAATGACACTCTTCACAAAACCAGGGGGAAAAATCCTATCAAACCACAAAAGACTTGTATTGGCCAAAACAATCTTGAGCAAAAAGAACAAAGCTGTAGGCATCAATACTTGATTTTAAGACATACTACACAGTCAGCTACCAAAATAGAACAGATTACCAATAGAACAGATTAGACATCCTACAAATAAGCTTATGCATCTGCATCCAACTGTGTTTTCATTCATTTTCTGAAAACAAGTGTTGGAGAAAAGGACAGCATCTTGGATTCGTGGTGCTGGGAAAACTGGATATCCAAGTGCAGAAGAAAACTTAACTCCTACATCTCACTCTGTAAAAGTAAAAAAATCAACTCAAAATGGACCAAAGACCTAAATGTAAGATCTGAAACTCTAAATCTACTAGAAGAAAAAAAAGGGTAAACATTTCAAGACATTGATATAGGCAATGCTTTTCTGTGTAGGACGTCAAAAATACAGAAAATTAGAACAAATATTGACAAATGGGAGTAGATTCAATTATTCTGTTGAGAATGAGAGACAACTGACAGAATGGTATAAAATATTTGACAGGTGTTCATATGACAGAGGGTTAATATTGAGACTATATAAAGAACTCAAAAACCTTAACAAAAAACTCAAGTAACCTAACTAAAAAATGACATAATTATTGGAATAGATGCTTCTCAAAGGAAGAAACACAGATGCCAACAAATATATGAAAAAATACTTGATATCATTAGTCATTAGGGAAATACATATCAAAACTATAATGAGATACTACCTTACTTCAGTTAAAGTATATATTGTTAAAAAAAAAAGCAAAACAAAATTAAATACAAATGCTGGCAAGGATGTGGAGAAAGGGACTCTAATGCACTGTTTTTGTTTTAAATATATTTTAGTTATACATGGACACAGTGTCTTTATTTTGTTTATTTTTATGTGGTGCTGAGGATCGAACTCAGTGCCTCACACGTGAAAGGCAAGCGCTCTGCCACTGAGCCACAACCTCAGCTCTAATGCACTGTTGATGGGAATAAAAATAGTATTGCTATTATGGAGACTAGTATGGACATTCCTCAAAAAACTAAAACTAGATCTACCCCACGATCTAGCTATCCCATGTCTTGGTATATATATCCAAAGGAAATGAAATCAGCAAACCAAAGAGATATCTGCATGTTCATATTTATTATTACATATTATTACATATTACATGCCTAGCAACAGGTGAATGCATAAATGAAATATGCACACATAGATGTGTGTGTGCATGTGTATATATATGTGTATGTATGTGTATATGCACACACATACACACACACACATAGTACACACACCAGAGTATTGTCTGCCTATAAAAAAGGATAAAATCCTATAATTTGCAGTAAAATGGATGGAACTGGAGAACATTATGTTAGGTGAAATAAGCTAGGTACAGAAAAACATGGTATCCCTCACATGTGGAAGCTAAAAACAAGTTGACTTAAAAGTTCAGTAATGATTACTAGAGATTGGGAAGGGTGCTTATTAAAGGTAGGATATAAAAAGGAAGATCATATTTGACCAGTACATATTGTATGCATGTAAGGAAAGATCACTCTGGATCCCATTAATATTTATAATTAACACATGTCGTAAATACATATATATGTATACATATACATATACATATATATATATAAATACATGTTAAAAATTTTAAAACAAAAATCTTCCAAGTAGCAGGTATCTCAAATGAAACAGCAATATTTTTGTCATGACATGATATAAATAAAAGAATATGCTTTCTCACTTTATAAAACTAGAATCAATTCTCTCAAAATCTTTGAGAAAAAAAAAATCACTGTAGGGGTAATACTTACAAACTCATTTTACACTGCTACCCTTACCATGATATCTAAAGCCATACAAGGACACTACATGAAAACATAGGACAATATCTCTGATGACAATTGACAAAATATATATATATTTTGGTACCGGGGATTAAACTCAGGGGTACTCAACCACATCCTCAGCCCTATTTTGTGTTTTATGTAGAGACAGGGTCTCACTGAGTTGCTTAGCGCCTCGCCGTTGCTGAGGCTGGCTTTGAATTCACGATTCTCCTGTCTCAGCCTTCCACAGTGCTGGGAGACAAAATATTTTTAAAAAATGAATTCAAGAACACATTCCAAGAACACATCTACCATAGTCAACTATAATTTATCCCAGGGAGGCAGGAATGGTTCAACATGCGAAAATATAAATTTAATATATTGCATTAACAAAATGAAGGGTAAAAATTGTATGATCCCTCAATAGATACAGAAAAAGCATTTTTCAAGATATGACATCCTTTCATAATAACAATTCTCAAAAACTTAGGCATATAGTATGTATTGATCTGCTTTCTGTTGCTATAATAATCCATGAGGCTTGTTAATGTGTAAAGAAAAGTATTTCATTTAGCTGTCTTGAAGCCTGGAAGTTCCAACAGCATGGCACCAGCTCTAAGTATGGCTGCACTGGCTGCATCACACCATAGTAGATAGTACCCTTGTAGGAGCATGTGTGAAAGGGAGAAATCAAAAGTGAGATGAGAAATCAATACTGGAGAGGGGATAGTCTTGCTCTATTGTAACAATCTTGTGAGAACCAGCTGGGGTCCCAGGGCAACTACATTAATTCTTCCCAAGGGCAATGCTCAAGGGCCTAGGAGTGTAACTCAGTGGTAGAGTGCTTGCCTAGCATGCATGAAGTCCTGAGTTTTATCCTCAGCACTGCTCCATCTTTCATCCTTCACAAAGGCCAACTCAAAGTGGATGAAAGACCTAGGAATTATATCAGAAACTATGCACTGCTAGAAGAAAATGTAGGCTCAGTACTCCAATATATCAGCATGGGAATCAACTTCCTTAACAAGACCCTTAATGTGCAAAAAAACAAAACTAAAAATCAATAAGTGAGATGCCATAAAATTAAAAAGCTTCTATACAGGAAAGAAGGGTGTGAAGCAAGAGCCTACAGAATGGTAGATCTTTACCACCTGCTTCTCAGGTCATTAATATCCATAATATATAAAGAACTTTAACAAAAACCCCACAAACCCCCAAATAATCCAATTAATAAATGGGCAAAAGAACTGGACACTTCTTAAAGAGAAGAAAAGCAAATAGCCAACAAATATATGAAAAAATGTTTGGCATCTGTTGCAATCAGGGAAATGCAAATCAAAGTCACATTGAGATTTTATTTTATTCTAGTTAGACAGCAATTATCAATAAATTATTGTTTTGGTACTTCCTGTCCCCCTCCCCCAAATAACCAATGAGTCTATCATTCTGGGGTCCTTGCTGTTGCTTCAACTATTCTCAGAGTCTGGGATACTGCTGTGTCCTGCCATCCCAAATTCACAGTTACCAATACACAGTGTCTTATCACCCAAGACCTAGTTGCTACTGTGCCCTACTGAGTTTGATTCTCAAGTTGCATCTGTAACCTGGTCTCTGAGCCCAAACTCCCAGAGAATACCTTCTCCAAAGTCAGGTCAGAGCTGTTGCCTGGCTCCCAGGGCAGTCATGCTACCATTCCTCCATCCCTGTGAGGGATGCTGAGCTATTGGGTAGTGCCTCAGAGTCTCAGAAATCAGCTCTGTGCAAAATCTGCATTTGACTTTATCTCACAGAGTAAAACTACACCCCAAGACTCAGGTGCAACAATAGTTTTTTGAGACCAGGACACTGCTCAGAGCACCTGTGTCCTAGAACCCAGTGCTGCTGTAGCTGCTTGCAGGCTATGTCTGAATCAACACCAAGTGGGATCTTCTTGCTAAGTTTTCCCATTGTGGAAAAAGTGACCAAGAGTGTTGTCACTGAGGACCCTGATAACCTATGCTGCCATTGTCACTGCCACAAGTTCCTGTAGCCTATGCCACTGAGGCATCCACAGGCATTGCTGACCCTGATCACAACTGAAGAAGCTGCACAGAAGCCATACCACATTATCTGTTTGGAACTAGAGCCACCACACCCTTCTCAATAGGCACAATAAGCCCAATCTGCAGGCAAAAGCATTTCTCTATGAAAGTAACTCTGTAAAGTTTGCAAGAGGCAATGGTTTCATCAGCAGCACAGGAAGGAACATAAGATAAATGAAAAAGCAAAGAAGCATGACATCATAAGTGGAACACAATAGCTCTCTAGTAACTAATCCTAATGAAAGGGAAAGTTGCAAATTTATAAAAAGGAATTCAAAGTAATGATCTCAAGAAACTTAGTGAGATACAAGAAAATACAGATGACATAATTAAATTCAAAAAACAATTCATGATTGGAATGTGTATCTCAACACATAATAAGTCATATATGACACACCCAGAATTCTGAATAGAGAAGAGTGAGATGCTTTTTATCTAAAATATGGAGAAGGCAAAGCTTCCCATTGCCACCACTTCTATTTAATATAACACTGGATGTCCTAGCTGGAGTTTTTGGGCAAGATAAAGAAAGATATTTAAATGGAAAGGAGAAAATAAAATCATCCCTGTTTGCTGATGACATGGATCTTATACATGAAAAGCTTTAAGGACTCCACTATAAAACTGTTAAAAAAATTAACAAATTTAGTAAAGTGGCAAGATACAAAAATGAACAGCATTTCTATATGTTAATAATGAACCATCTGAAAAAGAAATTCAGAAAACAATCCCATTCAAAATAGCCACCAAAAAAATGACTAGAAATAATCGAGGAGGTGAAAGACCTTTATACCTAAAACATCGATGAAAGAAATTGAAAAAGACACAAATGAATAGAAGGATATTTTCTATTCATGAATTGGAAGAATATTATGATCGTGTCAATACCAGCCAAAACAACCTACAGACTCAATGCAGTCTGTTAAAATACTAATGACATCCTTCATAGGATTAGAAAAAGCAATTCTCAAATTCATATGAAGCCACAAAAAATTCTGAATAGCCAAAGAAATCTTGAGTAAAAAGAACAAAGCAAGAGGTATCATACTCTCTGACTTCAAAATATATTACAAAATCATAGTAAACAAAACAGTTTGGTACTGGCATTAAAAACAGAATAGTACTGGGTACCACCCATGCACCTAAAGCCAAATAATGTTTGACAAAGTTGCAAAGAAAATACATTGGGAAATGACAGTCTTTCCAATAATAATCAGTTTCCTGAGAAAACTGATATCCATATGCAAAAGGAGTAAATTAGACCCTTATCTCCAATCAATTCAAAAATCATCTCAAAATACATTAAAGACTTAAATGTAAAATCTGAAAGTATGAAGGAATCATGGGTAACTCCTTCATGGCAGAGGTTTGGGGAAAAATTTTTATTTGGATTATATCTTAAAAGCACAGGCAACAAAACCTTAAAAATAGACAAATGAGAAGGTATAAAAAAAGAAAAGCTTCTGCACAGCAAATGAAACAATCAAGAGTTCAGTGACAACCTAAAGAATGTGAGAAAATATTTGCCAGATATACATCTGACTAGAGGTTAATGTCCAATATATACATGAAATTAACTCAGTATCAAAATCCAATTTAAAAATTGGTAGTGACTAGGGATGTAGCTCAGTGATAGAACATGGCTTTATATACACAAGGCCCTATGTTCAATCTCTAGCATTGTCCAGATAAATAAAGGCAAAAGGAGATATAAAAATGTGAACAAGTATATGGAAAAATACTCAACATTACTAATTATCAGGGAAATCAAAATCATAATCACAATGAGATATTACCTTACTTCAGTTAGAAAGGCTATTCCCAAAAAGATAAAAGCTAACAGGTGCTGGTGAGTATGTACAGAAAAGTGAATGCTTGTACACTGTTGGTAGAAATGTAAATTAGTGAAGTCATTATGGAAAACAGTAAGGAGGTTCCTCAAAAAACTGAAATAGGAGTGCCATCTAATTCAGCAATTCCACTACTAGGTATATACACAAGGGGAATGAAATCAGTATGTTGAAGAGACATATGAACTCCTGTGTTCATTGCACTATTCATAAGAGCTAAGAAACAAACAACCTAAGTGCCCATCAACTGATGAAAAGGAAAATGTGGTGCATATACACAATGGAACATTATTCAGCTATATAAATGATGGAATTTTGTCATTTAGACAAAATGGATGAACCTGGAGGAACTGAAATAAACCAGACACAGACAAATACTACAGGATCTTACTCTATTTAGAGTCTAAGAAATTAATCTCAGAAGGAAATGGTATAATAGTGGTTACCAGAGGCAGAGTCCTTTGCCCCAGGTGGGAAAGAGAGGGCAAAGGGGAAAGGTGGGTCAGTGAGTACCAAGGTACAGTTAGACAGGAGCAATAATTTACGCAAAGTAGGATGTTCATAGTTAATAACACTGTGCTTCAAAGTAGCTAGAAGAAAGAATTTTGAATGTTTCTCACCACAAAGAAATTATAAATATTTGAGGTGATGGATATAGCAATCACTCTGATTGGTCATTGCACAGTGCAAACAATGATACTAAGTTTAAAGTCCCAACAGTTATAATTCTATATACTGGAACATCGTGTTTTCATGAACTGGTAAACAAACGTGATTCTATATACAAAGGTTTATAGAAGATTTCTACATATGAAGGCCCAAATTCAATTGTTTCAATTAGAGTACTGTAAATAACATGAAGTATTTTTTCTCATTAAAATGAGTAATTTGTCTAAATGCAGAAATTTACAAGGATTGTTTCAGAACATGAATAGAAGAAGGTAGCAGATGGGAAAGAGAAATTAGAAGGTACTAGGTATGAAAACTATATTTAATAGAAGGAAAAAAAAGTATTTCTGGGTTAAAAAAGTCCTGTGTGGTGAAATAAATAAGAGAGCTTAAGTAAGTGATGAAGAATGTCTATGTAAGTAAAGAACAAATTTCAAGTTTGTATGTAATAATTTTGCTTTACACACACACATATTTTGAACAATTAGTCAAAGCTATTTAAGATTTTCCCCTAAGATCAAATAATAATGTACTGATAGAAGCTAAAGTTTATATGTTAAAATGGCAAAGATTTTTTTAACATTAATTTACTAACATGCTATCTGTTAAGTTTTACACTTTAAAGAAACTAATCTCAAAGAAATTAAGGTTTATAATGGTTAAACAACTGTTATTTTGGAGTATTGTACTATGTTACAGAATCTACATTTTTCTTTAAGAGCTAAACTTGGTTAATATAACAATATCAATGTAATTATGGTGCTATTACTCTTCTTTGTATATTAAATGTATTCCTATTTTCCAGGTATATAAGTCTTTAAAGCAGAAGGTCTAAAAGAGCATTATATCAGGCTGGTGTTCTCCAAACTAATGTTGTATGGTAATTTTAGACTTACAAGGATAATAAATTTTATTGAAGATTTATTTATATCATTTAATGTTCTATAACTGAATCTGTTATCAATAAGACATATAAAGTTTTATGTTACTTTTTACACTGGGGTAAAATATAAATGTATTTTTAAGTAAATGAGGGCCTAATATGTTTGAAGGTTAATATTGTAAAACATGAAAACACTTTGCTACTTTTTCACACAAAAGCAAAGTTAAAAGCCCCCTCATCCTTTTTCTAATTCATGTTTTAAATGTAATATCATATTGTGTTAGCTAACATTCGTGTGGACTCAAGAAATAATACATGTAAGCTTTGTAAAATATTTAAGAAACAAAGATAAACTTCAAAACTAGACCACTTAAGATTTGTGAGGACCCCCACCTGAGATAAAGCTCTGTCTTCCACCTTACTTCATGTCAAAATGGCTTCAAAGTAGGCTAGACTTTAGTTCATTTGTGTTCAAAAGATTTATTTTTTAAATAAATATTACTAGGATCTCAAACAGGGGATATAATATATAAATCACCCAAAATTCAAGATAGCTATTATGTAAATTAAATTTAATTTTTAATTTTCCTTATAAACTCTATGACTATTGCCTGTTAATGTTTTGCAAAGGTACTTCTCCAAGAACATACAACCCAGGTTATTTTAAGATAAATAAACCATCATCTACAGGACATATAGGATAATACAGATCTCAGTTAAATAAAGGTGGTAAGTGAGTGTAAAGTTATAGGCATTAAAGTCAAAGCCCAATATGCTTACTTTAAGATTGGTGAGACTGGCTTGCTCAGTGTTTAAGATCAAGACTTAAAAATTAAATTAAAAGAGCCAAGAAAACCAATATTTGGCTCTTGCCCTCTGAGTCAGCCTGAATCCAGGGAACAAGAGAACTTTTCTAAAAAGCTTTCCAACTCTGGACCACAAAACCTCTCAATCAGGAAGATTAAGGAGACTCCTGGTGAACTGAAAGCCAATCAGAGCCCTTGCTATGAAGAGGAGGGTCATTGGAGAAGGGAGATATCCATGATGCCTCCAAGGGAAGCCACATGGTCAACAAGTCCTCAACCCATCCTATCGCAAATGGCACTAATAGAGCTAAGAAGCTGCTCTCAAGTTCCCCAAGAGTGACTCCCATGGGAACTCAGCTGACTTAATAGCAGATAGAAACAAAGTCAGTTTGACTTGCTTTATTTTAAATACCTAGTAAAAACAATTAATGCAAAACAGAGCCATTCCTGGGCATTAAAAACATAATAATTAAATGTAATTTAAGATATACACTTGTGTTAGCCCCCAAGAATAACTAAGACTGGAGGATACAAAAGAGAGATTCTTAGACACAAATGTCTGATAATTATCAAGAGGAACTGTCAGAGTCAGAAGTTTTTAGTCAGTTTATGGCCTACAGATCTTCCTAACCTACACAGGTAGGCTTAAATGTTTGCTAGTATAACTATCTAGCCCTAAGTAACAAAATAAAGAGATCTCTACTAAACACAGAGGTCATGCCAATAAAAAGATATTTTACAAAAAGAGATGACATTAAATAGCTTAACTACATATTAAGAGGATAGACATCTGTGACATTAAAAATTGTGTTTACATGCCTTGTCCTCTCCAGCCTTGTTATGGGGACAAATTCTCAGCCCTTACATCTCCTGGTGAGAGATTATTTATTGACTTCTATGATCTTTATGATATTCATTGACATGTTTCCAATGCTGCAACATTTATTTTATATTAATCCCAGTACTCATGTCTTTTTCTTTCTCTCTCATAGAAACACCCACCCCAGATGACTTTACAACCTGTTTTTCCTCAGCCAGACTTGATCTGACCCAATTTCTAAAAGGGAACTCCAAGCTGCTTGCCCCACCTCACGTTGCCCCCTCTCAGCTCACAGCAGCCAGAGTAGTTGTCAACCTATTTCCTTACAGCAGAAAGGAGTTTCTAAATTTAAAGGGTGGAATGAAGCCAGAATTAGAGAGGCAGTCAGTGTAGATAGGTAAATTGAGTCAGGTTGGATATAGGAGGCCAATTTGGGTCTGGGAAGTTGGAGAAGTGTTGAAATGCTAATGCCTTCAGAGCCCTTCTTCCACCTTTATCAAGATAACCTGCCCCTGCTCCAACCTGTTGCTAAGGTCACCTGTCCTGGAGATTGTCCCTCCCTATAGGGAGTTATAAAAATTGTTAATTAATGTGCCTGGGTTGTCTCATCCCGCCCTTCCCTCTGTCCATCTGCTTCTCACCTTTTGGCCATCCCACCGGAGCATCTCCTGGGCCTAGTCACTTACACAGGAAGGAGAAAGATAAGGTGAAGAGAGCAGGAGAACAAAGGAAGCCTAGGACATATAAAAAGGCAAAACACCTATACTTCTTGAGATACCAGGATACCAGCTATGACCCCCTTCTCTCTCCTGGGAGAAATCTGTTACACCTTTTACAATAAACCCTGCTTTATATATTTGCCTTGGCACACTCCTCTATTATTATACTTCAGTGTGTGAAGAGGCAAAAATCACTGGTAACTGGCGGTATCATAAGCACTTCCTTTTCAGGGCTAAATCACATCTGCCAGAACGCTGGTAACCAAAGGAGCTGCTTAGAAGTCCTGCCTTCCTGAGACACAACACACCAGTAATTTTTTTCCTTAAATATTACAATAAAACTACTATATAATGCCAGGCATGGTGGTGCATGCCTGTAATCCCAGCACTTTGGGAGGCTGAGACAGGAGAATCATAGAGTTCAAAGCCAAAGAGTTCAAAGCTTCAGCAAATGAGGCACTAAGCAACTCAGTGAGACCCTGTCTCTACATAAAACACAAAATAGGGCTGGGGATGTGGCTCAGTGGTCGAGTGCCCCTGAGTTCAATCCCCAGTCTCCCCCCCCCCACAAAAAAAGTATACTACTATATAAAATGGTCAAAAAGAGAAGTCAAGATTTTAAAGAATTTATAGGATTATTGACCCCTGTGGTAGTCCATTCAAGCAGCCATAAATGTCTTGAACATTCTGGCTTTATAAACAAACAAACAAATAAAAGAAGATTTGCTACAGACAACTTACTGGTGTCCCAGAGAGAGTGCCAAACAATCCCTGATATCATCTTCTCAAAATCCTGTAGTGCACTGGTTTTGAACTGTGGCTGACTTTGGAACCACCTAGGAAAATTTCAAGAGTTCTGACATTTGGCCACACTCAGAAACAACTAAATTAGAATCAGTGGTGGTGGGACCAAGTTATGAGCGTTTTTAAAGCTCCCCAGATGATTCCAATGGCAGCAAAGGTGGAAAATCACTGCTTAAAGACAACCACTACTTTCCCTCCCCAGCTGGATCAAATCCAATATCCTTAGTGTGCCATTTAAATCTTGCCCTACCATGATCTCCATCTATTTTTAGCCTTATTTCCTGTATTCTCAATGCCCTCTCCTAACCAGTCCTATCTATTTCTGCATGTTCACCTGCTGATAATGCAGATCGTTGTGCTAACTTCCATTTATATCACCTCTGCTTATTCAAATTACATTAGTTTTCCAATACCCAACTCAAAGGTAATACTTCCTTGAAGCTTTCCCTGACTCCCCAGTGTGGTGGATTTAAGAATGACCACACATTCTTTGATACTACTCCCATCACAGGTAGAGTCCAATTCCCTTTGCTTTAAATATTGCCTTGCCTTAGTGAATTGATTTGTGGACAAAATGTAAGTTTAAGGATAGGTTAGAAAAAAGCAGTTTCCACCTGGTGCTTTTTCTCAAGACATGTAACAAGTTGGAGAGATGAGGGGGAGGGGCATGAAGAAAGACCAGATGTGCTAGAAGCCCTGTGTTCCAGCCCACCAATCCTTTGAATCTAGTTGGCATCACCTGCCAGACATGCAAACAAATGAGGCTGCAGATGATTCCAGCCTTCAAACTTTGAGTTGTTTAGCTGAGGCCCCAGACATCATGAGCAGAGACGAACTGTCTCTGCTATTCCCTGTCCTCAATCCTGAACCAAGTAATAAGAAGTGGGTATTGAACATCAACGAGTCTTGGGATAGCTTGTTACACAGCTGTAATAACTGAAACTCATTTTTATAGACACTTGTCTTTGCCTTGCACATGGTGCTTAACATACTCTCTTACTATAGTTATTAGTGTAATTCTTGCCCTAGATTGCTGGGTCCTTGATGGCAGAGCTCATGGTTAATTGATTTTTGTATTATTCACAATACATTGCCCTAAAATGTGCTAAAAATTTGAGTGAATTTGTAACTTTCAGTATAGATATGAATTATCCCTGTTAAGGCATCATTCTGCTTTTGTCTCGTTCCAAGTTCCTGCTTACAATTGTCAATTATATTTATCTGCTTTAATTAAATTAAATGCTTTGTATTACACAGAGACAACACACAAAAGGAAATTTGAAACTAAGCACATGCACAAGACTGGATGATGGACAAATTTAATTAATATAATCATATATAAATTTATTAAAATTTAAATAACACTTATGAGTTCTGATATTAGGAGAGGCACCTGTATTAAATAACAAGTATTAGTGAGTGTTAAAATAAAAAAGCAAATGAGAAAAACTTGGTGGTTGAGAGCTATGGCCTTTTAAAAATAGCATCTTTAAATTTCAGCATTAATGGGGAGCCCACAGGTTTTTGTGTTTAAGAAAATTGGAAAGAGATGAAGCCTTCCAGGTGAATGGTCTTGGCTTAAATAACTATTTAATAGGAGGCTCTTCTGACCAAGCACAAATAGCCTTGTGCTGGTGCTAGGGGCAGGTATCTCAGCCTAGGAACAAAATTCCACTGCACCCTGAGTTCTTGTTTGAAGAACTACCTCAGAAGAAATAAAGTCTTGTGATTAAGAAAAAAAGTTATTTTTCCAATTTGACTGATGGGAATTTTTTTTTATCTTTGTGGCTGATTCTACTGATGTGCTATATACAGTTGCCTATCTTGTTATTGTCGACTTCTTTGCTAGTCAATGTCTTTGTTTTTTCTAGATCTTCACAGTTGTTTCTATGGACATCCCCACATATGGGCTCAATCCTAGGTCCAGCAACTGACAGAGGGAGGAAAGACATCAGCCCTGTCCCACTGAGGATAACCACTAAACCACTTAACACATGAAACTTTACAGCCACCAGAGCCAAGATTTCATGACAGAGGCATGCCTTTGGATATAATCCATAGGGCCAAACTTGGGTTTAGATATCTCATCTATGCTACCATGTCTCTCTTAGGAATTGGAAGCTATAATTGATGATCACACTTTAGTATAACAGTTCATCCAAAATAAATTTCTACTGTAATCTATTTTGATACTATGCTGTAGAAATTTTGATAATGTTTGATTACATTTGGACTGGGGATATAAATACAGTTTAACTTCATACTTTGTTTTTTTCAGAAGATTGGAAAATAAGACATTTCCAGTTTTCTTCTAGTTTAGTAAATTTACTTTTATACATAGGGTTGATCTTGTTTGAACAGATTCACTAGATTTGAATTAAATAATATATAATGGCCCATGTATAATGATACATGGTTCAGTCTAGTTCAAATACCTAAGCGGAAATTTTCTCTTTTAAATATTTTTTTAATTGTAGATGGACACAATGTCTTTATTTTATTGCTTTGTATGTGGTGCTGAGGATCGAACCCAGGGCCTCACGCATGCGAGGCAAGAGCTCTACCGCTGAGCTACAATCCCAGCCTGGAAATTTTTATACATATGGTATAGGCAGCTCTTTCTGTCCGTCCTTGTTCTCCAATTTCTTTCTATCTGCATCAGAGACACGGGGCATTAAATTGTCAGGATCATTCACCTTCTCGATTAGATAGGCCTACTATTATGAGGCTATAAAATCACAGATGGCAACTTGATATCTTAAAAGATCAGTCTCAGAATAAAAAGAAATAGATACCTTTCATATGGAGGGATACTGCTCTTTCAAAGAGCAAGTATCTGGGGTTCTTCATGAATTTTTGCTTTTTTGGTTAACTATTACAATGAAAAGAGGTAGGACCTTTGTGTTCTATTCAGAGGGCTCTGATGATACTTCCTTTACTGACATAAATTGAAAAGCTGAACATCCCAAGAGACACAATAAAAGCATAGATGTGGAAAGTGACTACCAGAGCTTCAGAGTGTCACTTGCTGGGAAGCCCCAGAGTGCAAGTGGCACTGCAGAGCAGGGCAGGAGTGGAGCTTCTGTGTTGCCATTTCCCTCTTCAGATGCTACTCTTGATGGCAGATAAAGCATCAGTGAATTAAGGGATTTTAGGGAGTCAGAGTGCAGAAATATCCATGTTTTCCTGTTCTGAAACCCAAGATGAAAAGGCGAGAGAAATCAGAATGCTTCATTTAGGCCTTCCAACCTGGCTTATGATATATGCAGAAAGCCTAGGGGATGTCCTCGTGGGATGTCATGACCCTCAGCAGGTGATCAGAATCAAAACTGACAAAGCAAAACAGATGTGTTGATTTTATTTAGTGTCTTCTGGGAACCCACCTGGAGCGGGAAAGGCTATTGTCTAAGATTAGTGCTTCTTAAATGTTTATATGCAACAGAATCACTGGAGTAGTTCATCAAAATGACCTTCCCACCCAGAAATTCGCATGTGGTAGCCTTGGTTCATGACCCATAAATATGCACTTCGAAGATACACCTTGGATAATTCTGATCTGAGTCTATAACTAGTTTGGAAAACATTGAGAAAATATAATCTGAAACTTCTGAAAATATAATCTGAGGCTTCAGTGGCCTCATTTCTTATGGATTAGGTAGTAATTCTGGAAAAGGCATGTTTTTAGATGCAGATTATGGAGGACATTAGCTTTGAGACAATTGTCAATAGACCATATACTTATAAACTTTTGCCGACTCTCTTGATGTGTGTGACTCAGTTGGTAATGCCATGGGCACAGGTTGAAAGAATATTGTTAGCATATTGTACATTTTTGGTGTTGATCCCTCTTCCTGAGTTGCTCTCCATTATTTGATATAAACAAATTCTGAAAACTAGTATTCAGGAATCTTTGTGTCAGTTTCTTAAAATATGTATGAAATTCAGCAAGCCATTCCTCTTGATTGCATCCTAATTTCCTGATGACAAGTTAAAAGATTGGTGCAGAGGGGCTAGGGTTGTGGCTCAGGGGTAGAGCGCTTGTCTAGCATGTGTGACACACTGGGTTCGATCCTCAGCACCACATAAAATAAATAAATAAATGTATTAAAAAAAAGATTGGTGCAGATGATTTTAAGTTTCCTTTAAAGTTATGCATTGTGTGTATCTTGCTTATTTCTTATAAATTTTTCTAAGAAAAGGAAAGTGTAAGTGCACTGGTATTTTTACATAATATCCATGTGATGGTTGTCATTGTCATCTTTCCTTCTCCAAAGAAGAAACTGTAATGAGTATTATGTCAAGAAATTATCGCTCCCAGCTGTAGAAAAATCATTGTTTTAGATTCAGCATGTACTCATTACCTCTTAGATATTTTCTTTCTTTGTTATCATTTGATAACATATAGTCTGTATTCTGGAACTGATCATCATAACCTTATCTTTCCAGAAATTAGCATAATATGGTAGGAAACCATATAACAATTTATTAACATGTTGATACTTTTTTAAAAAATTTATTTATTCTACTTAGGTATGCATAATAGCAGAATGCATTTTGATTCATTGTGCACAAATGGAGCACCACATTTCATTTCTCTGTAGGTGATGTAGAGTTGCACCATATGTGCAGTCATACATGAACCTAGGACAATGATGTCCATCTCAATCCACCATCTTTCCTGCCCCATGTCTTCTCTCTTCCTTTCCCTCCCCTTTGACTAAAGTTTCTCCATTCTTCCCATGCCCCCTTTTTCATTATGGATCAGCATCCACTAATCAGAGAGAACATTTGGCCTTTGATTTTTTGGGATTGGTTTACTTTGCTTAGCATGATATTCTCCAACTCCATTCATTTGTTTTCAAATGCCATACTTTTTTCTCTTTTAAGGCTGAGTAATATTCCATTGTGTATATATACCAGAGTTCCTTTACCCATTCATCTATTGAAGGGCATCTAGTTTGCTTCAACAGTGTAGCTATTGTGATTTGAGTTGCTGCAAACATTGAAGTGGCTGTGTCACTGTAGTATGCTGTTTTTAAGTCTTTTGGGTACAGACCAAGGACTGGGATAGCTGGGTCAAACGGTGGATTCATTCCAAGTTTTCTAACGAATCTCCATACTGCTTCCTAGACTTGTTGCACCAATTTGCAATCCCACCAGCAATGTATGAGTGTGCCTTTTCATCCACATCCTCTCCAACACTTATTGTTGTTTGTATTCTTGATAATTGCCATTCTGACTGGCATGAGATGAAATCTCAGAGTAGTTTTGATTTACATTTTTTTTTTGGTACCGGGGATTGAACCCAGGGGCACTCGACCACTGAGCCACATCCCCAGCCCTCTTTTGTGTTTTATGTAGAGACAGGGTCTCACTGAGTTGCTTAGTGCCTCGCCCTTGCTGAGGCTGGCTTTGAACTCGCGATTCTCCTGTCTCAGCCTCCCTAAGTGCTGGGATTATAGGCTTGTGCCACTGCGCCCGGCTGATTTACATTTCTCTAATTGCTAGAGATGTGGAACATTAATTCATATGTTTGTTGATCAATAGTATATCTTCTTCTGAGAAGTGTCTGCTCAGCTCCTTATCCCACTTATTGATTGGGTTGTTTGTTTTTTTGGTGTTAAGTTTTTTGAGTTCTTTATAAATCCTGGAGATTAGTGCTCTATCTGATGTGCATGTGGCAAAAATTTGCTCCCAAAGTTTAGGTTCTCTCTTTACCTTGTTGAATGTTTCTCTTGCTGAGAAGAAGCTTTTCAGATTGAATCCATCCCATTTATTGATTCTTTTTTTCAATATATTTTTTTAATTGTAGATGGACACAATATCTTTATTTTTTTAATTTATTTTTATGTGGTGTTGAGTATTGAACCCAGTGCCTCACACATGCGAGGCAAGTGCAGTATTGCTGAGCCACAATCCCAGCCCTCATTTATTGATTCTTTTTTTTTTTAAATTTTCTTAGTTGTTGATGGACCTTTATTCATTCATTTTTATTTATATGTGGTGCTGAGGATTGAACCCAGTGCCTCACACATGCGAGGCAAGTGCTCTACCACTGAGCCACAATCCCAGCCCATCATTTATTGATTCTTGATTGTATTTCTTGCACTTTAGGAGTCTTGTTAAGGAAGTCGGGGCCTAATCTGACATGATGAAGATTTGGGCCTACTTTTTCCTCTATTAGGCTTAGGGTCTCTGGTCTAATTTCCAGGTCCTTGATCCACTTTGAGTTGAGTTTTGTACATGGTAAGAGATAGGGGATTAGTTTCATTTTGCTGCATATGGATTTTCAGTTTTCCCAGCACCATTTGTTGAAGAGGCTATCTTTTCACCAATGTATGTTTTGACATGTTTGTCTAGTATAAGATAACTATATTTATGTGGGTTTGTTTCTGTGTCCTCTATTCTGTACCATTGGTCTACATGTCTATTTTGGTGCCAGTATCATGCCATTTTTGTTACTATAGCTTTGCAATATAGTGTAAGTCCTGGTATTGTGATGTCTCCTGCTTCACTCTTCTTGCTGAGTATTGCTTTGGCTATTCTGGGTCTTTTATTTTTTCAAATGAATTTCATGATTGCTTTTTCTATTTCTATGAGGAATGATGTTGGTATTTTAATTGGAATCACATTGAATCTGTATGGAACTTTGGATAGTATGGACATTTTGACAATATTGATTCTGCCTATGCAAAAGCATGGGGAGATCTTTCCATCTTCTAAGATTCAATTTCTTTCTTTAATGTCCTGTAGTTTTCTTTGTAGAGATCTTTCACCTCTTTTGTTAAATTGATTACCAAGTATTTTATTTTATTATTATTATTTTTTGGAGGCTATTGTGAATAGGGTAGTTTTCCTAATTTCTCTTTCAGAGGATTCATCACTGATGTATAGAAATGCATTTGATTTATGGGTATTGATTTTATATCCTGCTACTTTGCTGAATTCATTTATTAATTCTAGAAGTTTTCTGGTGGAATTTTTTGGATCCTCTAAGTATAGAATCATGTCATTGGCCAATAATGATAGTTTGAGTTCCTCTTTTCCTATTCGTATCCTTGTAATTTCTTTCATCTGTCTAATTGTTCTGGCTAGTGTTTCAAGGACTATGTTTAATAGCAGTGGTGAAAGAGGGCATCCCTTTCCTTTTCGCATTTTTAGAGGAAATGCTTCCAATTTTTCTTCGTTTTGGATGATGTTGTCCTTTGGTTTAGCATTGATAGTGTTTACCATGTTGAGGTATGTTCCTACTATCCCTAGTTTTTCTAGTGTTTTGAACATAAATGGGTGCTGTATTTTGTCAAATCCTTTCTGTGCATCAACTGATATACTCATATGATTCTTTAAGTCTATTGATGTGATGAATTACAACATGTAGACTTTTTAACCATACAGCCCAGATACAGATTTCTGTTTTTGAAACTTACTGGCTATTTGAGATTTGGGAAGTGGTTTAAGCCCTCCAATTTCAAGTACCTCATTTGTAAAATGCATAAAATAACAGTAACTACCTAGTACAGTTCTTATGAGGATTGAATGAGGTAATGCTTGAATTTTTGGGTGGAGTTTCTAGGGATTGAACATAGGGGCACTTTATCCCTGAGTTGCATCTCTAGTCCTTTAATTTATTTTGAGACAGGGTCTCACTAATTTAAGAAAGATGGCTGCAAACATGTAATATTCTTGCCTCAGACTCACAAGTAGATGAGATTACAAGCATATACCACCATGCCCAGCTTGTAAAGAACCTGATAAAATGGTTGAAATATAGCAAGGGCTCATAAATACTACCTTTTAGTACATGCCAGTGGTCCTCAACTTTGGCTGTACATAGAAAGAAATCTTTTTAATAAATTTCAATGCCCATGGCCCAAATAACACTAATTAAATCAACATTTCTGAGCATGGAGTGGGACAGATATATATTTCAAATGTCCCTCAAGTGGTCCTATGTGTGTCAGTGGTTGAGAGTATCTGACATTTGCCAAATGTAATATGTAAATCAGAGGAGGTTATTCTTTTTGCCTCTCATGTTTATATAATTATTAGGAACAGTCAATGCAGCTGATAGCAATCTCCCCAAAGACACAGGAGAGAGACCTTCAGTAATCACTACTGTATTAGCCATTAACTAGTCACTAGCTGGTACCCCAGTGGTAGCAAGAACATAAGACATGTTGGGGAGTCTATTCTAACCTGTAAAGTCCAACATGTCATTCTGAGTTAGTGATCTCTGGTTATGAGAGCACCTTTCCGAATCCTAATGACGGAATTGCTATTAAAAAGTACAACAAAACATTAAGTAACCTATTGAAGCTGTGAGTGACATTTAAGGAAGGTGACATTTTCCTGAAGGAAGATGAGTTTGGCCCTCCTGAGGTTTCATTATGTGTTTTCACTGGTTGCTGGTACTTGAGCCATCTCTGAGCAGAGAACAGGCCTGGCAATGTATAATATAGATTATATTCTGGGAGACTTTCCCCCAAGTGAGGGGCCACTTTGATAGCCATATCCTTGGGGAAAACCCTGTTTCTAGGTTCTGACCTCTACTATTATGATCCTAATTGATTCTTTAACTTGGTGTTGTCTGAATGGATAATGCAGTACTTTTTTAAAAGCTTTATAATAGTTGTGGTTATTCTTTGCTGGGGTTCACCTCTAAAAGGATTTTTTCTTGAAGCTTTGATGGTAATTCAAATAAAAGAATCACATTTCTTGCTGAAATGGGCTAAAATGACACATACTCACTAAGGTAAGACAACTGCTTTTTCTGATAAGCTCTGTCCTCACTTTTTTCCCTGTGTGTATTGGTGGCGAGGAGGTCCCAGGGATTGAACCCAGGGATACTTAATTACTGAGACACATCTCCAGTATTTTTTATTTTTTATTTTGAGACAGAGTCTTGCTAAGTTGCTTAGAGCCTCACTAAATCACTGAGGCTGGCTCTGAACTTGTGATTATCCTGCCTCAGCCTCCCAAGTCACTAGGATTACTGGTGTGTATGCCACCACATTCAGCTGTCTTCACTTTTCACTGAAAGAGACTTCCAGTATTTCTATCACAGGCTCCAAAATGTGCAGCCTATCCTCAATGGGAGGTGGACTTTAGAGGATATGGTTGAAGGTCAGGGAAGAGGGAAATACTTATGGATATAAGGAGAGTGGAAGTGAATTTTGGACAGTGGGTGGGCAGCAAGAGGAAAATGGATTACTTTAGAGAGCAGACTGGGCAAAGACAGAAGTGGGAAACATTAAACTGTGACTGTCTAGTGGACCTCTGTTGTTTTTACCTATTATACTCTATCCCTCCTCTAGCATCTGAAATCAGAGATGCCAGGTAGACTTGTCATGATAGGCCTCAGACTCTGGGAAACAGATTCTGGATTCTGGCAGTTGGAAGATGTGAGATGCAGTTGGGATAGTAGACATACTATATTCAGAGGCAACAGCAGTCCCAGCCAGAGCCCCTAGCTTTCTTGCCCCTGAGTTCTTCCATAGGCCTTTTTAATATGCAGGCCAGACAAAGAAGACATTTTGCCATAAATGTGAGCATGCTCATAAGCAAATATCTGTGGCCCTGAGTACATAAACTGAATCAGGGTGGTTCATGACCTTGGCTACATAATAAAAACAGACCATGGGAAGCCTAGGCAAAGGACCCTAACTATAGTTATCTATAGGGCCTACCCTATAATCCACCCCTTTAGGATTCCTTGCTGTTCAATCTAAATGTTTGAGGTCTTCTGCAATGATCCCTTAGGGAGGAGGGCAGAGCGCTACATCCACAGGCCACAACAATAATACTAGGTGCAACAACATACAACCAGAAGACGTGCTGTATTGCTAAGAATTACCAAAGACCGCTGCCAGTTTCATCTCTTATTGAAATGAGTCCAATTGTCATATCCAATTGTCCAGGGACATAGTCTAAATTTGCCAGGGTAGCCCAGCAGCAGAGCTCACAGACACTTCAGTACATACCCAGCAGATAGAGGTGTTTGCTACTGTGGTAGTTCAGAGTAGCAGACACAATGGTTATTGGTGAAGACACATCTATGGACAAAAGGAAAAAGCAGTTTTCAGGTACTAGGATAGGTAAATCACATCCATCCAGGAGAATGCATGCCAGCTTTGAGTACCAGAAAAGCACAGTGGCTACCTGTGGTGGCTTCCCTGAGCAGTGAACCACACTTGTATAGCTTGGTTCTGAACTTCAGCAAGCTATGTGTGTACTAATACCAGGTAACTCATAATTGGCCAGAGGGAAATAACAAATGTGTCCTTCAAAATCCATGTCCCATCTATGAGGCTTGGCCAAGTCACATGTACCTGTTGCGGGGGGGCAGTCACTAGTCATCCATGGTATCACAGGAGATCACACTCCAAACATTTTTTACATGGGGTTAACAGGGCTACCCAAGGAAGATGGGGGGACTTTATTGTCCAGAGCCATGTATAATCTACCATTTGCCTCTGATTCAATCCAGTGGGAGCAGGGAAAAGAACATTTGATTCTCAAACCCAGGCTTAAGTACAACATCCTTCATTGTCTTCTGGACCTATATTTGTGTGACTGTGTGATGTAGCAAAGCCATCACTGGAGCTGGTCCCCCTCTCCCGTGACAATCATTCAGAGCTCTCACTACTGCCCACAGATGCTGTCTGTGCCCATCACTTCACGGAAGATGGGTTGACTGTAATCTTAAGACATTGCTTAAGTAGGTCATTACATTTTTCTGTCATGCCTGCAGCCTGTGGGTGATATTAGACATGCATCTTCCATTGAATCTGAGTTGTCCATAGCTGCACATCCTGACCTGTGAAATGGGTTCCTTGATCACTCTCTAATGTGTTGGGCTGGCTGTACATGGTCATAAACACTGTCAGGGTGTGAACTGTAGTAGGCTGATTCACTTGACCATGGGGACAGGCAAACAACAAACCTATATAGCTTTATCAACTGCCATCGAGCAAAAATGGTTCTCTGAACTCGTTAAAGTGCCAATGTAATCAACCTGCCATTGTGTTAAGGGGATGGTGTCCACACGTTACCTGCCCATCTGTGGCTCCAGGGCATTGAGGGCATGGTTAGAGGCACTGGCTTGAACCACTGCACCCCAGCCAAAGTATCTGCTTCATCATTCCTTGGTCTAGTCAGGGGGGCATAGCCAGTAACATGCCCTGTAATCATCTGTTCCTGGTGGGGTTTAGTTCCAAGAGCTCTTTCCACAGAATTTGCCCTCAATACATTGCATAACTGTCAGTACATATCACTATGGGGATATATCATTTGCTACCATCACCTACAGCTCACTGGCTATTTTGTCCTGGACCAGTATCAAACCAGTGTCTATCTCTGGTTCTGAAACCACTGCCATCCATACAGGAAGGTGTCCACAGCTGAAGGCATCAGTGTATCAAACATTAGACAGTGTAGGTGCCTCACTTACAACATGGGCTTCTTTCTGGTTCACCTACATAGGTAATAGGCCCTAGAACCTCCTGAAGTCTCTTGTCTCTGTTGGTTCCTGGCACATCTGGGCTCTCTGATCCTGCTGGCTCCTAACATACTTGAGCTCTCTTGGCCCTTCAAATGCCTCCATGGCATTAGCTATTTTGCAACCTCTGCTATAAGAAAGGATGCTAATCTCTCCATTTTTAGGCCACTACCTATAATGCCATCTTCCCATAAATCTTACAGGCAGAGCAATAAAGTAGCCAGAGGCTCTCCTGACCCCTTTCTAAATTATTTTCCTAAGTGCAACAACTCTATTTGACAGACAGAATGTGTTCAACTTGGTCACCTGGGCTGGCCCAAGCTGGCTGCTCATGAGTCATTAGTTGCTGTTGTTTCATATTCTGCATTATCACTGGCTGGTGTTGATTCCCCTCCTTCTCCTCCTCTAACTCCATCAGCACTATGGGAGAGACTGAGGGGTATTTTCAAGGTTCAGAGATCCTCCTTTAGTGACCGTACTCTGGCTCCAAGGCCTTTCCCTTATTTAGCAACTCCCTCATCTTAGGAGTTTCTTATAAAGCTGCATCAATTTTTGCTGTCAGAGCTATAAGAAACAACCATCTCTGGCACCAGAGGCTGCATGTGCTGCTCCTCAGGCTGTTTTTCTGTCTCATTCATACCACTGATGCTACCTTTCTCCTTCACTGTGGACTGGTGTCTGGGCTCTGCTGCTCTGTTCACAGTCAGCTCAGCTGGGTCCATGTGCACCCACAGGGCAATCAGAAACATGCAACCCACTTGCTCCATTGCCTTTTGAGTGGCAAATGGAGCAACTCTCTTGGAGGAAGAAGCTAAATGCTTGTAAAGCCTTCTCTGTGCTCACAGAGAAACGATCCACTGTATCCCAACTCTACACAGTAGTTCATACTAATTGGACCATGGCAATGGAGTGCTACATGCTGCTTGGTGGCTGTTGGCACAATTACAGCAACTTCCTTTCTCTACCCCCACTTTATGAATACTGTTCTTATTCTCAAGAAATAGAAACTTCCATGAGTTAAAAATTTACCAGTCTGGAGGCATGCCAGTCTCTCTCTGTTCTCTTCTTGAGAGATAGGAGACAACTTACTAGCCTCTGAGATAGGGACGTGCCAGTTTCTCTCTTCGCTTCTTGAGAGATAAAGAGATGTGCAAGTCTCTGTTCCCGCCTTGAGGGATAAGAGACCTGCCTGTCCCTGTTCCCAAGAAACAGAAACTAGCCTTCCTCAGAATCAGGTGATGCTTGCCATGCCAGTCACAAGGACTAAACCTGCTCCTAACACACGGCCATGGTTCTAGCCTATAAAAAGTAAGCTGCTTTCTCTCTGCACAGAGCAGCCTGTTAGACTTTGACAATAAACCTGCTTCTTATCTCAGGTGTATGTGTGATCAGTCCTGTGCCACTTTTCTTTCAGTGGTCACAGGTACCCTCATCCCATCTTCCAGGGTAGATATATCTCTTACCTGCAGAAGATACTCTGGAGAATTCAAATTATTGGGGTGGGACTCAGACCCTGGGAAACAGACTACAAATATCAGCAAGTGGAAGAAGATGGGTGGTGCAGTTGAGTTAGTTGACAGGCTGTATTTGGAGGCAGCATCATCCTCTAGCCAGCCCCCCAGTTTTTCTACTCTCTGAGTCCTTCCATAGACTTTTTTTTATAATCAGGTCAAAGAAGGCATGTTGTCAACAGGTTACATAGGTGGGCACATGCTCATAAGCAAATGTTATGACCTTGAATATATATACTGAATCAGGGTGTTCATGACCTTGGCTACATAATAAAAACATAGCTTTCTAAAAGCCTCAGTGAGAGAGCCTAACCATAGCCATCTTGGGCCTCCTCTATATCATCTCTGACTTCTGACACCATGATGGGTTAATAGGTGGAGGTAACCCATATATTGCCTATCCGTGGGAGGTAACCCACATACAGCCCTTTCTGGGGATTGATATTAACAAAGAAAACAAGATGTGGAAAATATCTATCATGGCAAGGAGAGAATGTGCCTTAGAATGAAACATGGAGGTAAGAGGACAGACAGGAAGGGAAAAACCTGATGATTCTGCTATGCCTGACCCTAAACCACCCTATCATCTTCCAAGTGATGTAAGGCAGACAGTGCTTTCTTTTGCTAAAGCTAGGTGAATAGGGTTACTGTTACAGAAAGTTCCAGTACAACCCATTTCACAATTTTGATAAGAATAGGCCCCCTTCTGGTAGTAACAACAGTATTTTTTCCCTGAGAGTTAGATAAGTTGCTGTTCCTAATGGAAAAATCCTTGAATGGTACTGCTCATTGGGAACTATTCCTTTTGTAGACATTCTTCTATGGTCTATTTTTCACATTTATCCTGCTCCTGTCAGATTAAAAGCTCTCTGGTTGCATTCCAGATTTAGATCCAGAACAGAGACTGATATAGATCTTGTTCCTACCCACTTTCAACCTTCTCAGCTGAGGCAAATCCCTCAGTTAAATGCTGCCTTGGATCTTCAGCACATATGAAAGTTAGAGGAGAGAGGGATCAGGAATGGAGGAGATACTACGTCCAATGATCAGACTTCCTCCTTGACTTGGCCTATTTCCTCCTCACAGCAAGGCAGTGCTGACATTTTTAGATCCAGGAACTAAAATAATCCATTAGAGCCATTTCTCTTGAGGTAGAGAGGGGTCTTGAGAAAGAGATATACTATAGATTCTTGTGACTAGGTCCTGTTAATTGGATGCTTCTCAGGAAGAATACAGAAAACAGGGTTAAGGAATTTAACTCACCTCTTCACATGTACTGTGGAGTTGGGGTGGGTGTGAACTGTTTGGGGACATCAATTTGGAGAGGTAAGATTAAGAGTGGTAGCTCTTCAAGCAATGTGAGCTGGAAAGAGTCATGAGATAATGTCAGGCTGAGAAGTGATTGTATCCAGGGGTGATTTACCTCTCCAGGGGACCTATGCAATGCTTGGAGATATTTCAGTTGTCACAGCTGTGGAGGAGGTTGCTACTGCTATCTGTGAGTAGAGGCAGAGACGCAGCTAAACATCCTACAGTGCACAGGACAACCCCCAAAATTATGTGGTCCAAATTGTCAACAGTGCTGCAGTTAAGAAACTGGGCTAAGTCCATTAGTGATACCTGGGAAATATGAGGAGATCAAGGACAGACACTCCTGCCCAAAGTGGATCATCACTAAAAGCAAGCAAGAGTTTGCAATGAAGGGAAGAAAGTCTTAAAAGGAGCACAGGTCAAGAATGAAGAAATTTTGTGATAAAGCAGTGAGGTGAGAAATTTTGTGATAGAGCACAATAATCAACTTGTGTTGACTATTTTTGCATGGGAAGGTTGAGCTCATTTAAAGATATAGAGTAGATTTTCTTTCATTTATTCATTCACAGTTAATAAAGTAGTATTTAGACCAGGAACCACTTTGTGTGTGTGTGTGTGTGTGTGTGTGTGTGTGTGTGTGTGTGTGTTTTCTCAATACCTGGCACAGAATAAACTCAATAAATAATTATCAAATAGAAATGAATGGAATGCTGTCTCTGTCTTCTGGGACATACACACATTTTTTTATATGAATATAAGAATCTCTCTACTTATCTACATGCACACACACATGCACAACTGTTTTGCAGTATAAAGCACACATACTTTGGAGGCATAAAATCTAAGCCAACTGTGCAAGTTACTTACACTTTATAATCTTAGTTTCCTCAAAGTAATCTGAGAAAAGATAATACTAATAATAATCTTATAAACTTTTTCCTTTTTAAAAATTGAGATGTAATTATGTAACATAAATATACCTTTTTAAAAAGATTCACTTTAGTGATTTTTAATATATTTGCAAAATTTGGTCACAATTACCACTAATTTAAGTATAATTTTATTGCCTCTAAAGGAAATGTGCACCCATTAGTAGTGACTAATGGGCCCAAACCCTCCATTCTCCATTTCTTGGTAACCACTAATCCACTTCCTATTTCTATGGATTTCTCTATTTTGGACATTTAATATAAAAGGAATTATATAATATTGTTTGTGGCTTTTGGTTTCCAGCTTTTTTCACTCAGCCTGTTTTCAAGCTTCATTGACATTGTGAAATGTATCAGAAACTCATTCCTTTTTGGGATACATAATAGTTTTTATGTGTGTATATACTACATTTTGTTTATATTTTCACCAGTTGATGGGCATTTGGATTATTTTTCTTTTGTGGCTATATGAATATGTGGCTCCGAGTCATTTGTGTACAAGTTTTTGTGTGGATATATGTATTTTCCTTTACTTTTTGGTATCTACCTAGGAGTGGAACTGCTGGATCGTGAGTAACTCTATATTTAACATTTTGAACAACTGCAAACTGTTTTCCAAAGCAGTTGTACAATTTTACATTCCCAGCAGCAATATATGAGGATTCCAATTTCTTCACATTGTTCATCTTCTTGATTATCACCATCCTAGTGGTATCTCATTGTGGTTTTGGTTTGCATTTTCTTAATGAATAATGATGTTGAGCATCCTTTTGTATACTTGTTTCTCATTTTTGGAGAAAAGTCTACTCAAGTCTTTTGACTATTTAAGTATTTTTGTTTTTGAGTAGTAGAGTTCTGTGTACATATTCTAGATACTAGTACTGTATCAGATATAAATTTTATGAATATTCCTCCCACTCTCTGGGTTGTTTTTTCACTTTCTTTCTTGATAGTCTCCTTTGAAACACAAGTGTTTTTAGTTTGTTAATGTCCAATTTATCTTTTTGGTTTCATTTTGTGTTTTGGGCTTTCAGCGTCATCTTTTAGTGTCATTGACTAATCCTAGTCCATGATGACTTAAGCCTTTGTTTGCTTTTAAAAAGTTTATAGTTTTAACATTCCTATTTATGTGTGCCATCCACTTTCAGCTAACTTTTGTGTATAGTGTGAGATATGGGTACAATTTCATTTTATGATGTGTGATACCTATTTATTTCAGCACTGTTTATTTAAAAGACTATTCTTCCTCTAGGAAATTGTCTTTGCATCTTTGTCAAAAGTCAATTGACTCTAAAGGAATGGGTTTATTTCTGGAGTCTATTCCATTGACCTTTATGCTTATCCCATGCCAAAACAACACAATCTTGATTGTAATAGCTTTTAGTGACTTTTAAAACTTAGTAACTTCCCTACTTTGTCTTTCATTGTCAATATTGGTTTAGCTATTATTGGTCTCTTGCATTGCTGAATAAATTTTAGAATCAGCTTGTCAATTTCTTCAAAAAAACACTTATGATTTTGAGAACTATACTGAAATTTGTAGATCAATTTGTGAAGTAATGTTTGTAATACTGTTGTCTAATCCATGAACATGGGATGTCTTTTCATTTATTAGTTCTCTAACTTCTTTAAATGATTTGTGTTTGTCAGTGCACAAATCTTGCATTTCTTTTGATAAATTTATTCATATGTATTTTAATTTTTTGATGGTAGTGTAAATGGAACTGTTTTCTCAATTTCATTTTTATTTATTCATTGCTAGTATATAGAAATGCAATTGACTTTTGTATATTGATCTCATATCCTGCAGTTTTGCTGAACTAATTATTTATAATGGTTTTTCTGGATTTCTTAGGATTTTCAATATACAAGATCTTGCCATCTATGAATATACATAGTTCTTCTTGTTTCTTTCCAATATGGATGCCTCTTTTAAGTATTTCTCACTTAATTGTGTTGGGTAGAACCACCAGTACAATGTTGAGTAGAATTGACTAGAATAGACATTCTTTGTCTCCTTCCTGATTTTAGGAAGAAATACTAAGTTGTAATGTTGTGGTTTTTTTCTTTTTTCTTTTTCCCATATAGGCCTTTTTCTCAGGTCCAAAAAGTTTTCAGGTATTTGTACTTTTTTGCATGTTTTTTATCATGAAAGGAAGTGGGTATTGTCAATTTTTTATAATGTTTCCCTCCTTTTCATTCCATTAATAAAGTGTGATTGTTTTTTATGTATCTGCTATAGTTTGGATCTATGTGTTAAAGGCTTAGACTCCGGTGAAGCCAAGTCCTTGTCCTACAGCTGTGGACTGGCTTCCACAGCAGGCTGGAATGCAGGCAGCTCAGGAAGCCACCATGCTGGTGCAGGTCTGAGGCAAGCCAGGGCACATCAAGCTGTCACCCCAGCAACCCACTCAGAGCCCAATGTGGATTCCCATTCCATCCAGTGCCATACCTATGATCTATTTATCTCAACCTCCTGGCAAGCTGAGATTGCAAGCAAGCCATGAGAAAATGGAATTATGGCAGACCTGAATGGAAGTTCAGACTCAAGAGTTAACCAATAGCATGAGTACTTTTCCAAATCTGATTAGTATAAATTTGAACTAATAGTTGACCCATGTGTTATATAAAGCCCTAGACTAGCACATCCAAGGGGCAACTTGGGTCCCCTCTCACCCTGTGGGATTTATGTTTCTATTCATACTTGAATAAATTACTTTTACCCTCACTCATTCTAATCAGTGGATTTTATTCTTTGAATTCACAAGATAGGAGCCCAGAAAGAAGAAATTGATGATGAACTTCTGGGATCTGCTGCCACATTGGAAGGCATAGCCTGCCAGTAAAAGCTGCAGCATGTCACTCAATGATAATGGTGAAGGAATGGGCTTTCTCTGTTGTAGAGGCCTGTAGCTTATGCAGACCCCAACCACCAGCAGAAGTGAATAAACTCCAGTTTAACCTGACTGGTGCTATAGGGAGGTGGAGAAACTTTAATAGATAGAGCCTAGTAGGAGATTTTGGTCATTGGGGGTATTTCCTGGGGACTATGGGACTCCTCTTCCTGCCTCTGTTTCATACCTGGTCATGAGGTGAATGGACTTTCTCCACTGAATGCTTCTATCATGAGATAGATAGTGCCTCGCAACAGGTCCAAAAGCATCAGGGACAACTAATCATAGACTCAAAACTCCAAAACTGTGAGCCAACAGTTGGTATAGTTCACCCTTATTTTCTTTGAAACTTAGAGAAAAATCAGTGAATATTTTTCTCCTTTTTAATTATAAGCATTTAAAGCTGGAAATTTCCCTCTAAGCATTGTTTTATCTGTATCCCATAGGTTTTGGTATATTATGTTTTCATTTTCATTCATCTCAAAATATTTTCAGTATATCTGTGATTTTTATTTGAACCATCACCTATTAGAATATGTTGTTGAGTTTCTACACATTCATGAATTTACCAAATTTCTTTCTGATATTTGTAATTTCATTTCATTGTAGTTACAGAACATGTTTTACATGATATTAATGCTTTCAAAATCTGCAAAGACTTGTTTTATTGCTTAACATATTTTCTATCTTGTATAATTTTCCATTTGAAAATAATGTGGATTCTGCTGTTTTGAGAATGTTCTGTAGATGTCTGATAGATCTAGTTGTTTTATAGTGTTATTAAAGTCTTAGGTTTTCTTATTTATCACTTTTTTAGTTGTTTTGTTGTTTCTTGTAAGTGGTATATTAAAGTCTCTAATTATTATTATAAAGTATTCTATTTATCCCTTGAGTATGTCATGTTTTTCATAGTATTTTTTAGTTCTGTTTTTAGGTATATATATGTTTGTAATCATTATACCTTCTTGATGAACAGACCCTTTTTATCTTAAAAAATGTTTCCTTATTTCTCATTATAATTTTTGTTTTAAAATATATTTTGTTTGATATTAGTATAGCTACACAAGCTCTCTTTTGTTAGTGCTGGAATAGTGTGATGGTCAATTATGTGTGTCAACTTGTTTGGCCTAAGAAGAAACAAGATAGATGATGAAGCATTATTTCTGAATTGAAATATGACCAAATCAAGAGCTAAAATAGTCTGAACAGGTTAGTTTTGGCTTTTTAAAAAAATTTTTTTTTAGTTGTAGATGGACACAATATCTTTATTTTATTTATTTTTATGTGGTGCTGAGGATCAAACCCAGTGCCTCATGCATGCAAGGCAAGCGCTCTACCGCTGAGCCACAATCCCAGCCCCAGTTAGTTTTGGTTTTTTAATTTGTCTTTTTTTGGCCAGGATTTCCTGTTTAAAAATATCATCTCTGTTTTCAGTACCCTGTCAAATAAATTTACAGTACATCAAAACTCAACATCCTAGAATGACATTTATACATGGAAGACAGTTTCCTGTAACTAAAGATTGATAGCCAATTCAAATTTCTACAACTACTTTGAAGTAAAAGAATAAGTCATTTATTTATAAATTCCAGTAACAAAACACAAACATATAAGATTCTGAATATTAAAATGCTAGCAAATCTAGGAAAAGGATTTATTGATAAGTTTAATGCTTTCAAAATGAAGAATTTGTATAATGTTGGTTTATAACCTACATCTGGGTAATTTGAATATATTCTAAATGTAGATATTTGAAATTATTCAATTTCAATGCATTAAGGAATCACAAAGCTTGAAAGTTCCATGGGCAATTACTGATCCTAACTCCATCTATTCTATTTACCCTTCAATTAGTCATTCTTGAATTGAATCTTCCATTTGTCCAGAGTTGGACAGTGTGTTGGGGAAACAAACTAATAAGATAACTATGTCTGAATTTAAGGAGCTCAGAATCTAGTAAAGAAATTAGTCATATAGATTTTTTTAAAATAATTCAGTGTTAAGTATCAAAAGGAATATCACATAAAGTGGGATATATGGAGTATTGTCATAAAGAAATACAGAATGACAATATTAGGAAAGGATTTAGAAATGAGGTGGTATTCAAAGCACTAAATAGATTCAGTGTGATTCCAATTAAAATCCCAACATCATTCTTCATAGAAATAGAAAAGGCAATCATGAAATTCATTTGGAAAAATAAGAGACCCAGAATAGCCAAGGCTATCCTTAACAAGAAGAGTGAAGCAGGAGGCATCACAATACCAGACCTTAAATTATACTACAAAGCTATAGTAACAAAAATGGCATGGTCCTGGTACCAAAATAGATATGTAGACCAATGGTACAGAATAGAAGACACACAGACAAACACACTAAAATACAGTTATCTTACACTAGATAAAGGAGTCAAACACATACACTGGAGAAAAGATAGCCTCTTCAACAAATGGTGCTGGGAAAACTGGAAATCCATATACAGCAAATGAAACTAATCCCCTATCTCTCATCATGCACAAAATTCAACTCAAAGTGGATTAAGGACCTGGGAATCAGACCAGAGACCCAATGCCTAATAGAAGAAAAAATAGGCCCAAATCTTCATCATGTCGGATTAGGACCATACTTCCTTAACAAGACTCCTATCGCACAGGAAGTAAAATCAAGAATCAATAAATTGGATGGATTCAAACTAAAAAGCTTCTTTTCACCAAAAGAAACAATCAATGAAGTGAACAGAGAGCCGACACTCCGGGAACAAATCTGCCATATGCACATCAGATAGAGCACTAATCTCCAGGATATATAAAGAACTCAAAAAACCTAACACCAAAAAAACAAACAACCCAATCAATAAATGGGCCAAGGAGCTGAACAGAAACTTCACAGAAGAAGGTATACAATCCATCAAAAGACATATGAAAAAATGTTCAACATCTCTAGCATGGAGAGACAAGTATTTAAAGATCATACTTTGGGAATCGTTGTTCTACTGGCCTTGCTAGGAATATATGCTTGCAGTGTATACAACTAATACACGTAAAGTACCAGTTATATTAACATCATGAGTCCTTTTTTTCCATTTTTCTTTAAATTATAATAATAGTTTAATACCATGATTTCTTTTATTGTCACTGAAAAGATGGACATGTCGAATTATTTTACAATTTGCTGTTGCAGTTCTGTAAGTTATGCTGTATATAGCATATCCTTTAGTAAATTACATCCCACTTGTAAACTAAATTTTGATACTATTTTGACTTTGTGTTACTGTTTAACCTTGTAAGAAATCAAGATATCAAAGAACTTTATAAAAGGAGCATCTATTAAAAAATAAAAAAAAATGAGGTGGTATTTAAACTGGGTTAATCCCATCAAATGGGGGATACTTTCCTATCTCTCTCTCTCTCTCTCCCTGAATATGGAATGCACTGATCAAATTCATTCTTCCTTTATCCATCCTTCTCCACCTCTCCTAATCATTATTCTACATTCAGGTTAACATTTTGTTGCTTCCACATTATGAGACAGAACATGCAGTACTCATCTATCTGTGTCTTATTTCACTAAACATAATGTCCTCCAGTTTCATCTATTTTGATGCAAATGAAAGGAGTTCTTTACGGCTGAATAATATTCCATTGTGTATATGTACCACATTTTCAATTTCTATTATTTTTAACAAACTAAAGTTCATATTTCTTTACCTACTGCAGGGTTAGAGATTTTTCTGTTCCTTCCCTTCCCATAACTAAAGTGGTTTCCATGAGTAGCCTGTGATGGTGTTTATTGTCCAACCCTCACCTCCAGTAGTTAAAAGTGATAGAAGGTGAAAGAACTGGGGGTGGATTTTGCTCCTTTTCCTAGGCAGCTGCTATTTCCTGCTTTCCAGGCATGAACCGTGAGGAATACCTTTTAAAGGTTCCAACCTCTCTTTTTATGAATTCCATGGAGGAAAGCTTACAAGTAGGTGGAAATTCCCTACCAACTTTGGGCCTCAGAGGTTGTATATTCTCTTCTATTCTCCACTTGGCCTTTGCCAATTCCTTAACAACCCTAAATTCTTATTGGTCTCTGGTGGATCTCTCCATGTAAGCAAATATCTGTGTCCTATATCTCTTTACAGTCAATGTATTGACTTAGATTTCAGAGAAATTGATTGTTTTGTAACTTCAGTACTCTGAAGGATTTGAGTGAAGGTGTCAATTTATGGTGTAAACTTAAAGTGTAAATCTTTGGTTGTGAAGATGAGAGCAATGCTTTTTGTAGCTTTGCATATGCCAAGTGTACAGTGGAAATTCCAGTAAGGCTATGTAATTCTTCGTTCACTATTTCATCTCCTGTACCCTATCAGCAAATCTAGATAACAATACAATAGAGTCCTGGACTCTATAGTAAAAAAATATCCATATTCTGTTCATCTCTTGTCAACTCTACCATCACTACTCTTGCCCAAACTTTACTCACACCTCTTCTAGGTTGGTGATGGTCTTCCAATTGATCTTCCTCCTTCTGTCCTTGCCCATCTATGGCCTTTACTAAAACACAGAAGCTGGATGATATTGACAAAAACCAAGCCATTTCATTCTTCTGCTCAGACCCTTCCAGTGTGTTCCTATGTTACGCAGAGGTCAAGCTAAGTCTGTAGAGTTGCCTACCAAGCCCTGCATGACCTGCTCCACCTTCTGTGCCTGATTCCACTTCCTATTATGCTCCTTCACTTATTGTTCAAGCCACTCTGACCTTACTGTTCTTTATGTACTGCAAGTCAGTGCCTCTTCAGGATCTCTGTACTTAGTGTCTCCTCTGCCAAAATGCTCCTTCTCCAGAGCTTCAGGAACCTTCTTTGTACAAATATGTTTTTGTAAGTCTTTGTACAAATATCATCTTCTCAGTGAAACCTTTTCAGAGGGTCTTATTTAAGAGTGAATGCCTTATTAGTACCATCACAATCTGCTATATCATGTACTACTCACTTATTTTTTGTGTTTTCCTTTTATATTCTTTTTTATGTTTTTATTAGTACATTATACTTATTCATAATAGTTGGGTTTATTTTGACATAATCATACATGCATGGAATTTAATTTACTCCATTTCAGTAACTGGTACTCTCTTTCCCTCACCTTGTTCCTTTTCCTCTACTCAAATAATCTTCCTTCGACTCATTTATTTATCTTTAATTAGTGCTTTCAAGATATACATAAAGGTGGAATTCACTGTGATATGTATATTTATATATGAACATAGTGTAATTTTCTCAAATTCACCCTGAATTTCTTCTATTTACTTATTTATTTATTACTATTTACTCTTCTTCCCCCAACCAGAATTTCACTTTCCTAACGGTAGACATTTTTGTCTATCCCATTCAATACTCCATCTCCAGTGCCAAGTATCTGTTGAATGAATGGATATTTATAAAAAATTTTAAAAGGAACCAGTGAACAGAGAGGGATTAATGACAAAACACAGATCATTAGATCACAGCTAGAATAAGATACTCAAGGTGGCAGAAGGAAATGAGAGAGAGCACCAAAAAGTCAATTAGCCTTGACTTTTTTCCTCCGTAACTGGAGTATACAGGCATGGATACGTTAATGGGTAGTTAGGCAAAAGTGGAGAGAATTTATGTTGTGTAGCTCCTGTTTTCTTGCTGAGTGTTGTTTGCTGAAATTTGGGCAGAGTATGTTAATGGTAAAGGACAGGGGTTTGAAAGAGGAATATCCATGTACTAAGATCACTTTGTGTTCTTCTGAGTCCTTAGGAGAAGTAAGCAAAAGTGTAAGGGATTTGGCTCTTAGATACTATCCATGATGCATTAGAAGTAAAACTCTGAAATAATTGGCAATTTTATTTTCATGCTATCTATAAACTGAAAAATAAAGGCAATTTATTTTTGTGTTGCTTATCTTGAGCCTTAAAATAAAATGATTTTGAAAGTTTTCAAGCTTAAATATGGCTTTAAACACCAAATTCACTTGTATTCTGCACACAATGGTTTGTCTAATTAAGTTTATAAACATTTGATTTTTTTTGCCAATCAACCATCTTCAAATAGAAAATATAATTTTAGCCATGAACAGAAGGGAAAATGACAAATTAATTTAACTTACTCTGTGTCTAAGTTCTCCATTTTTCATGAAATATTGGATTTGGCCAGGGCTAGAGCTGACATATCAGAATATCTCAAAAATCAATAACTCTCCTTTTTTTTCCCACTTTCAAATCATTTTGGAGTTGTCATATTGGTAAGTCTGCAGGATTTCTGGTTTCTAGGCTCTTGCTGCAAGCCTTTTGGCAGGTGGACACAGAGATAACAGCAATCCCATTCTTGGAAGCCATATTATTAATATTCTCTGGCAACTAAGAATGACTTCATTTTTATCCATGTCTGATTCTGACACCGATATGTAGACCTTGCCTTTGTACTGAGTAAAACCATATGTGACTTAATGAGAAAAAATATTAATACATTTCTGTTATTTTTGATGTCTTTTCAGGAAGACATGAAGGAATCTGAAATCATTGGTCTTTTGCTTATTAAACGCATATAAAATGAATGTATTTGCTTTTGAAGATACATAATAATGCTGCAAAATAACCTGTGTAAATCACATTCCTTCTTACTACATCTGCTAACCAGAAAATCATTAACATGGATTTCCTGACAGTTAAATAGATAGATACATATTTACCAGCCCTAAATCAAGCAGGTATATAGGCCAAAACAGAGCACATAGGCTCAGCATAAGAAGGAATATACTAATCAATAAGAAATGATGAAGGTATTTTGGTGGCAGCAAAGAGTAAAGACCCGGTAACACAGTATATTCTATAAGAATAGAATTATATGTCTGATAATAGACACACTAAGTAACCTTTTGGCATTATCACATGGTCATTTTGTGGCTTAGTAAGTTACTTTACAGCTTGAGACTTAGTCTCTCCTTTGTTAAATAAAGGTAATAAAACCTACTTAACACAATGACTTTGTGGATTAAATGACATAAATATGTCTGATAATTGTCCAGCATTATACCACAAACAGCAGGTGTCCACTCAACTGCTGTTGGTTGCCTTTTTGTTGTTTCAAGCCTCAAAAATCTTTGTTTATGAGCTTTCAATCACTTTCTGAACCTTCAATCACTTTCTGAACAGATATTGTGCACTGTGAATTGAACCAAGCATATTTGATGTATAATCTAGGGAATGAGAGTCTAGATAAAATGTGGCACATATTGCTGACATTTTATAGATGAGGACACGAAGTTCAGAAAAGTTCAGTAATTCATTCAAGGTCACAGAGATAATAAATGGTAACATTAGAATTTTTTAAAACTCAAAATCAAATAGTTAAGGCTTGATATAATCTTAGGAAATTGATTAAGCATATGTATATATTTGTATATATATATTTTTCATTTCACATTTTTATTGGTGCACTAGAGTTGTATATAATGATGGGATTTGTTGTTACATATTTGTGCATGCACTGCATATAACAATATAATTTGGCCAATATCATTCCCCAGCACTTCCTCCTTTCTTTCCTCCTTCACTTCCTGGTCCCTCTTTCCTCTATTGATCTCCCTTTGATTTTAAAGAGATTTCTTCTCTAGCTTCCACATAAAAGTTACATATGTTTTACATATGCCTATATTTTTTAAAGATAAGAAATGATTTTAATGATTACATATGATCTCCCCAATTCCTAAAATAAATGAGAATAAGAAACTTCAGGATCTAGCTCTTCTTCATAATCAATCCTTTTTGTCTCTGTTATATAAAATTAATCAGGCAGTATATTCTATACGCCAAATATAAATCTGCCCCAAGATGCATTGACCAATAAGGACTTCTGGGACTATGTTGTCATCTACCACCATTATCTTTCCGAATATATACTAAAAATTTTAGAATGGATGGTAATACCTATATTGATAAAGGGGGAAAGATTTTCTGATTAAAGCATCTAACAAAAATAAGATATAATATGCCAATACTGGTATTTCTATCCCTTAAACTTTTTCTTTTCACACCAAGAGTGAAGAATATCTGGCAAATTGAACAGGGAAAAATCAGAGAAAAAAGACTCAACTCCAGTAAAATATTCAGTCTGGCATTAACTCCAATGCTGAACATATAATGCTGATTGAAAAATGGTGAATATTCCAGAAACACATGTTAGTGGCTTATTAGCCAATGATAATAGCTATGATTTGTTGTGGAGCATGCCAAACACTAAAAAGTAACTCCTCCAAGTAGACACAACTAGAAAGAGGGAGAACTGAGAATGGACACCATGACCACCTCTAGGGTTTAGGCTCCTACTGTGAGGCAATGTTGCTTCTGCCATTCAGTTACTTCAAGTAACATCCTCAGAGATGGCGGGTTTTGTTTTAGTTTATAATTAATTGACATAAATAATCACATTTTATCTAACAATGCCTATATTTTTTAAAGATAAGAAAGCATTAAGAGTGTTTCTCTTTGAATTTTTCTTTCACCAAACTGAAAGTACAATGTCACCAATACATAAAACTCCCAAAATTAAACCCCAAAGACACAATATTCTGCAACTTTTGAATATGCATAGCACTTCCCATGAAACCAAATTGCAACCATGTCTGTAATGAAGCATCACAAATATTCACCAAATTAGCCACCCCTAGAAGGAATCATAAAATTAAACAAATGCATTCTAACCCAGGAAAGAAATTTACAAGAACATAAAGCAATTGTCTGACTTGGCATGTGACCATAATCCTCAGGTTAACTAGAATTCAGCAAGGAGTTTTATCCTTGCGAAAATGATCTTGACTTTGCAATTCTCTTGGTCTATCTTTAAGAGTCTCTGTGAAAACATACTTGAAAGTTTTAAAAAGAAACCTGAGATTTCTTATGCGCTGCAAGTACATTTGAAATAACCCAAACTGACTGCCATCGGCATTTTTCAGTCAAAGCCTTGTCATCCAGAATCTTCAATGAGGTAGGAAATATGTGAGTTCAGAGTAACCATCAAAAATTAAGTAGAAAAAAAGAAAGTGAAATAGCAACAAGGAAGTCCTCAAATTAATATTTTCATTTAAATGTGAGTTTAAAATTGAAATTAGATTAGTAGAAAGGTTATATAAATAATTGTTACCGAAAGAAAAAAAGTCACTCCTCATTTTTGCTGTTCATTTTAAACAGCAATTTATTCAACCATGAGCTACATACTTTTGGTCATTGCCATGGTTTAGATATGGTTTGCGTGTCCTCCAAAGCTTCATTGGAACCAAAATTCTTAGGTTTCTTCAAAATCAATCTATTGACCTTTTCCTTTATAGTGGGGGTAACAAATCCACTTGAGCCAGGCTATGTACCTTCAGACAGACAAATGACCATACATCATGATTTGCAAGCACTGGCTATGGGGATACCTAGATGAATCAACTAGAATATCCATCACAGAAAATAGATGTTATCTAAATATTTTAACATTAAATTTGGGAAGAAATAATTATGTTAAAATTTTCTGAACCACAAATCTTTAAACTTATATTTTTAATTGGGAAATTATTTAAAGAGATAAAAGAATGTTTCCAATTCATCCATACACTTTATGAATATTCAGCTCTTTGTGAATATCAAAATGAACAAAATTTCCTAAAGGACCAACAAATCCTTATCTATACCAAGGAAAAGGATTTGAGGTATAAGCATCCTAAAGAGTGTCAGTCATAGACAATAGACTATGTGGTCATGATTACCTCTGAGTTGTACAACCCTCTTGTACTCATGAAAGTCTAAGGAAGAACTGAATTTCCAATAGAAATTTCCTGTACTCATGGTACTGGAGAGAACCTAATAGATGTGCTCACATCCATTTATTTGATTTCCCAAGATCCATTCCTGTATTAAACCATCAGACAGTAAAGCACATTTACCACATTTTCTCAGCTCTTCAAAGAATTGCTTTCACTGAGGCACAACTTAGTATAATGTTCTTTGCCTCTGTTGAGGGTCGATACAGGAACCATTAGTTTGATAGCGTTTCCTTTATGTTTGAAGATAATTTTTTCCTAGAGGTTCTTTGTATAAGGACTCAGGAAACAAATTTCCATTTTTCCTCTAAGAAAAAAACAATTGTCTTCTTATTGAAAATAAAGTAAATAAAAATAAAAATTGCAAAATTCCCTGCATTTCTACTTTTGTTCTTTTCTTTGCTGTTGTTAGTTTGTTTTTGCTTAGTCCAGAAAATGTAATCCATTTAATTAGGGAACAAAAAGTCTACCCCTGAGGCATATAATGTGATGTTCCTCTTAATAATCTGAGTTAACATTTCCTTAACACACAGGATACAGTAGCTGAAATGAAGTAATTTTCCTTACTGAGGGACTAAGACTTATTATAATTTACCCCACCTGAGAAGTGACTTGTGCATAATGGGTAGATATTGAGCTAAACTGAAGCAGAGTAAAATGCACTCCAGATTCAGGACAATTCAAATAATAAGGCCATTTCACTAAGTGTTTGACAGAAAGCATTTGCATAGCGACTCACAAGTCAGACAATACAATTAGTAAAAGTAACTTGAATAGGGAATTCTCCACATTGGTAATATACTATAAAATCAGAATATACTCTGACCACTGTTGATCTGTTCCTCTTTACTCCTCCTGCCTCTTCCTAATCATGCTATGCTATGTTAGTGGTGTATGATATGTTCAGCCGGAGCTTTTCCACTTAAAAGAGGTATTTGGAAGATCCTCAGTGGTCCTCATTGAATTTCAACTCAAGATTAGAAATGAGATAAGATAATTCACATGTTTTTTATTTGTGATGGCCAATATGATAATGAGTTTAGAAGAAAAGGGTGGAAAGTATACAAAAGTACATTGGTTCCAAATCACATTTTATCAGAATATCGAATGAGCATCCTTTCTATCTTTGCATGTTTGACTTACCTGATAAAGGTAGCTGGTATATGACTATCCTGTTTGGGAATAAAGGAGGATTAAATATACAATGCTCCTGTTTATTGACAATTCATGGCTCCAACTGTCAAAACCCTAGCAGCTGGACCAGTCCCCTGAAGTCAACCCAGAGTAATTATTACTGTCTTAACATGAAGACATTTAGGGATATCCCTAAATACAATCTTTTTTACCATGCTTTTATAAAACATATACTTCATACACTTGAAGCACAGAAAGGGACCCCCAAATTCAGTCTGTTTCAAGTAGAAAATGGGCCTGAAAATAGAAAGACTTTTTGAAAGTCTTTGTAAAGCGAATTCAGACCCTTGAATCTATTTTTCTACAAGGCAGAAAACTGGAATAAAATTTCTTGAAAATTTGAAACTTAGAACCTTTGGATTTGAGGCTATGCAGATGAAAGCAGAGATACTATGTCATTTAGAATTAACTAAGCCTCTAAACAAGGGGCTTCTACTCCACTTTTTATGGTCTGTTCCCAGAATAATAACAGCAGCCCATTTTATGCATAACCCTCTCCGGAGCAGTGGATTAGAATAGTTGCCCAGGAAGAATTTGATCCAGAACCAGAAAACAGATCTTTCTTACCATAAAATCATAAAAGTCAACATTTAGTGTCTAAAATTTTGTCATCAAAATATATATGTCTAAATATATTAGAGACACAAAGGTAAATATCTGTTCAAACAACCAAACATGATGAATGTGGTTGCTTCAAGACAGTGGAAGTACAGGGCGTGCCACTACTTTTTGTCACAACGTGCTTAGTACTCTTTCAAGTTTAAAACCACATTAAATTCATATTTGTAATCAACTAACAGAAAACAAAAATATGTATAAAATTATGTGTTTATTAAAAGCACAGTAAGATAGACTGTATTCAGGGCCATTTCTAAATGTATGGAGACCATTGCAATGAGGTATTCAGGTAGGAGAGAGAGAGATAAGGCTCAATTCCAAATACTGCATGAGAAAGTGGGAATTTAGGAGAAAAGTCAAAGAGTATGGGGTAGGGGTTGGCCAGTGGATGGATAGTGAAACTTCAGGGGTGATTCTGGTTAAACTCACCTAACAAGATTCTTACTGAAGACAGGCCAGGGTTACCAAATATCACTCAGTGGGTGGTAGAAGATGAAGAATCTGATCAGAAATGGAGGATTATCATATATTGGGGGAAAGAGATGTTCTTGCTAAACCAACTTAGCGCGATTCTTTTATAGCATTGAATTTTACTAATAAGGGCACAGATAGGCCTAGGAAAGTGTTCAGGAGCATGAAAGAACTTGGCCAGGCAGAGAATCTTTGTCAGTTCCCCCACTTGTCCAAGAAAAAAGAGACACTCATTTCTCCTTTGAACAATTAAAGTTCATTTTCTTGTTTTATTGCCTTTTGTTTATTGGGACAAACTGACTCATGTTAGGACTCAGTAGTAGAGAATGCTTTCTTGATGGAGCTAGCAAACATTTAATGGGAAGGAATTCCTATGAAAATAAATAAAAACAAAAGTTATAACTGTAGTTGGAAACCCACTGTCTAAGTTTGGAGATAAGCTAGCTGAGATCTCTCGATTTGGGGCTTGCGAATGGCAGTGGCAATCCAATAGATGTCCTGGTTTGCAGTCTGAATGTCTATTGTGATGGCATCTTGGTGTTGTGGTAATCTTTCTGAGTTGCCCACAGAGCAGCAGGGTATCTTCTTTTATGATCTTTTCACAAATTGGAATGGAGCTCAGCTCTTCCTTCTACCATCAGTAGTTACTAAATAAATCTGTTCCCATCCCTTTAAGTGATGTCTGGCTATATTTATCTGTGGAAGTGGAAATTCACAAGAGAAAAAAAAAAGAAAGAAATCAAGGAAACCATTTCCTGAAGACTCTAAGCCCTGCACTTTACCACACCAAGCACTGCTGTAGCTCAGGAACCAGGTGTAGGACTGGAGAGGTGTGAACATTCTAGTCCCACACATTCCACCCAGAACACCTGACAGGTCATCTGTGTGCCCCAGGGTTGGGAAGAAACAATAAAACTATGATTTGTTATGTGATTGAAATTAAGAAAATATGTAAGACAATTTAATTTAATCAATGTTGTTCATATCTGACATTCCCTTGATGAGCTGGCTGTTAGGATGTCATAGAATAAAAACATGCAAAATTCACAAATTTTATTCCCTAATATTTTGCTTTTATTTAATCAAAACCTCAATTGTTTTTATAAGTTACTATCATGTCATTTTGGTTCTATTGACAGAACCAACTGATTTGAAATATGAAATGTCATTGTATTCAAAGAATTCAAAATTCGAATATTTTTCATAAAAATGTAAATTAAATATCGACAATTTAAGAATACATACAGTAATTCAGTTTGTTTAATGTTATGAACAGTTTCTCAGCTACAGGCAAACCCTGTAATTTTGTTCTAATTTTGAGTGTCTTCAAAATTAAATATCCCTCTCAGATTTTTTTAAGAGGAAAAATCAATACAAAGCAACTTCTGAATCACTTTTAGTATGTACTTTTGAACTTTTCTATTTTCCTCCCTGCATAAGCACTATTTAATATAATGCATACAAAAGATTATAATATTTTCTTATACTTAATAACTTCAATGAGAAAGAACATTTTTAGAATTCCCTTTTTTTCTTAGGCAAAGGAATTATCTAATTACACACTAAGAACATTAAGTTCAGATAATTTAATTAAGATACCAAAAAAAATTGCAGTACTATAAAGGGTTTTGTTTTAAACCAATAGGTTTTGCTTACTTAGTTTTACATTTAGGATTTTTCTAGTGCTTATTAAAAGATTTTATGATTCTATTATAGGCATCACAAGAATATAATTTTTACTATTAAAATACTATTATATTTGAGATCTATTATGGAATTTCCTGCTACTAAGCCTATTTTTATAGGATTATAGTAAAAAAACAAACACACAGAATTCATTTTAATGATGACATTGAAATAGTGAATTCACTCTATTTCTTGTCTGCCCTAAATAATCAGGATTGGTAATTAAAGAGAAAGGAAGGATTTAATAATTATATCTTTTCAAAAGATCTGTTTACCCCATCTCATCTTGAATTTTTGATCAATACCCTTTTTGGATCCTCAGGTTTCCTTTTTTTTTAACAAGATCTGCATCCTGCCCTGAAAGGATCAACTACGTTAGACTATTTTTAGGAAGAGTAGGGACATCCTTAGTTCAATAAATTGAATGATTTAAGTCTTGACTTTATTTTCACCTTCCTCCCTACCACATAAGCTTATCACCTTTCAATCTCAGGTCTCAAAGCCTTCAATCAAGACACTCAGTATATATAAACAATTTGCCTGTATAGTGGCATATGGTACTGTGTGGAAGTATTAACTAGAAGGGGGAAAACTGATTTAATTGAGGCTTGGTTTCAATAAGGCTACCAGTTGAATAATCACTCATTTCCTCTTCTGTGACAACAAATAATTTGACATTTGCTTTATTAAATTGACTGGGTCTGTGTTTCCATGTTGAAATATCAACACATCAGAAAAAAAATCAAATTGGGTTATTTGACAACATGCAGTTAAATCTTCAAATGGAAGTTTAGGGCTGAAGCAATTGAATAGCTCACATACTATGTGTCTCTTTGTTCTTGTAGTGGTTGTTGTTTGGAATAAGGTCTCACAATAACAGATTGAAGCAAGTTGTTTGGAGTACAGTTCAAGGAGCCTGGAGAACTTCAAAATACCATTCAACTTTCCAAGTCTTTTTGGCCATGGTTTGGTTATACTTTTAAAAATGCTAAAAATTGTATTGGAATTTTGTTTTGTTTTGTTTTTTCTTTGTTTTTTAATTTACTCTTACATTCTGCAGAGGTCTGTACTAGATTTATTTGTCAGATTTAAAACTGTTTTCAGGCACATAGACATTCTCCTACATACAATATAAGTGTAAATACCTATTCCTCATGTGTTTAATTCATTTAAAAAAGACACTTATATTTACAATATAAGTGTAAATACCTATTCCTCATGTGTTTAATTCATTTAATAATAAAATGAATTATTTTAATTCATTCAAAATAATATTTGTTATTAATTCATTTTAAATGAATTAATAACAAATATTATTCTTTTCTAATAATAACAAATATTATTCTTTTCTACAAAGAGAAGAATAAATTGCACTTTGGATAATTATAGTCAAAATATAGTTGAACTTATTATTCTCAGCTCATTTAATCATTAAAGCAACACTGGGAGGTGGACATACCATTATTTATTTTCTCCATTTTATAGTGAGGGAACTGAGTAAGGCACAGAGAAAACAACAGGAATTCGTTTCCTCATCATTCTAGAGGCTAGAAGTTCAAGGTTAAAGTTGCAGCTGCTGTCTCTTTCTGGTGATGGCTCTCTTCCTGGATTGTAGATAGCTGCCTTATTACCAAGTTTTCACATGGACGTCACTGTGTGGTGGATGGAGAGGGATATATAGAGAGAGACAGGGTGGGAGGGACGAGGTGGAAGGGAGGAGAAGGAGAAAGTGTGCCAGCATGCTATCTGCTGTCTCAATTTATAAAGACGCTGATCAGATCAAAGTCCCACTCTCATGAACTCATTTAACCTTAATTACCTCCTTAAAGGTCCCATGTCCAAATACAGCCACATTGTAAGTTAGGACTTCAATATATAAATTTTGATGGGACACAAACATTCAGTCTATAACATTCCCTAAGATTATTCAGCTAATAAGTTGCAGAACCATGACTGAAACTCCAGCCATCCTCGGAAGCTGAACTCTTAACTATATTCACCCAACTTTTATTGAGCTCCAAGTTTTCAATGCATGTTAAAAAGATTAAAAGCTGATCATAGGTAGTGTAAAAGCACTAGGGCAAACACATTATATTCCTCTCCTTGCAGCTTTATTATCCTAAGGAAGAGACAATTGTATAATTATTTTACCCAACTTCAAAACTTTGCCAGTTTTTCTTTCACAAACACGTAAACGTTCTCCAGATGTCACAAAGGGCTTCAACCAATATTTAATCCAGGTGTGTGGTAATATGTGCCTATAATTCCAGTGACTCTGGAGGCTGAGACAGGATGATTGAAAGTTGGAGACCAGCCTCAGCAATTTAATGAGATCCTGTCTCAAAATAAGAAATGGAAAGACTCAGGATGTGGCTTAGTGAAAGAGTGTCCCTGGGTTCAATCCCTAGTACCTCAAAAAAAATTAAAAATATCTAGTTCCTAAAATATAAAAATATATAAAAATAAAAATCTAGTTCCTAACCCCCCTTACCAGCATAATACTGGACAATGTGCCATAGATTATACTCAAATGGATGTTTCATTTTGATGTGGTGAATATTGCACCATTGTTTCTCAAATTCACTGTCACTGTCATCTTTGATGGCTGTGTTTCTATTCGCAGAAGCATATTATTGTCTTTATTTCTGCCAGTTTTCTCTGTCTTAAAATAAAAGCCTACCAGCTTTTACAACTAACATATATATTGATTCTCTCATTGGTGGAAATCATTTAAGAACACATAAAGAAGTTTATTTCCTATACTGTTACCGGAAAAGCCTGAGAATGACTATTATATACTTAAGTTAAATTGCCCTTCATGCTGTATAAATGCTATTGGCTATCTTCATTTTCTTTGGTGATTTGATCTTCCTAATTTTGAAACCTATTCTCTAATATAATTGATATTGACATTAGTTTCATAAAGAGAACTAACTCATGTAAGCAGCAGAAATCCTCTAAGATCGTTTTATTATGCCCTGTAAAATAAAACACACGGTACTAGAGAAAGCAACAGGATTGCATTTCAGCAGAAAGAAGTTAGGGTAAATATAATATTTCCTGATGGATGTTATTTTAAAATTTAAATCATAGCAGTTATAATGACCTCTACTCTAGTAATATTAAAAGATTTCCTTTTCCTCAGTCCATAGTGATCTACATAATGTGTATTATGGACAATAAAAAGTACTGCTTAAACAAATGTATCCCCTAAATTGGCTGACCTGTAGCCAACACATGGATTGCACTTATATGTAACCTTTAATCATGTTTTGAAGATAGACATTGAAGGCATATGTGGAAATATTTTTTTATTCTAATTAGTTATACATGACAGTAGAATGCATTTTGACACATCATACATAAATGTGGTATAACTTCTCGTTCTTATGGTTGTACATGATGTAGAATCACACCAGTTGTGTAATCATATATGTACACAAGGTAATTATGTCTTATTCATTCTACTATCCTTAGAGTTATCCTAATCTAAGCCAAGCTGGTCCATGTCACCATTACCTGTGCCCTCTCAACTACCTACTTTCTCCACAATCTTACAAATCACCTTCTAAAAATCCTGTTCACAGGAGAATGGGAATATACTGCAATGCCTTACCATGGCATAAAAGATCAATCATTTTGGAACCCTTTAAGTGGCATTTCTTTTAGCTCCTATCCTCCATTGTCTTCTTGAACCACTCTGGGCCTTTGCTCTCCTCCACAAATTCCTCCTTGGGACCTTGACACTTACTGTTACTGTATCATGAAAGATTCTTCTCCAGACTGATTAGCTCCCTGGGTCCCTTAGAACTCTACTCAGATCTCACATAGCCTCGTTGGTCACTGCTGTGGAAACAGCTCCCTTTGCCAATGTCTCCTCTTCTTATTTTTATTTCTCCCTTATGAAGAGGGGAGAGCAGGTTAGTCTCCACATTACCGCAAAGTAGAACAGGCTCTGTGCTTGTAGGCACTTGGTTTTACTGTATATCCAACTCCTGGACAGAACCTGATACACACAGGAGTGAATAGTGAACATTATTTGGCAAACAATTAGTAGGCATTAATGGGGGTAAACTGTTCTATGGCCCCCTTTTCATACAGTGAGACCTAGCAGAAGTTACAGGCATAGGATGAGAACTAAAGCAGAGTTTCTCAGAGTCCTGTGGAGATCAGACCTACAGTTATATCATCTGGATTTGTTATTGTTAAAGGACATGATTCTAGGCTCTAGCCAAGACTGAGAAATCAGAACCTCTGAAAATGAAACTTAGGAAACTACATTTTATCAAGTTTCTTTTGCAAGTTCTTGAAACTACAACTTCAAAGAACATTTCAAAAATAAGGTCTTCCCAGTGTTCACCATAATTTAGTCTAAGCCCCATCTCCATGCTCTTTACTCAGGGCCCCTTGCTAAGGCCCTACAAAACCAGCATCTTGATTTCCCCTGAGGACATCCCAACACAACCCCTCACTTTGCAGCTTTGCTCATTTCAGAAGGCCCTCCTTGAAAACTTCCCTGACCCCATTAGTGCCCATTGAAATCCTGTTCATCCTTGGAAAACCACATCAAATGTCTTCTTCTCCATAGGGACTATCTGACCGAAATTCAAAAAGGTCAGAGCTCCCATATCATTTTCATTATTAGTATTATGTAAAAGCTATTTGTGCACAGGTCTGTCTCCCTCATGAGATAGGAAGTTCCTGGAGAATGGGGACAACTTTATTAATCAATTCATCCTTTTGTTTTTATAGCTTAAATAAATGATTAAAGATTTAGTCAATAAATATTTGCTAAGTTAAAATTGGTCTAGGCTATTCTTTTAGGTATATTAAGATTTTTACTGACGCAATTCTGACATAAAGTAATGTGAATAAGTATGGGAAAATGTGATATCAAGAGCCAGGCAATCTGGCTTCTAAACTCTTCTCTATACTTTATGTCCTTTTAGCAAGTCATTTAATGTTTCCATGCCATATTGTATTCTTACATAATTTAGAGACAGAAATAGTTTCTGACTATTCCATAGTAATATGTTTGGGATAAAATTAACTAAGAATATATAAAAAACTTCAAAAATATTTTTAAAAACTATACAAATGAAAGTTACTACTTTGATTAAATTTAAACTGCATTTAAAAAAATTCCTGATGATAGAAATCATGTTACTTGGTTGCACATATCTGAAATTCACTCTGGCTAATTAACAGAAAACACTTATTGAAAGTATAATAGCTCACAGAAACACTCGGAAAACAAAGAATGAGGAGAAACAAAAGAAACCAAAGATGGGCATGGTGGCCCCTTTCTCTAATCCCAGTTACTCAGGAGGCTAAGACGGGAGGATTGCAAGTTCAAGGCCAGCCTCAGCAACTTAGCAATGCCCTCAGCAACTTAGTGAGACTCTGTATCAATATTGAAAAAATAAAAAAGGTATGGGGATGTAGCTCAGTGGTAAAGCACCTCTGGGCTCAATCCATAGTACAATTAAAAAAAAAAGTGTGGCCAACACATATATAGAAGTAGACTGGATGGAGCTGTTACCTCTGGACAATCAGCTACTGAGAAAGGGACACTATTGTCTCTGAAAACTCACTGTGATGGGTCCATGGATAAATTCTGCATCTTTTTTGGAATGATTCCTTAATATTAAAAGTAATGTCCTGTCAGCCAAAGCTATGATATGTGGTCAGTCAGCTGACAACATTGATTTGGGCTCATGGTTTCTGAGTTTTTAATGCATGATTGGACCTATTGCTTTTTGGTCTGTAGTGAAGCAGCACATCATAGCAGGAAACATACGAAGAAAAGCTTCTTACCTCATGGTCAGGACATAAAAGAGAAAGAAAAAGAGATCAGGGTTTGATGATGGCATGCTCCTTTAGGCAATGTCCCAGGGATGGGAAGACCTCCCATAATGTCATGCCTCTTTTCTGCTGTTTCCCAATAGTGCCAATCTAGGAACAAAGCCTTTAACACACGGGAGACATTTAAGATCCAAACTAAAGCATCTTTCCACTCTTTAGCTTCCAGGAAATCAAAGAATTATCTACTCCCTTCACTTCTATAGAGAGAGGAAGGGTGCTCCTTACCACCACTGTTAGGGCTATCTCATGGTAGGGAAGATGGCTGGGTTCTTGGTGGCTGAGAAGCCAAAAAACACACATCCCACTACAATATTCACTTTCTTTATAAGGAAACTTGAAAATATTGTTAAATTTTTCTTTTTATCTTTGTTTAAATAATTTTCTCTCTTCATTACTTTACTAAGCATCTACTTGAATGAAAGTGTTTCCTTGAATAAAGATAAGAGACATACATTTTGAAGTAGAAAAAGAGGAGATCTCAAACAATCTGATTACCATAATGTAACAAAGGTTTTACACAGATTGATAGCCAAGACTATATGAAGAAATAATTTTTTTTTTTTTTTTTTTTTTTTTTTTTTAAAATATGTTGGTGTACATCAGGTCAATCTTTTTTTTTTTTAATTTTTTTTTAATTAATGTGCTATTATTTTTTTTATATCTTTATTCATTTTATGTGGTGCTGAGGATCGAACCCAGTGCCTCACGTATGCGAGGCAAGCGCTCAACTGCTGAGCCATAACCCCAGCCCCAAGAAATAATTTTAATAATATAAAATCAGGATATGTGTAATAGGGAAACCATCAACTGTACCAGAAATCAAATTTAAAGCTATATCTCTGCACCAAACTGGAAATTTTATTTTGCTTAAGCAAAAAGGAAGAAAAATAAAAAGAAGAAATTAGTAACATCAATAGATTGTGTCAGCACAAAACTCATATTCTGGTAAATGTATATGTCATGTTTGCTGTAAAGTCAGAAATTCAATATTTTTATAAGAGAATCCGAATTGTCTAAATGGTTTATATGGATTTGAAAAAATGTGAAAAGTTGTTTATTAAATAGGATCATGGTTAGATTATTTTCCTGGAGTTTATGAAAATACAGAAAACTCTAAATTGTCATGTCTTCATTGCAGTGCATAGGCCCCGGAAACAGAAACAGAAAAGATGCTGGATCACCCAATGGTGATCAGCTAAATAGGCTTAGACCTGTGAAAACTCAAGGGTTCACATCTTTTTCAAAATAACTTCTCCTTTTAAGTTATCTCTATGAATAGTGAACATTTTCTTCCAGTTCAGACAATTCAAGTTTGCTTAGTTTCAAATGAGCTAAAAAGTAAGAGCATCCAGTCTTAGAAAAAAAAATTCTGCTAACGTAAACCACTAGAAAGTTTAATAAGTATTATCACTCTTTTTCCCTGAAGAGATTCAGCACAATTATTGCTAGAATTTGCCCTAGATTTTTAGTCAGCTGCTGCAAGAGAAAAACAATGTTGTCAACAGAGTTAATTAAAACTTGTGTTAATAAACCATGGTAGAGAGAAATGAAAAATGGCCAATTCTTTACAATAGGTTTCATTGGCATCCATTATGTTTATTTTTCAATATATGTCACCCCAGGTGACACCCTTTCTAGTTTCCATTTGGTCTTCTTTTCCAGGAGACCCATAAACCAGTGTCCTGATGCCCCACATTATGTCAATCCAAATAGCCTGTAAAGACGAACCTTCCATGCCAAGACCTAATAATGCTTCCGTGGATGATGACATAGTTCTAAGTGTACAGAATTTCTCAATTTTTTTCTTATTATTTCAGAGGTGGGACTCTATCTTCTACTTCTTTTTTTTCTCCTAGCACATTCATGTTAGAATTATTATAAATTCTAGTAATAGGTTTTTTACATAATGAGAATCTCAAGCAAGTTTTGTATCTGTTAGAAAGAATCCTTTTTATGAACCTAGAAGTCTTCAGCAGAAACCCAATAATAGCGCAAAAGGGAATGTTATTTATAATGTATTAGAGTACTGGAATTTCAAAAGTTAAAGAAATTACTTCCCAATACTTGGGATCATTTATAAGATCAACCTTTCAGAAAACAGCTATCTCCATTCAGAGTTTCCCATTCCAATATTAAAATGATGCAAATATTCATAGAAGGGAGATGAGAAAATAATATTCAAAACCTTTCTAAGTATGTAAAAAAAATGAAAGTCAAATCCTTATGCCCAAGTTCAATGCTGCCACAGTCTGGATGTGTGTATAACTCTATTTCTTACCTTGAGGATTCAGGGTCAGGTTTCCCAGGTTTAAATCCCATCCCCATTTATTTTATTTTTAAGTGAAATATAGTATTTGTACATATTTATGGCCTACTATGTGATGCAGTGTCTACTTCTCAGCTGAGTGTCCAGAGATGACAGCTCTATCCAGTCTGTTTCTATGTGTTGGGAACTTTCAAATTCTTCTCTTTCAGTTATTTTGAAATATATAATAAATTGTTGCAGGACACAGCCCCATTGCTGTGCCATTTATCTTTAGCTGAACAGCCGTGAACAAGTCACCTGAACTTTGGATCTCCTTCCTGACTCTATCCCATTTCCCCTCCTCCCAGCCTCTCCAGGTACCAGCACGCACACATTGCTTACCTTTGCTCCTGTTGCTTTTCTACTCAAAGTGACTCCTCCTCCCTCCCCACTCTACCTCACGTCAATCAGACCACTGCTAAAGCACCAGTGAAGGCCACTGCATGATCCCTGTTTACCCCAGTCTTTTCAAAGTAATTTAACACATAGTAAATGCTTCTATAACTCCAGCTCTCTATGTTTTATTATTAGAGTTTCCTCACTTATTTCGTTTCCTACCAGCCATCTCCTAGTTTGTTCAAGTATTCTATTCACTTCTTCACCACCTACAACACTTAGTACAGTGTGTAGTATGGTAGATGCTCAATAAATATCTGGTTGTTGTTGTATGCTATTTATGGCTTATGTACCCAAGTTACTTATGAATCTTTTAACTGTACCCTACCTTCTAGCTCCTAACTTTCTAAAGACAAAAATATTCTATTTTTGAGCATCTAGCATAGTGCCTTGGAAATAACAAACACCACAAATATATTGCAGAATGGTGATTTCCTCCTATTTCATCACCAGTCTCTTAAGCAGATGCTTTATGCACTTTACTATGTACACAAATTCAAAGAGAGTTGCTCAGTAGAGACAGTTCACTGTTGAGGAGAAAAGACAGGAAGAAGTCAGGAAAATACCAAAAGCCTTGAAGGAAGTCGGTAAGGAATTCTAGCTTAGGCTTTGAGTTCCATGATTTCTATCTTGTGAAAGGAAAAGTCATTTGGGCAAAATCTCCTTATGAGAAAGATTTGGAAGTAGTATGAGGTGAGTCATCACATTTAAATGGCACTGCTTGTGAATGAAGACTCACCAATAGGACCAATCCTGCTGCATTTTATATTACAATTAGGAAATACGTTTTTATTCCTGTGTTTCTCGTAGGCATTAATTAATTTTTGTAATTTTCCTTTTCTGTCCAAGAAGCTCTGAGGAAACTAGAAGACTATTTATTTCATTTTATTTTTCTTTTATTAGTGCATTATACTTATAGTTGGGTCCATTTTGACAAAATCATACATGCATGGGATTTTATTTAGTCCATTTCAGTACTAGGTGCTCCCTACTTTCCCTTCTACCACCCCCGCTCCCATTATCCTTCCTCTACTGGTTTTCCTTTCACTTGTTTATTTATTTTTTTATTTTTGATTGGTGCTTTCTAGACATACATAAAAGTGAAATTCACTGTGATCTATTTATACAGTGCACATAGTTGATTTTGTTAAATTCATTCTATATTTCCTCCCTTTCCATTCCTCCTTCTTTTCTCTTGATCTCCTTCTACTCCATTGATCTCTATGTCTTTGATATCTGATCCCCCCCTTTCCCTTATTTTGCTCTAGCTTTCACATATGAGAGAAAATGTTTGACCTTTGATTTTCTGAGTTTGACTTATTTCGCTTAGTGTGATGTTCTCTAAGTCCATTCATTTATCTGCAAATGCCATAATTCCAATCTTTTTTATGGCTAAGTTAAACTTCATTGCGTGTGTAGATTACTTTTATCTATTGACAGTCATCTAGACAGATTCCTTAATTTGGCTATTTTGAATTTTGCTGCTATAAACATTGGTGTTGCTACATCACTATAGTATGCTGATTTTAGTTCTTTAGGATAAATACTGAGAAGTGGTATAGCTGGGTCATATGATGTGATTCCGTTCCAGTTTTTTCAGGAATCTCTATACTGCTTTTCAGAGTGGTTGTACTACTTTGCAGTCTGACCAGCAACGTATCTTTTCCCCTACATCCTAACCAACATTTATTGTTACTTGTATTCTTGATTGTTGCCATTCTGACTAGAGTGAGATGAAATCTAAGCGTAGTTTTAATTTGAATTTCTCTGATTGCTAGAGACGTTGAACATTTTTTTCATAAATTTGTTGGTCATTTGTTTTCTTCTTTTGAGAAATGTCTGTTTAGTTCATTTGACCAAAAGAACTTACTGATTGGGTTATTTCCTATTTCTGCATTAAACTTTTTGAGTTTTTAAATATAAATTTTGGATATGAAACCCCTGACAGATGAGTACCTGGCAAATATCTTCTCCCATTCTCTGATTTTTCTCTTCATGGTCTTGATTGTTTCTTCTGCTGTGCAAAAGCATTTTAATTTGATGGGTAAATTCAAGAAGAAAGAAGAGAAGCATATACATCCCTCAAGCATAATTATAAAAAATGTGAAGACATTCAGTGTGAAGAAAAAAAAAAGAAAAAATTTACCATGTGCATTAGCCCAGTCTAGCACTATTTGAGCAACTACTCCAAACCATTTAAGAGGATAATATTAAAGGAGTAGTAATAGCTATAGTTGCAAAATTGATAGCTTGCTTTAAATGTAAACGGTGTGGAAAGGCCATGCTACAAGTAATATAAAGCTATTATCAAACTGATTTATGAGTACTTCAGCTTCTCAACCCATTTCTCTCTATTTCTTCTAATTTTATGACACTTTGTTTCTCCTTTCACCTAGTATCCTTTACTTTTTTTCCCTCTCTTCTTCTATTAAAAACATCTCTTGGTAAAATTCACTTTTTGATCATTCACATCTTAGTATAGATTTAAATCAAAATATTCTCCATTCCAGAGACACATGCATGTAGTCTTCCTTTCATCATTATTGAATAAAAAATTTGTGCATAAGAAATCAATTTCTCTACCAGGCATGAGGTGGTGTATTGTTTTCACACTAAATAAGAAGCTATATAATTTAAAGCTTCAGAAAAAAATGAGCATTTTTTAAACAGTGGTTAACATGAAAAAATACACCACTACCTTCTTTCTCAGTGAAGCCCTGTAGAGAACTTCAGCCTGCACAGATTGTGCAGCACACAAAGACAGACTCTGAAAGAATAGGAAAAAAATTAATAAGAATGGAAAATATAATCTGTGGACCTGATCTCCTGTTTCTTTAGGTTAGTGAAAGTCCCAGACCTTGGATGCTTTATTGAAATGCACATAGTACCAGCAAGAAAAGGTGAGAAAATTTCTCAGGTCACTAAACTTTTAGAAGCCCTGGAAGTGTTTTTGATCTTACATCTGAGACTACACTAAAGGCTCCTTTCTTAAATTCAGTCTTTAAAATGTGAAGAAAATTGAAGCATACAAAACTCCCTTTTGCAGCATATTACTGAACCATTGAGTATTACAGATTACAACTGACTGGGTGTTTCATTTTTCAATATAGTGGTTATTGCTTTATGGAAAAGAATGAGGTACCATACCCTCTTAGAGAGGGGACATAAAGAAGTCTTTGACAAAACAGATTTGTTAACTCCTAGCTCACTTTGGCTTGTTGGTTGTATCTATTTGATCAATTTTTTTTTCAGATGATGTCAAGATGAAATTATACTTGGAAAGTAATAAATGATGATAGGCAGGTTAAATATGGTCCTACTATTTAAGCATGTGTCGTTTATTACTGAGTCTGATTTAGAACCAGTAGAGTTAAGTACTGTGAACATCAGTTTAAATCATGTGGCTTTACCATTTCTTCACCATCTTGCTCCTCAGACAACTCTTCCAAATTACAAGTTCAGTTTTAAGTACCTGGAGAATGTGTAAAACATGAAATTAATCTGACTTTCTTCCCAGCATATTTTAAAGATGCAGTTGCTGTTTCAATGCAAATCCTTTAAAAACCATTTTAGACTAAGGAGCTCTGTCTTTTAAAGACAAGAGTGTAATGATTTCTTAGAAAACAATACAGTCCACTCAAATCTGTCAAGATTATAGCACTAAAAGTTGTATAAATATGATTACCTTTTAGTTTTTCCACTGAGAAATGTCTGGAGGTATACTGATTTATAATTTTAGATTGAAAAATGCTGTCATCTAGTTCTATTTCAGGAATACAGATTCTATATAAGATTTTTTTCTTATGTATTTTTTCTTATGTATGAGTCTTTCTTATACTCATCTTTTAGAGTCTGAAAATTTGTTGCTTATTTTTTTAGTTAGTTTAATAGTAATATACTTAAAAGTGTAGCTAATGTTTGGAGTGAAACTTCATACAATATGCATTATTAAATCCATAAGTATTATGACAATTTATAGATGATGGAACTAAATAGTTTATTAAACTAATTGAATCCAGAAAATAATTTCTTGTACTTATCTGTCTTAAGATTATCAACAATTTCCATAACTATTTTCCATGGTTTCTGATTGGGAACAGACAGATTTGAGCTGTAGGAACATGAGGCTGAGGAAATAATTCTATTAACCAGACACACTGTGCTGCCTCCCATATGCTTTCTCTTTTAGGAAAGCAATTTACCTGCAGCTTAAATCCACAGGATGTTACATTCCTTAGCAAACTACCTGTTATTTGCAGGAGCAAGGCAGGCCCTGAAATGTCAAAAGAAGATGAGAAGTTACCCTGAAGTGGGGAGACTTTTGTGACCCTCACATAGACTAAATCGCAGAACTCAGGGAGATAAGAATAAGAATAATTCCCCCTAACCATAAAATTTATTAAGAACAGGTTCTGATTAGAACCAGCCAGCATGAATTAAAGTGGCACAGAGTTGTCATGCACAATGAAGATTCAAAAGTCTGATATCATTCTCCTCAGTCAAGAGTCAAAAGTTAAACATGGGCAAGACTCTGGAAGATTCCCAATAAAACTGGAGTGCAAGAGAGTCATGCCAGCCCTATCTTCTCTGAGGACCCACTCTCTCCTTTGAGAGTGTCCCCTTACTCCTTTCCCATTCTTTCTCATAAACTCATGCCTGATACTCTGAGTAACATGTCTGAAATCTTTACGGAATGTTTGCAAAAATTGAGGCTAGAAGGGGAAACTCTTTGCTCCCTTTTTTCCCTGCAGGCCCCATTACTATAAACTAAATGAGAATACTATGCTTTTGTTTTTATAGTTTAGAAATTTTTCAAACCCAAAATACATACCAAAAATTAACCTGTATTTAAAAGCAAATTTATTTACAACATAAAAATCCATATAAACTACTTGAGAAGAGTAATCTGTACTCATCTAGTAATCTTTTGCAAGTGATGCACATTTGAGAGATAGTGGAATATATTTTGCTCTCTACTAAAAACAGTATCCTTATCCTCTCATGCATTATTCAACTTAACATTTATTGAGCACCAGTAATTATGTGATGGGTATACTTGGGAAAAGTGACAAAATAATTATGATGCAATTTGATAGGTTTAATAATAAAAAAATGTGTGAATTGTTAGGGGGAAAGAAAGAGCAACTGAACCTCCTCCCTACATTGAAACACAGGGGTATAGAGAAAAAAATATCGGAGGGTTTTTTTGAGATGGATTGTGAAAGAGAAGCAATCATTTTCAAGGTAGAAAAGAAAATATTACAGCATGCACAGTAGCATACTCAAAGACCAAGAGTGGAAGGAGTTTGGAAATTGTACTACTGAGGTGTAAATATATTGATCACAATACTGAGAGATAAGGATGAAAAGATGGTTGGTGCCACACCAAGCAGATCTTTCTGTACCATAGCAAGGAGTGTTTTCTTTATCCATTGAGTAGCTGGGGACCATCAGGACCTTGCATACATATGAATAATGGCAAGATTTTTATTTAAATAGTTCATGACCTGGACAAAGGTGATACCGCAGGAAGACGAGACCATAGCAATTATCTAGAAGAACAGCAGCAGAATATTAATCAACATGAGAGCAAAAGGTAGATCATGTATCAGAGACAAGTGATAAGGCTGAAATAATAAGAAACCATAATATTTAGTGATTTCTTAGACAAAGGATATTAAGAAATGCTGAAGTAAAATTTAATTCTAATATTCTAAAAGCCATAAGATGACGACTTTATCATTAATTGAGATAGAAAAGATAAAATAATAGAATAAATTATTGACTCTAATCTGGAACCTATGCGGATTATGCCATTCCTGAAAATTCTTTGAGACAAATATATATATATATATGTGTGTGTGTGTGTGTGTGTGTGTGTGCGTGTGTGTGTGTATGTATATGTATATACATACACACAAATATATAGTATGTGTGTGTGTGTACATATAAAGAAGTGGTATCTAAGTAAACTACATACTTAAATTGGTTGACCTCTAGATAAACTCATCTTTTCCTTTCCTTTGCAATGTTTTCTTGCAAGTTTATTGCCCTTGTAGAGTTTTATACAACTTTGGAAAATAGTGCTTTGATGTCATTGAACATATTTCTCTGTCTTTTGGACTATCCATAAATTGTAGCTGATCTAGATACTT
>CM053411.1:38846622-38871883 GCA_028644305.1 Xerus rutilus | reverse complement strand
AAAAAAAAAAGAAAGAAAGAAAAACAACAAAAAACAGCCACATTCTGTATTCTGTTGACCATAAATAATCTCTCAGGAGACTAACATCAGAAAAGTTTACTCTGAGACCATGGTAAAAAATAAAACAAACTAAGATCACTTTGTATTTTTTTTCCCTAAACACAGACAAAAAAAGAAGTCACTGTGTTATCTTCTTCTTTTTTTAAAATATTTTATATTTTTAGTTGTAGGTGGACAGAATATTTTATTTTTATGTGGTGCTGAGGATCGAATCCAGTGCCTCACGCATGCTAGGCGAGCACGCTACCACTGTGCCATAATCCCAGCCTCCACTGTGTTATCTTCTAAATACACAATCTCTCTCTCTCTTGTCTAAAATAAGTAGCTGTTACTTTTCTCATTGCAAATTTATTCTCATTCTGGTTTGTTTTCTCTATAAACACAATGGTTGAGATACCCAGTGACAGAATTGCTACACTTTCTGAGAGCATTCTATCTAGAGAGATCTCCTACTTTAAATGTTCAATAAATTTACCTCTTTCAAAAAAGTCCAAATCCTATAATAGGTTCTAACATTCTCTTACTGATATACCTTAGGGTTCATATATGAAATATCCCCCACGGTATCATAGGTTGAAGGCTCAGTCCCCAATAGAGCAGTGTTCAGATGTGAGGCTTGTGTAAAGTGATTCAATCATAAGGGCTCTGACCTTATCAGTGGATTAATCCATAGATAGATTCACAATTTAGTAGGCTATTAGAAGGTGGTCGAAACTAGGTAGAGCCCTGGCCCCTTTCTCTAGCTCTTCTTTTGCTTCCTTTCCACCATGAAGTGAGCAGCTTTCCTCTGCCATGTCCTTCTGCCAAGATGTTCTTCCACACCACAGGCTCAAAGTGATGGGTCCAAGTGACTATAGACTGAAACCTATGAAACTGTGAGCCAAAATAAATATTTCTTCCTTTAAATTATTTTTCTCAGGTATTTTGTTACAGTCATGGAAAGCTAAGACACAAACATGATTCTCTATGGTGCATGTTGTCTATCACTGCAAAGAGTAATAAACCCCATTTATCAATTATAGGTGTGGTTCTATTAGTCTTTGGACTAATAGTCTAGACTGGAAATAACAATATTTATTCTAGCTTTTCCCTTTCCTTAATAATAACTCTATTCTTGGATGGTGAGGAATGTAGTTCTCATTACCCAAATGTATTTATTTAATTAGCTTAATTCTACTATATGTACAAAACACTCTCATGATTGCTAACCTATATATTGGTAGAAAAACAAACCTACTGACCACAACTAAAAATTTGCATACAGTTCTTTTTGTTTTAATCTTTATCACATATGGTCAAAATATTGATTTTCTAAGTTTTTTTGGTTACACTTTTCTTTCTTCTCTTCCTCCTCACTGCGGTAATACTATTGACTTGTAATACTTTTAGGTTCATTTGTATCTGTTCGTTGAGTTTATTGCATCCATGCTAATTTTAACAATTTATTTTTGAGTTTTATATGAAACATTGATAAGGTGTTAAAAATCAAAACAGAACCAAGGGATATACTCAGAGAAGTGCTACCACCAGCCCTCCAATCTTATTCCAACTGTCCTTTTCTTTCCATTTCTACATATTTCCTATGACATAGGACCTCTATCAGTTTTTGTTTTATGTCTTCTGTGTTTCTTCTTCCTTGAATGAACAAAGAAAGTGTATTTTCCTTTCTCTCTTACATGCAAGACAGAATAATAATTTGAATATACACAAATTATTTTATTTGCTTTTAAAAACAATAACGACATACCACAGAACTTACTACATATTAGTTTGTAGATATTTGTCCAATTATTCTTATAGGTACAACACGTTCCATTATGTCATTTAACACAATTTCCTGTATGTGATCATTTAGATTGCTTCTAATAGTTTGCAATTCCAAACACTGCTATTGTGAATAACCTCATGTACATATATCTTTGCATTACTGGAGGTGTATTATCGTAGTAAATCCTACAAGTAGTGTTATTAGGTTAAAAGGTAAATGAATGTACAGTTTTGTAAGATAGTGCTACATTCCAATTTGTTTCTGTTCGTTGAGAATGTGCATTCATTTTATTCCCATCAACAATATACGAGAGTGCTGGTTCTTCCTGGCCTTCCCAATATAATGTAGACCTTTTAATTTTTATGAATTGGGAAAGGTGATAAGTGGTTTCTCAGTAAATCTTCATTTTTACTTTTCTAATATATATATCTGAAGTTAGATGCCTCTTTATGTTTAAGTGCTACTTTATTGCAAAAAAATCTGTTTCTCCTACTTTTATTGTCTTCTAATTTTAATAATTCATTCTGTTTCAGTAATGTTCAATGTTTATATATGATAAATCATAAAATAATTTCTCCAAATTTGTCAATTGTCTTTGCTCATGATTTTTTTTTAAATGCAGTTTAATTTAAAAAAATTTTTTTAGTTGTATTGAGGATTGAAGCCCAGGAATGCTCTACCACTAACCTACTCCCAATCCTTTTATTTTATATTTTATTTTATTTTGAGACAATGTCTTGCTAAGTTGCTGAGGTTGGCCTTGAACTTGCCATCTTCCTGTCTCAAACTTCCATAGTCACTGGGATTTTAGGCATGTGACACTGTGCTCAGCTTGAAAAGTTTTGTGTTGTTAAATTTATTTTTATTGCCTCTGAATTTATAACTGTCAGACCATTAGAGACTACCCTGTTAGCCAAAAGGCAAGATACTGTGTTTGACAGCTTGACCAGTGAAAAATGAAGGTGCCCAAATAGATACATGCTGGGCAGCCAATGGCAGCAAGTATCTGTTATGGAAAATCTCTGACTGGGGAGCTCCAGTTTCTCTCTTCTGCCCCAACCCATGACCATTCTAATCCTTGTTCTTATTCCATCCTTTGAAAGTGAAGATTACTGTGATGAACCTCTCATTTGTATAAACTGGCAGCATAGTATTGATATGCCTGTGCCAAGGGATTCATTAGTTCACAGAGTAAAACTTCAATGAAGGAACAAAACCATATTTGATGCTGATGTTTCATATTGATGCTTTTGTTTCTTGAACCATTACAAAAATAGTGAAATCAGCATCTTTGGCTCACTCTTACTACCCATGAGCTGAAAATCTCCTCTGTTCTGAATCTGTCAGGCCATATTTTCATGTCCCTTGCACTTTTATGATCTCAAAAATCGCCCCTGGAAGAGAAAATGGCATAACATCAATTTGATATCTGAAAGCTGAAAGAGATACAAGACTTGTAATACCTAATGCATTCTGAAAAGCCAGACAGTGTGCACGTGAATACCCTGACCTTTCAGTGTGTAGACTTGTTGGCATTTCTTCTCTCCCTTCATCTCTAGAAAATAAGGCTGCAAACAGAAAACCATGGGGAACAAGTATGCTATAAAGAAAGGGAGATAAGAGGATATTTAAATTCAAAGCTCATAATCAATATTGTAGTACACAGAAGTAAAAATAGTAGATTGGTTCTTTTCAAATCATATAAAAAGGAAAATTAGGCTGCCGTATATGGATTTTTAGTGTAAACTATGGATAATGTGCTAATTTTTTCTTTGATTTTGCATTATTCCATTGGTTAAGTGATGAAATTCTACATGAGAGATCACTATTTATTTAACATAATGGAATGTTACATCACTTTTTTTATTATTGATAAAAATAAACATATTGTTCTTTCATTCGAATAGGAATAACTTAGTTAAGGAAGGAAAAGAGCTAAATAATTGGACATTTCTGCTTTAATGAAAAGAAAATTAGTGGTTATTAAGTATGTAATCCATGCCTGATGTGTGTGTTTGTGTGTTGTATAATTCTTATAATATTAAAACATCAGCAAATATGTTTATTTCCATTGTGCAGATTATAACACTGAGTGCAGAATTGTGAATTAGCTCCCTGAGAGGCAGCAATAAGAAGCAGAACTAAGACTATAACCTGATTTTTCTAATTCCAAAGTAACAATAAATAAGACAAGTGAGGTTAGTATTAGAGATAATGTCCTTTGCTATTTAGTGCTATTTTTTAAGCCTAATTTGCACAAGTAGAGAGGATTTCTTTTTAAGTTCAATTTGTAATTATTTGCCTTTGGAGAGGAATAAATGATATTATCATCTAATATATTTATACAAAGCAAAACCATTTTGAAGAGGAATAAATTAATCCCATTTTCATTAGTAACTACCAACAGTCAAGTTGTTGGTTATGCTATGTGTTACACTTATAAATGCTCTGTTCTACACCCCAAGCCCACTTGATTTCAGCATGACTTAAGTGGACAATTCCATGCACAGTGCCTATGTCTAACCTCAAATAAAAGCTCTGATTAATTTGGCCCGAGGAGAAGCTGAGAACACAGCTTAAACTGTGTGCAAGCATATTAGAAATGTGGGAATTAAATTTCCCCAAGGGCAGCTTACACCCAAGGGTGGTTCAGAAGAATCCAAGGAAGACTGAACCCCAGTTATCCATATGACAAACCGAACTTTTGAGTTTTCTTCCCTTCCTTGCCTTATCCTCTCTACTCACTCACTTCTGATTCCTAGAATCTTCTCCCACATGCATTCAAATCCTTATCTCAAGATGTACCTTCAAGGAAATTCAAACTAAGACATAAATAATGTTACTGCTTTTACACTAAGCAATATCAAATCAGGCAATCCAGTATACATTTTATGTAGCAGTCTTAGTACTTAGTGAGTCAATGGTAGATTTAGGACAATAGTAGTCTTAGGACTTATTGAATCCACAGTCAATATGAATATCTCTGCTTATGTGGCAAACTTAGGGAGGAAGGGCCATTTAAAAGCAAACACTATCTCTCAGTAAGCACAGTAAGCTGAACAAAATAGAACCTTGGTCATAAACTATGGCCAAAGCTGTCATCAATACATCACATCCTGCATATAGGTATTAATTCCTAAGACTTCAAACTACTCCTGAATCCACCAGAATAGGCCATACCAGCAGGCTTGGTCAAAGAGAACTCTCCATCATCATATCCATCTAGCTAAATGATAGGAGAATGCTCACACTTTCTGTCTCAATACTAATTATGTGAAAGAAGACATGTGCTTTACCCACTGGGCCTCAGTTTCCTCACCTAAATAAGGTCGGAAATCTCTTAATTTTGTCATGAGGATGAAGTGATGCACTTTAATCAGATATTCTTAGTTGACTCTGTATTTCATTGTCCACTTTTTTTGTCTTCTTCCTTTCTTCTTTCTCCTCTATCTAATCACATAATACTGGAATAATCCAAATTCAGTCTTTCATTACTCCCTTGGTGACATCATACAAACTAAATCATTTGAAATACCTCCCAGATTATCTGTCAAAGATATTGTCTATGGCAGAAGCCTTCCCTATCTGCATTGATAAATGCAGGAACAGCAAGGCAAAAGGGGATCACTGAATAGATAAACTGGTGCACATGGCCAGTGACTACTGTATTGGACAGTGCAGACCTATATAAGGACTCCAAACTTACTATTCATATCATAGATCTGTCTATCTACTTAATATTTTCCAACTGGATATATCAAGTAGTTATCTCAAATTATGCACGTCTACAATTGAACTGATCTCTCCCAACTCCATCTGTAGTAACACAAATATATTTTATCAATTACCCAAGATACAAATTTTGGAGTCATCTTTTATTCTTCCTTTTGTCTCATCCCCAAAGTGTATCTGTACTCTCACCCTTTGTGCTACCTTCTCGGATATTGCCGGGATCAGAGACACCATCATCTCCTGATTACTATAATCATGTTTCCTCTTTTTCGTGTCTTCTCCTGCCACCATCTCACCTATAGCTTATTCTCAACACAGTATTCAAAAGCCATTCTGTTAAAATATGTCAATCATGTCTCTATTTGGGCAAATACTAATGCAGTGACTCCCAATTTCAGAGTAAAAACACATTTTAAAAAATGACCTTAAATTCTTGTATGATTTCTGACCTTCTAGTAACATAAACCAATGCAATATGCTCCAGCCATGCTGTCTTTTTGCTGTTTCTTGGATATACTGCTAGTACCTTAGCCATCGTTGCTCCCTTAGCCTGAAATGATTCTACTCCTAGAATCCTCTTGAAGTCGTCTTCTAGTTTTTGCTAATAAAGGAAATGCATTACAATTTAATTGTTTTAAAGTTGTTGCACTCATGATTTATCCTATGGTTTAGGTGTGAAGTGTCCCCTGAAAGCTCATGTGTAAGACAATGTAACAAATTTTAGAGGTGAAATGATTGAGTTATGAGAACCTTAACCTAATCAGTGCATTAATCCCCTGATAGGGATTGACCGAGTAGTGACTGTAGGCAGATAGGATGTGGCTGAAGAAGGTGGGTCATAGGAAATGTGCCTTTGGGGCATATATTTTGTGAGTTGAGCTTAGGCTCTCTCTCTGCTTCTTAATGGACATTTCCTGAGCTGCTTTCCTCCACCACACCCTTTCGCCACAATGTTCTGCTTCACCTCAAATCCTGAGGAATGGAACTGGCTCCCTATGGACTAAGACCTCTGAAAAACCATGAGCACCAAATAAACTTTCTCCTCTAAAATTGTTCTGGTCAGTTCTTTTGTTTGCAGCAATGAAAGAGCTTACTAAAACAACATATTAAATTGAAAATTTAGAAGTACAAAAATAGAATAGGAAGAATTCATGTCAGATATGACTTTTATAGGAGACTGACAGAAAACTCACACAGATTGATAATAATGTTTTTAATCTATAAAGAACTCCATGGACAAAAGTCAAGATTATTTTTTAATCTAAATTCATGAATCCAATAAATAATTTTCACTGCCCCAATTTTATTGACCTGCTACCATCCAGCAAAGGCAAAGGGCCCCTCCTTCCTCCTCCGTAACAGTTCTCAAACTACCCAACCCTCTGCTATTGGCTCTGCCTCATTCTGCAAATTTTTCTTAATGATTCCATCCACTTAAATATTCCCAAGTGTCATGTATCTAAACAAATTTAAAATCATTAGTTCTTTCCTCAATCCACAAGTACATAAAATCCAATGTGCCCAAAGCTCTTTTCACCTCCCAGCTGAATTATCATAACTGCAGGTCTTTCTGCTTCCAACAATTGGTCACTCTCAAATCTCTCTTCATTCAGGTTGGCAGACAAGTCTTTCTGAAGTAGAAATCATACTGAATCTGCTTAAAACCTTTCAATATCACTGCCTACATGATAATAATCTTGTTCCTAAACTGAGCACACAAGGCCCTTTATCACCTGATTCCCATCTTAGCCCTGGAGCTGACCCTCCTTTACACTGACTTGCAGCTCTTCTTAATACTGGCAGTTTTCAGAACGTAGGAACCTCCACGCCCTTGGACCAGCTCTTCCCTATGTCTGTCAGTCTCTTTCCACTTCCATATACCTGGTTCAAATCTGTGTGTCTTTCAACACTTCATAACAGCATCACATATAAAATTCTGCTTCTTCAGGAACACACCATTGTCACTGTGTCACTGCAAGCAGCTGCTATAGCAACTGCTACCCACCTGTTTCATTTCATGTCTGTCTTCACTAAAATGTAAATTTCTTTAGATGAGTGGTCATCTCTGAATTACACTGTTTTTAAGAGAAGGAAAATATATATATGTGAAATCATGCATTCCCATGGTATTAATAGTAAGAAAACTTGGGAACTCTCTAAATAAGTATCAAACAAAAAAGAAAATCCAAGATGTAGTTTATCTACCACCATGACAATTAAAAGTTGCTGATGTGATTTATGAAAATTATGAAAAATATTCATGACATCAATTTTGACATAAAATGAAAGACATGTTCTATCTACACATTGATTAATACTATATGATATTTGTTTAAATAGTTCTTATGAGAAATTACTGAAAATTAAGATATTTTATACATTTGAGTGGTGATACTTTGGGCAACTTCTTTTTTTTGTTGTTTCTGTGTTATTTTTATGCTGTTTGCATGAGAAATGAAATCAAGGACAGAAAAATTCTCAGAAAAGCACCACAAAAAATGTACTTCATAGGAATGAACAAAATGTCCTTTTGTTTGTAAAGATACAACCTTCCTTATCTGATAACTCTGAAGACATCTGTCAGGTCCTTAAAAAGAAGACAGTGAACTCAGGAAATTACTTACAGTTCTCCAAAGTCACTCAGTTAATGGTAGACTGACTTGGCAACATCCAAGATCTATAGTGTCTGATAGTCACCTTCCACAGTCATATAAAACCAGAGCAAACCAAGAAAAAATATTCAGGTATGAAAATTCTAGATACAAAACTGGGTCCAATCCAGAGCTCACTTGAGTATCTGTTTTATATTTATAAGTTGCTTTTTAAAATATATCTTTCCTTCCTTTGTTACTGTCCAAAGAGGCTAATACAGGAAACATTTCTAGAGTGCTAAGTGGGAAGATATTGACCTAGTCAGGTTGGCCCCATATCTGTCTCATGTTTCTGCTGCCACAGCCATCCCAGCTCCTGCCCAGGCTATGAGCACAAACAGCTGGAAAAAGTGTATCTTTGGCAGCCATCCCATGGGGTGAAATCCAATACACTGTCTAAAGAGGACAGGAAGCCAAAATTAACTCTACCACTGTTTGTCATTGCTTTTCATCAGTTCATTTAGAGTTTGAGTTTTCTACTGTACCAAAGAAAAGTAATTGTTCATCAAATGTTTGGCAAAACCTACTGTGTGCAAGGCCTTGGGCTGAGTATTGATTATTCAATTCAGTTGAAGTGCAAGGGCATGAGTCAATGACTACTGAATATCAGGTACATTACTTCTTAATGTTCTAGCAGAGAGCTCTTCCTGGAATGTCAAAGACAGCATTCTCAGAAGGCAACTCTCTGCCCTAAGGTAAACCAATACTGAGCAAAGGTGAACTGGCTCAGGGTTTGTCATTCTGACTGCTAGGAACTCAAGGGTCCCCTGAGCTGGTGGGATTCTGCCTAAGACCTGATCTACTTTCAAGTGGGTTATTTTCCATTTGAATAGGAAGTTTACAACTAACCATGCATGCAGACACATATGGGTCTAGCTTATTTTCTAGAAGCAGCTTTCAAAAATAAATCTCCATAATTTTTTTCTAGAAATATCTTCCTACATTTAATATTGGAGAATTTTTTTTAAACTCACTCAAATCTTCATAGTACAATTCTAATGCATTTGGTGTTTTCATGCCTTCAGTCATTTGTACATTTGATCATCACAGTTCTTGCAATAAAAGCTGTAAAAGCCTCAGCTTTCCAACCTAAGTGCTCCACTCTTGAGGTTCCTTTAACTCCAGCTTCTGATCAGCTGGAAGAGCAGAGTCTATGAACCTACCCTAGACTGTAGCTTCTAAGACCAACAATGTAGTCACCTCCTACCTAATGCCACAATTCCCTTAGCTGAAGCCAAAGACCTCTATGCTCAAATAAGACTTCAAAGTTATTACCTCTAAAGGAGAAAGAGGTAAACTTGACTTCAATTCACATTTGAGAGTATATGACATGCTGCACAACATTCACTAAATAAGTTTGGAAAAGTTACAAATCCATTGAAAATCTAGAACAGTACTTGGTACCTATGGCTACTCAATAAATACTTGCATGAATGATAAACCCAAAAGAGAGTCAGAAATAAGGGAGAGCTACAAAAAGAAAAGAAAACAAAAACAAAATGCAAAAAAAAACCCAAAAAGTCCCCCCAAACCAAAAAACTGAAAAACTTACAGGGAGGCTGACATAAATAGGTATTTTTGTTCACCAAAATATATCTCAATCACTTAGAGGGAACTGTGAAATGAATAAGAAAATAAATTTAAAAGCTATAGATTTTGGATTAGACTCCTACCAGCAGAAGGAGGAGGAGTAAGAGGAGAGAGAAGGAGATCAAATCTAATTCCCTGGTCTAAATAACTATCAGGAGTTGTACATGACTTACAATGGCAAATGCAGACTGCCTAAACCAGGACCTTTGCTATGATTGGAATATGCCTCCTCAAAATCCCTGTGTTGAAATTCTATTTCCCAAGTGATGATATTAGGAGGTAGGGCCTTTGGGAGGTTACTAGGCACAGGGAGGAGCCCTTGTCAATGGGATTAGTGCCTTTATAAAAGAGGTGCCATTTGCAACAAAACCCAGAAGGCATTATGCTAAGTGAAATAAGCCAGGCACAGAAAGACGAATACTGCATGATCTCATTTATATGTAGCAGTTAAAAATAAAAAGTGAATATATAGAAATAGAAGGGTGATTACCGGGCCAGGTGTGGTGAGAAAATAGGGATGTAGGTCAAAGGGTACAAACTTACAGTTACTAAGGATGACTGTTAGCCATCTAATGAACAGCATGAGGATTATAGTTGATAATATTGTACTGTTATTGAAAATTTGTGAGGAAAGTAGATTTTGGGTTCTCTTACCCCCATCTTTCCCAACAAAAGGAGGTAATTATAGGAGGTAAGAGATAAGTTAATTTGCTTACCTATAGCAATCATTTCACTACATGTGCATATATATACATATATGTATACACACACACACACATATATATGTATATATATATTCCAAAACACCAAGTTGTACATGTTACATAAATATGCATGATAAAGTACATCTGTAAAAATGTATATGTCTTTGGAACAAATATACTATACCATATTATGATATTTATTTTCGTAAATGTCAAACTACGACCATTTTGTGTATTATGTTTTCTTGGCTTCCTAAAAACTTATAGTCAGGTAGGTACAAGTACATAACAGGACAAGCATTTTCTAATGGGTAATTACAGAATTGATACAGGGCTAGGACAGAATCTCAAATTGAAGTCAGAATCTCATTTTTAATAGGAGAGGTCTGCTACACATTGAAAAATGCTATAGTGGAGTATTACAAAGAGTTATGTAAGCCTGGAAGTTGGAAACAAGGATTTTCATTAGAATTTTGGTCTGACCATGAGGCATCTTGAATGGTATTTTTTAATCTTTTTTTTATACTTTTGTTTTTGTTTATTTAGTTTTTTATGTGGTGCTGGGGATCAAACCCAGTGCCTCATGCATACTAGGCAAGCGCTCTACCACTGAGCCACAACTCTAGCCCCTATTGAATGGTATTTTTTAAAAGCAGCATTTTTTGTCCATAATTTAAAATAATATTTTGTTCACTTTTCCAATGTCATTACAGTATGTCTATTTACTTGTGTGCTGTGCTCTGTGCATGAGAAGACTGGCTGGTGGTCATTGGGCCATGCTTTGGTAGGTACTAAGAGCATCACAACAGTGTGGCTGTTCTGGCTTCAGCATGGCCAGCACCTGTAGCATGGACTTCTTGAAGTAGCCTGGTTGCTAAGGAGGTCTTGCCAATTCTTTTCATGCCCTTTCTACCTTTGAGCACAACACATGCATGAAGTATGATAGAGCAAAACAAAGTATAGAAAGAAAATAAAACAGAAAAGTCAAGAGAAGAAATGCAACCATTGCTAACACCTGTGTGGCCTGGTCATAACTGAAGGCTGATTTCACACACTTCACAAAGGTGCTGTCTAGAGACTGTACTGGACATACTTCAGTGATGATGGGAAAGATCTTCAAAGACCAAGACCCCTCAAAAGCACAATATCCCATAATTGGGATTAAAAAGGGAAGGAAAAAAAGGGCATCAAAAAGTCACAGAGCTGCTCTGTTCTATCTTTCTACAAAGAGACAACAGAATGACCACAAGAGTTAGAAAAGCTTTGTAGAAACTTGCAAAAGTTCTATGACATGCCCTTATTTCTGCACACCTAGGAGGCATCATGCTCACATTCATTTTTGGCTCCCATTACCTGTCTACTAAGTTTATCTCTACTTAGCTAAACAGAAATTTATATCTATCTAAATGTAAAAATATTGCCAAGCTATAGCAAAGCGATATACAGTGTCTGGACACTGGAGCCAGACTGCCTGTGTTTGAATCCCAACTCTACCACTTACTGGTTATGTGTCTTTAAATAAATTATTTAAATTTTGAGCTTCAGTTCCGCCATCCATAAAATCTAAGCCAGAGGGTTCAGTAGAGTCTTTAGCATATCCTTAGATGTTAACTAGTGCTATCATTCTCTGTATGTTCCCAAAATATGCAGGCATTACTTTCCAAAGACTCTTCTAAAAATCATTAAATCAAAGCTAAAAAGAGTTTAGTTTAAGTCTGCTTCACTCACACTGTGAATGTGAGACTAATTGTAACCTAGTATTTTTTAAATGGTAACTGTTTAGAGTTAGAATAAAAAATAAATAAATAAAAAATACAGAGGATTCTATGATCAGGTAAAAGTTGATACTCCCTATCTTAAGGAAAAAATTTGAAGTCAGATCCTGAGTGTGTGTCACTCAGCACCACCAACACATTTAAACTGTCTCAGGACTACCCCTGCTGATCTGTATTAGAACCCAAGCCCAGGACACCCCTGCACAGAATGGAGGTCTATCCTGTCACTCCCCAGCCTGCATCCATCTTGGAACACTGCAGCCATCCCCAAAGCCCTCCCCATATAGTAGATTCTACCTTGGGACAATTGGGCCTGGAGGCAGCTGCCACCACAGCACAGCATGCCACAGCTCTGCATCCTTGAACAGGCAGCCCAAAGGCATTGTAAGTCCCATCCTTTCATCCCCATCTCTCAAAGTAGTTGCATCCATCTTGGGCCATCCCCACTACTATCTTGAGTTACCTCCACTATTGCGACATCATCTTTAGTTGCAGTAGCATCCATCTGGGGACACCTGCCAGGGACTAGAAGCAATCTCCAAGGTGAAGTACAGGTAATCTGCAGGGTAACTACAAGATTATAGGGTAGAAACTGCAATACCTTAGATCCACACTGCAAGAAAGGAAGACACATAATCAACATGAAAAAACAAGGGAAGAAAGTAATTGAAACAAACCAAGATACTACAATAATAGAATCCATTGATAGTGTGGTTGATGAAGTGTCAGAGAAAGAGTTCAGATGTACATAATTAAAATGATCTGTGAATAAAAGAATGATTTAAGTGAGTAAATATAGGAAAAAATGGATCACTCCAATGAAGAGATAAGAGAGTAAATACAAGCAACCATTGAACACACCAACAAAGAGACCAGAGAGTAAATAAGGCAATCACTGAACACACCAACAAAGAGACAAGGGAGCAAATACAGGCAGAAAAAGACTACTTCAAGAAAGAGATTCTGAAAAAAAAAACAACTAAACAGAAACCCTTGAAATGAAGGAAACAATAAACCAAATTAAAAAACCCAATAGAAAGCATCACCAACAGACTAGATCACTTGGAAGACAGAAACTCAGTTAATGAAAAAAATATACAATCTTGAAAATAAAGTGGACCATACAGTGATGATGGTAAGAAACCATAAAAAGAACATCCAAGAATTATGTGATAGAATCAAAAGACCAAATTTAAGATTTATCAGGATAAAGGAAGGCACAATTTCAAACCAAAGGAATGCACAATCTCCTCAATGAAATAATATCTGAAAATTTCCCAAACATGAAGAATGAATTGGAAAATCAAATACAAGAGGCTTACAGGACATCAAATGTACAAAATTACAACAGATCTACACCAAAGCACCTTATAATGAAAATGTCTAGCATACAGCATAAGGACAGAATTTTAAAGGCCACAAGAGAGAGGAATCAGATTTCACATAGGGGGAGATTGATTTGGACCTCAGCAGATTTTTCAACCCAGACCCTCAAAGCCAGGCAATACTGGAACAACATATACCAAGCTCTGAAAGAAAATGGATGCCAACAAAGAATCTTATATCCATCAAAATCAAGGAAATAAATTTGACAAGGAAACACATTTGACAAGGAAATAAAATCCTCTCATGATAAACAAAAGTTAAAAGAATTTACAGCAAGAAAGGCTGCACTACAGAGCATTCATGGCAAAATATTCCATGAGGAGGAAATAATAACCAATAATGAAAATCTGCAAAGAAAGCAACAACACTAAAGGAAAGGTCAATCAAAGGAGAATTCAAGTCAAATAAAAAACCAAAATAAACCAAAATGACTGGGAATACAAATCATATTTCAATAATAACCCTGAATGAGAATGGCCTAAACTCATCAATTAAAAGACATAGATTGACAGATTGGATTGAAAAAAAAAGACCCAACAATATGCTGCCTTGCAGAGACTCATCTTACAGGAAAAGAGATCCACAAACTGAAGATGAAAGAATGGAAAAAAATGTATCACTCAGATGGACCATGTAAACAAGCAAGGGTTTCCATTCTCACATAAGATAAAGTGGACTTCAAACCAAAGAACATTTCAAACTGTTTAAGGGAATCATACATCAACAAGACATAATAATCTTAAATATCTATGCCCCAAATAGTGGGGCATCTATGTACATCAAACAAACCCTTCTCAACTACAAGAATCAAATAGACCACAACACAATAATACTGCATGCCTTTAACATACCTCTCTCACCAGTGGATAGATCTTCCAAACAAAAACTAAACTAAGAAACAATAAAACTCAATAAAACAATCAATAATTTAGACTTAACAGACATATATAGAATATTCCATCCATCAACAAGTGAATACACTTTTTTCTCAGCAGCACATTCTATTCTCCAAAACAGACCATATGTTATGCTACAAAACATGTCTTAGCTAATACAAAAAATAGAGATACTACCCTCCCTGCATTCCATCTAACCATAATGGAATAAAATTAAAAATCAATGATAAATTAAAAAATAGAAAATACTCCAAAACCTGGAGACTAAATGATATGCTATTGAATGACATATAGATAACAGAAGACATCAGGGAGAAGATAAAAAAATTATTAGAGGTAAATGAGAACTCTGATACAACATATCAAAATCTTTGGGATATTATGAAGGCAGTGCTAAAAGGAAAGTTCATTGCATTAAAGCTCATTTGTTAAAAGAAGAAAAAGTCAACAAATAAATGACTTGACACTACACTTCAAAGCCCTAGAGAAAGAGGAATAAACCAACACCAAAATAAGTGGCATACAGGAAATAATTAGAATTAGGGCTGAAATCAATGAAATTGAAACAAAGGAAACAATTCAAAAAATTGAAAAAACAAAAAGCTGTTTTTTAAAAAAATAAATAAATTTGACAAATCCTAAGCCCTAATGAAAATAAGTAGAGAGAAACTCCAAATTACTAAAATTAGTGATGAGTAAGGAAATATCACAATGAAAAATATTGAAATACAGAAAATAATGAGAAACTATTTTGAAAATTTATTCTCCAGTAAAATAAAAAACCCCAAAGACATCAACAAATTTCTAGAGGTGTATGTCTTACCCAACCTAAACCAATCTGGAAAGCACTATGGAGATTCCTTAGAAAACTTGGAATGAATCCACCATTTGACCCAGCTATCCACTCCTCAGTCTATACCCAAAGGATTTAAAAACAGCATACTACAGTGACACAGCCACTTTCATGTTTATAGCAGCTGAATTCACGATAGCTAAACTGTGGAATCAGCCTAGATGTCCTTTGATAGATGAATGGATAAAGAAACTGTGGTATATATACACAATGGAATATTATTCAGCATTAAAAGAGAATAAAAGTATGGTACTTGCAAATAAATGAATAGAGTTGAAGAATATCATGCCAAGCAAATAAGCCAATCCCAAAACATCAAAGGCCTAATGTTCTCTCTGGTAAGTGGATGTTGATCCATAATGGGGGAGGGGGCATGGGAAGAATGGACAAATTTTGATTGGGAAAGGGGAAGTAGGGGAGTGGAGGGATCATGGGGACAGGAAAATGTTGGAATGAGATGGACATCAATGCCCTATGTATGACTGCACATATGGTGCAACTCTACCTTGTGTATAATCAGAGAAATAAAAAGTTGTGCTCCATTTGTGTTTAATGAATCAAAATGCATTCTACTATCAAGTATACCTAATTAGAATAAATAAATTTTAAAAAATAAAACAGAAAAAAACAACCAAACAAAAAGTAAATAAACTGTCTCAGACCAATCATTTGAATTATCTGCAATGCTGAGACCATTTGAAAGCAAGTATATTCCATGCTTGTATAATTTTATAAAAATGCAATCTACTGTTATGTATAAGCAGAACCAATAAAAAATAGCTTCATGTTCACCTTAAGGGGATATTATGAGTATGAAATGAACTATAAAGCTTTTATCAGATTGCAGAAAGTTTAAAAAACTTATTGTAGAAATAATATAAAAACCGTGCCTTGATGATTAGACAAATAAAAAATGATCCAGCAATTTCAGAAGATACATTTGCTAGGTCACTGGAGAGACCCTGCTGGCTTTTTGTTCTTATTATTTGCAAGTCCTCCTGGATGAAAAAGTCTTCTATTCTTGCAAGCCACATGGAAGCATCACTTTGGCATTAACACTATGCAAATCTGATCTCAGCTAGGTGTGCCACGCTAATCACACAGTTGTATGCCTTTGGTGTTTGGTGTAAAATGATTATTGCTTTGCTTGCTTCCATAATTACATGTTTTCTATATTGTAATTTCAGAGTTTATTGAGTAAAATTATACATAAAAACAAACATAGTACATTCATCCTCCAAGAAAAACAAGGAGTGAGAACAACAAAGGACTCCAAAGATTTCTATGGACCCCTGAGGTGGTAAGAAGAGAATCCATAGCAAACTAGTTTCTGCCTTTTCATAAATGAGTAGATTGGCAGAGTGATTCTTACCTTGGTGTTCTGGAAATTTAATGAAGGTTTCCAGGTTTCTTGTTTATTCTCTTGCGTACTTCTAAGTGTGCACACTAGCCACAGTTTTCTGATTAGAGGAACGTGAAAAGAGAAGAATAACAATACCAGGAAATAAACCATAGGAATCAATAAGCAATCTGGAAATAGCTTTAGGTTATTTGAGACTATCAAATCACTTGATGATAGTACTTCAATCTCCTGGTTAAGACTCATATATTAGAATTTAGTTCATCTTTAAAAATTGAAACAAAAATGTACAATTGACAATGGAGTTGTATGTTTTAGCCAAATCAGTGAACCATTTCATGTGTGTGCACACACATGTGTACGTGTACATATATGCATGCATGTACATATACACACACATACTAATATATATGGTTAGCTACATAAAAAATAGTATTTTGTAAAGGAGCGGAGTATTGGCCACAGTCAGAAAGCTAGTTGACCCTGGTATCTACCCTGATTATAGGTAGATTCTAAGCACATTATTCCTCTTTAAGAGCTGATTGTGATGTTGAAATATTTCTTGAATCTCTGTTGTTTTTATAAAAGTGTTTTCTCAAAAAACATTTTTGGAGGCTAATCTCCAGTGAGTGAATTCTTTACATTTGCTACCCACTATTTGTAAAAACTGTTGCTATTGCAATTTGAGGCAGGCAGCGTTTGCTTGTCGTTTACCAGCTGTTGAGGCTTCCTGTTGTGGGCTGTGGCAGATGTTAGGGCTCCCTTGGCTCAGTCAGTACCACTCCAAATCCAAATCAATCAGATTCCCAAGAGAAAAGACACAGGATCTGAACCAGACAAATCAGTAGCCATGACCACAGCTAGAGCCTGTGTCTTGGTACTCTGCTGCTCCCTATCCACCCAGGCTGGACAGCAGAGAATTCACAGCCCAGAGATTTGACCCAAAGATGGTCAGGCAGCCCTCCTTCATGCCTTCGCCAAGGGGCCACCTTGGCCTAGATCAACACTCTAATAAACCCTATTGAACAAGATAGTTTCAGATCTTTACTCACACAGAAAGAGAAGATCAGAGAGTGGAAGCAAGGAGGAAGGAAACAGCTTTTGCTTATTTTTTTCCAAAGCCTCAGCCCTTTATGAGGGTGGGCCTCAGCATGTGTTTCTCCTGGAACCCTGTCTTCAGATGCAGTTTGTAGGTGGCTCAGGCCCTTTGCTCTGCTCTACTGACTCTTCGATACCCACTTAGAACATTCAGGCACTTAAGATTTGAATCCATGAACACTGGTGGCAATACATACCAGAAGAGTGAGTTTTTGAAAATCAACTTCTGTTTTAGTTTTTTTTACCTACAAAGTTGAGACAGTAAGAACATATCTATTTCATGGGTTCTTGTAAAAAGTCAATAATATAATGTGGCTAAAAGGATATAGCAGAGTGCTAGAAAGATAGTAGGCAGCTTGGCTAATCTTCATGCTGCTGCTGATTCTTTTTTTAAGCTTTATTTCAAGTTTTATTTTACTTTTATTTGTTTAACTCTCTTCTCCCTCCACTGCACACTCTGGCACCTACCTGTCCACCAGACTCAATGAGTATATAAGAGAAAGGATGCCTCATTTAATTCCTATCATTAGTTATTTATGCCATTGTGTATTAGCAATTCCTGTGAGGTGGTAGAATGAACAAAAGATTTAATTGGAGCAAAAGAATCTGAAAATAATTTGCTAGGAGTTTCAATTTTCTGAGCTTCCTATCTCTTATACTATCTTTAGTTTCATAAATTTAAAAAGAAATTTGCTTTATTGTCACATCATTTCACTCATCTGGAAACATAAGATTAAAGACCGAGAGAGATTAAAGACAAATAGCATAGAAGATTCTATTTGTTTGTCATGATTCCCAACATTAAGTCTGTTCCTGGTGGATCAAGACAACAAGATCTTGAGAAGTAACTATAATAGAGCATTTCAACATATTGCAGACCTGAGTTTTGGCTATAGTAGGATCTAACTTGGGAATCAAAATATGTTCAGGAAGAAACATGGTAATGCTACCAGGCAGAATAAAAACATTTCTGAAGGTGTTTACATGCAAAATCTTTTATTGTTTAAGTGAACATCTTTGGCTAATTAAAGCAAGTATCTCATAGAGAATAAGATTTGGAACACAATTCACAATGGTAAATACAATTGCTGACTGTTTTTGGCTTTGTATAATTGTGCTGGAAGAATAGTTTGTGCCAGCAGCTGTCAGAACTGTCTGAAGTGTGGGCATAGGAGATGTTTGCACATAATGCTGTGTACATACAACCCAGATGCTCCATCCTACACTCAAGCTGTGTACACCCAGCTCTCCAGCATTGTGCCTGAGAAGCCCAGGAATCACAATCAAGATTGTCTGAAGCTGCAGTGAAAACAATATATGGTATTTATTCCTTATTGTGTGTTTTCCTGCAGGTTCCAGGTATTGTTGCATCCTCTTGGAGAAAGGTAGAGCTTTGCCTTAACCCAATCAATGTGTCCAGTGTCAGGTGAAACTGGACATTTGCTTTCTTTCTTTCTCCCTTCACTCATCTTCTGAGGCCTCATCAATTCATTGCATGATAATGCCCTTCATGTAGGTGGAAATGAGTGAAATGAAATAAAATTAAACCCCAGTCAGTCTCATTTTAGCTACTTGCTAACCAGTCTAATAAAAGTTGATAATAGATAAGATGGATGTTGCTGCCCAAGTGAACATGCTTAGTGCCTCTGGGTTCCATTGCCCATATTAGCTCAGTATCTCTGAGGAACGGAATCATGAACTTGATATAAAACTTCACCTCTGTAAAATTCTCAGGAGGTGCACAGAAGCTCTGACCATTTGTGTCTTCTTAGGAAACAGACTCCCATAAAGTCTCATTTAGTCCAATAACATGCTATCTAACAGGGTTTGAAAATGTTCATTGCTGATGGAGAGGAGTTTGTGACAATCTTCTGATATGAAGGCTAAGAAAAAACCAAAACCAAAAAAAAAACCAAAAAACAAAAAACAAAAACCACAAAACAAACAAACCAAAAGAAAAGAAAGAAGGGTACAAAACCTCTACATATATTTTATATATATATAAAAAGGGTATAAAATCTCTACATATATTAGATATATATGTATATATATGTAGATATATACATATATATATAAAACGCTCTAACACTTTGTAACCTCAAAAGAGAGGTCAGCATGGTTAATGCATAAATTTTTTTAAGATGAAAATTTAAATAAGTCATTCTCCCATTGTAAAACAGTACCTCTTATTCTGTCATCTTCTGCTGATTTCCTTCAGAGCCATCATAATTCTGAGAAAAATGATGAAGATCATTTCTAAAGCTGGTACAGATATTGACATACTGGCAGCTATTGTGCTATGAGTATGCCAACTCTGCTTCTTTAGGGATTAAAGTGATTTTTATGGTATGCTCTAGAGAAGGAGAACATGGCAGAGAGCACACGATATTGATTAGAGATGTAAGAACACTTTGGTGAAAAAGATAAATCAGAAAACCTATCAAGTTTACCCAATTCTTTTTCCTGGGATTGTTTCCTTTCCCAAATATTGTTACTGCTTGAACTCACATTTCATATTCTGTGCTTCCCTTGGCTTTGCTTCCACCAGCGCATCTAACAGACAATAACATCCTTCTTGCTAACAGAAACACACAGACACACACATTTAAATAAGGAGCCAGAGTTTAGCTATTGTGAATTGAATTGCTATAAACATTGATGTGGCTGTGTCACTATGTAGTATGCTGATTTTAGGTCCTTTGGGTATAAACTTAAGAGTGGGATAGCTGTGTCAAATGGTGGTCCCATTCAAAGTTTTGTAAGGAATGTCCATACTGCTTTCCAGAGTGGTTGTACCAATTTGCTGTCAGATGAATGGATAAAGAAAATGTGGTATATATACACAATGGAATATTATTCAGCCTTAAATAAGAATGAAATTATGGCATTTGCAGGTAAATGGATGGAATTGGAGAATATCATGCCAAGTGAAATAAGCCAATCCCAAAAAACCGAGGCCAAATATTTTCTCTGATATGCAGATGCTGATCTATAATGGTAGTGGTTGGGGGTGGCTAGGGAAGAATGGAGGAACTCTGGATTGGGTGGAGGGGGTGGGGGGTGGGAAGGATAGTGGAATGAGACATTATTACCTAATGGACATGTATGATTTAATGAAAGGTGAACATTTCTCTGCATTGTGTATAGCCAGAGAAATGAGAAATTGCACTCCATTTGTGTACAATGAATTGGAATGCATTCTTCTGTCATGTATAAGTAATTAAAACAAAGAAAAAAAAGTGAGCCCATAAAAAATAAATAAATAAGGAGTCAAAAATACATCAATTCTGTTCATAGAAATTTTCCTACTAAATAATAATGTCAATAATCACACATTGGATCTAAGCCCCAAACTGCTGGGGGTGATTTTTATTTTTCCTATGATAATGCTGGATAGTACCTTGACAGCTATTAAATATCATATGGTAAAACAATCCCTCACCCACCTCTCTGTAACACCAACACTGCAGATTAAATACCAGTTCCTAATTCATCCTGGCTGTCCTCTGTACCTTTGCACAGGAGCTCTTGGCTTTATCCCACAGATGGTAGGCCTCTTGGCATGATCCTAACTAGAAATCACATCCTGCAATCCTCCACCTGAAGAGATTATCCACCAACAGAGTCACAGAAAAACTAGTGCTCCCCAGCAGGAGGTACTTTTTATATTCAGAGGAGGCCAGGAATTCAACTGGAGTCCCCCCCTGCTATTGATAGGATTTGATAAACAAACAAAACTAAACAAGATATGGTATAAACAAACACTCAGATGAGATTTGGGTCACACTGAATTGTATCTACTTATAGAAAGAACTGAGAAGGAGAGAGAGAACGTTTTAAGGCAAAATTGAGATGCAATGAATGTTCATGTTGGGCAGGGGAGATAAGATGTGCAAAGGGCTAGAGATAACAGGTCTGGATGGTGTAAGAACTTGAAAGAAATCCCGCTCTGTTGAGGGGAAGGCACAATGAGAGAGGGGATATAAAGGGTGGGAAGGTCCTCTACCCTAAGAAGTTGGTGGCTGCCAACCAGAAGGCCAGCAAAACAGTGCACAAGATGCTGCACTTCCCTCTTCCTCCCTCTCCCTCTCAATCCTAGGGAGAAAGACCAGGAAAGTATGGTATTATGGAAATGTTGTGCCAAGAGAGGCATTCAATGCTGGCAAAAAAAAAAGTGTGTTTGTCTTGTTCGTGCTCCAGTGGTTTTTTTGGCTATGACGTGGTGAGGATCTTTAGCTGCTGGGCAGAAGGAGCTGGGAGACAGTATTGTAGTCTCGAGGGTTTCGAAGCACTTGAGGTGAGAGTGTGAAGGAAAAGCAGAAGGGATAGTGAGGAGAGGAAAGGAGAAGGGAGGAGAGGGTATCAGAAGTAGAAGGGGCTCTTAACTTTCCCTCTGAAGCACACTCTATGTGAACTGAAAGGTGGCCATAAGGAAAACGTGAAAAATGTGACCCAACCGAAGGACCCTTCTTTATTCTTGTTTGGCAGACATTAAGACTTGCTTTCTAAAAACTCACCAAATTTGTACTCTCTTCCAATTTTTGCAAGCTTGAAAGAGGAGTTATATGCTAATCTGGGGAGAAATGGTGGGGTGTCCATAGGAGGAAGAAGGCAGTGCACATACTTGAAAATATTTTTGAGTTAAATTCCATAGAACTAGGTGATTAATGGAATGTGCACAGTATGAGAGAGAAAAAGTGGTAACTGTGCCACCCTTAGTTCTGACTCACACTGTTGAGTGTTGATCCCATTCAGTGAGAAAGATAAAATGCAGAAGAGTTCAATTTGTGGGGGAAGATGATGAGCTTTTCTTTGGTTATACTCAAACCAAGCACCTGTGAGACAACAACATCAAGACATCCAAGGGGCAATCTGATACATGGAGTAGTCTCTGGGTGTGAAAATTCAGATAAAAATATAAATTTCCAATCAATCAAATGTATAAGAAGTTATACGGCAAATATAAAATGAGGGATTGTGGAGCTATCAGTAAATAGAGTGCATCTATTTACTCAGACTGAGTAGAGTGAGAACAGGAGAGGAAAAGAAGAGAGCAGGGAAGGGTTGGGGAGGGAAGAAGCAGGGAAGAGGAGAGAACCTAAGACCAAAGAAAGAGGCAACAGAGAGAAGTGGAAGGGAAGCCGAGTAGCAAGGTGTTCAAGTAGCTTGGCAAGAAGCTTTTTCAAGGAGAAACTAGTCAGCATGTGGAAGGCTGCTGAGAGGTCAGATGAGATAAGGACATCTATTGAATTTATCAGCAAAGAAATCACCATTGACTTTGGCAAGAGACATTTCAATTAATTTGTAGGAGTAGGAGTCATACTTTAGGGGGTGGAGGACTGAATGAGAGATAAGGAAAGGGCAAGTATCAGGACTCTGTACATTTTGTGGGTTCTTGGGTGCCTAGCATGTGTACATGAACACACTGGATGATAAACAGATATGCTAATGTTTATTGTTTTTCCAGTTATTATGTATTAGGTAATTTTTATTTATAACAAATATGGAATAAATGAAAAGCCTCAAAAGAAAAGAAATTCATTATTAAAAATAATAGATCACATTTTCAAAGTTCCCACAAAGCTATAGAAGTAGAACAGGAAAACGGAAAAGAATGTGGGTCTAAGCAGACTTACTTCCTCTTCCCATTAGAAAAATGTGTGGCTCACTTCCCTTCTCTTGCATGGCTGGGGGTTGGGGGTAAATGAGTCATCTAAATCCCCCCACATTCCATCCCCATCTAGAATCTGGATGCACTGATTTGAGTTTTAGGTCAGGGCCTGGAATTTTTAATTTATTGGCATCACATCCAGAAAGGCTCCAATCTTATCATACTCAGATTCTTGGAAAAGAAGCAGAGATTTGTGGTTCCTACGCTACCAGTTAGGATGGTCTTTGGCTTTTGGAAAGGCCACAATTTGAAAACAATTAAGGTGAGACAAATAAATATACATCAACTTGGGATAGTTCATAGAGTCCTGTTTTAAAAGGCTTCTTTGTGCTTATTTGCAATAGAATGAAAGATCATTTATCCTGTTATCATTTGCATCCCTTCTGTCTTTATGGCTGCTCCTGCTGTTTTAATAGGCTGCCTAATATTCCCACTTAAGAGGGTACCAGGAGAGACATTCACATTCAAGCATACTATACTGGGATCACATATAATTTTATGTATTTCTGTTGATGTACATTATTTTCCTGCCTATGATCAACTTGCAATTTTGTCCACACAAAACCAAGCATCTTGGTGATGGATGGGAGATTCAGTCAACCATCCAGATGCTCTGTTGACATTGTGAATATCAGCAAGCATCTGGACTATCAGCTGAAACCTGCTTTCCTCCATCCTGCTGCTGGTTGCTATGCAAGCATAAGCCCCTACTGTTTTGCAGCAAAACTAATGAGTTGTATTCTTCTTATTTCTCTGTGCAAATATGTATGATTCTGAAACTAGGCAAATTGGGATACAGTTTGAAAGAAAAAGGGTTTTTGCTTTTTCTCTATTTATACCCATTGTATTATGCTCCTGTCTCACACATGAGATCACCATAAAAGGATTCCTTCCACATTAGTAAAGTGTTTGGTATTTTTTTTTTTCACAATAAAGATGTGAGGGATAAGAGCAAGAGTTACACACTTACTAATAGTAAAATCTTAGGTTCAGAGAATTTAATTAACTAATCTAAAATCACAGAGCTGATAAGTGATAGAATTAAAATAAAGACACATGAAAACCAGAAGATACCCAGCTGTGATTTATTTTCATTACAACTACTAGGCCCAGAATTTCAAGAAGGGAAAATAGAGATACTCTTTATGATTAAGATTTATTTATTTACCAATTCACACACACACAAAAGAGAACCTTTTCTAATATATTTAGATTAGGGACCTACGATTTAAATTTACACTGGTGTTATTTATATAGGAGAACACAACTTACAATAGAGAAATTGTTAGATTAATTTTATAAATCAACAAGATGAAATATAGTATTTATAAGGTAGAGAGAGTTTGATGGTTGTTGCTAGAGGCACATAAATTGCTTATACAAAGTGAATGACCAGAGTAATAGTCCATAAAAAATATACATTGTATGAAAAGAGAAATTTCAAATTCCCTGATGTTAGAATATATATAGATTTATGGACAGTGGACAAAAGGATTTACTGTTAAGGTAAGAGCCTTTAGGATAAAATTTGGAAGGAGGTCTGAGAAATAGGCATATAGAATGTAAAGACTTTTGATTGCATATGAACTTCCATCAGACAGTAACTACCTCAGAAGAACAGTAAACAACCACATAGAATAATCCAGCCTCAGTTACTATCCACTTACTGTGCTACAGTAGATGCATGAATTGAGCAACCTTAATGACACCACTCGTT
>CM053411.1:38826379-38846122 GCA_028644305.1 Xerus rutilus | reverse complement strand
AGGATAAAATTTGGAAGGAGGTCTGAGAAATAGGCATATAGAATGTAAAGACTTTTGATTGCATATGAACTTCCATCAGACAGTAACTACCTCAGAAGAACAGTAAACAACCACATAGAATAATCCAGCCTCAGTTACTATCCACTTACTGTGCTACAGTAGATGCATGAATTGAGCAACCTTAATGACACCACTCGTTAAGAAGACTGTCTAGTCTCTTGTTGACAAGTCACTTGGATGTGGTTGCTTTTACCCCAGAAGAGGCAACAACAACTCGATTTGAGTAGAATTATTCTGTATATGCTTTGGCCTCCCTGCCTGCAAGGCCTAACCTAGATTCCCTCTCTGAGTTTACAGAATGTTCTATCCACTGACATAGGATCCCACATATTTTGCAGGGGTCAGATGACAAGACAAGCCATTGCAGCTGTCATGTACTGCGCTACCTGAACGATGCTGGCCAAGCAGCCCAAAAGAATGGCTTGTTGAGGAGTAGTGGAAGCATCAGCTTGCAAATGACCCCCAGGGAGATTGAGGAATCTTTCTCAAGTGTAGTCACACACTCAACATTGATGACCTTCTAATGGTGCAATTTTCCCAACAAGTACAACATAAGGGGCTAGGAACCAAAGAGTGGCTACCATCACTCTCAGTAGCCCTCTTGAAAACCCCATAGTTTCCTTTCTTTCTACTGTGGACTCTGTAGGTTTACAGACCAATAGGCAAGGAAAGGAGTCACAGCCCAACAGGAATAATTGGATCAGCAGGAGGAAATAGAGAGCTGTTACCCATGGAAGAACATGCGGGCATCCAACTCAACTTTTTCAGTTTCTCTGTGTACTTTTTGGAACAATTTTGCTTGTAAGTGGACAATTTCAGCAGCCATATACTATGAAGAACTTGATCAGACCCCTCAGAGATGAGGGTCCCAGTCATCCCAACAAATATACAATCTAGACTAGCAGAGACACTAGGTAAAGGTAAGTGGAATCTAAAGCAGATAGTAGAAGAGATACATTAAGTTATAGACTTTAGACCAGCTGAAGCTGCTATAGCAAGAGCTTATCCCACTAACTGTCCTCTTACAATTTTTCCAGAATGGTCTATGAGACCCAGGAGGAACTGATTATATGAAGCCTGTGGATCTGACTATCGTAGATGCCATGTCCAGTGCTCTGCCCTGGTCCACCCTCCAGGACTGAAATACCTGTTTCCCTGCCTTCTGTTTAAGTGTGAGAAGGTGATGATTCTCAGCTGAGTTTATTTCTGGGATTTACTCTGGCCAGCTAACAACAGCACTTGGTCTGAAGTTACGCTACCTACATCCCATTCCAGAGCTAGTTCACTTCCAAATATTAGTTACTATAAGGGTATAAAGGTATTTGCTCTCTTGCCTCTATGTCGTCAACTCCATAGAGCCATCCACTACAGAACTTTCCTTGGGAACAACAGAGATCTTCACTGTGATTACGTTGCAGTTCAATTTCTCCCTCTGTTCATCTCACTCCATTCCCTCCCAAATATACTTCCTAAGAGCATTCCCACTAAACTTCCCGTACAAAAATTATAAAGAAAACCTTAATCCGTATGTATCCCCAGGAATCTGTTCTGCAACACAAATTTTATTAGTATTATTATTAGTATTAGTTTAGAAAAACACATATTTAAAATTTTCAAAAGTATGCTGCTTTATCTGTCCTTCTCCTCCCTATGCACCACAACCTCACCCAGGACACTTCAAGCCTCACGTTCATTTCCAGACAGAATCATAAGGGCAGAGGGAGAGCAAGGTGAGCTAGCTCAAAGTGAATGATTGTCTTCTGATTCAGATGCAGAGGGCTATAGGAATCATCCCAAGTTTTGAAAGTGGTGAAGCTCATAGTTATGGCAGAAGAAATAATGAAGATAATCTCTGAAATATGCATGGCATTAGAGTTCAATTAAAGAACTGTTTTGTTCATGCTGAGCAGGACAATAACCTCTTCTCTTCATAAGGTTGTCAAGCTAAGGTGGCGCTGGGAGAGGTTTGGTAAGAACAAGCTCATTAGTGGAACAGGTGGGCAGGCAGCTCGCTGAGTAAGCAGGGACTAACATAAGCAGGTGTCTTCTCTTTGAATTCCTACCGAGTGTTTCTTCAAGCCAACTTGCATTTTGTAGATCTGCAAAATTTATTCTTGCTTTTAGTTATTTTTAAACTTCTTTCAGAATTCATATTCCAAATAAATTCCAGCAGCATTTTTTCTAGTAATAAGCTAATGCTGATCTTTATTAAAGTATGATTTTTCTTATATTTTAATATAATTTTTAGGGTTAAAAATTTATGACAAGCCCTTGAATTTTTACAGTATTTTAGGGAAGCAGTTTTTTTTTTTCTTTAATGTAAATTTAGTCAGTCCAAAGAGGCACTGAGAGCCATGTGACATCATGAGCCATGTGACATCACAGCTCTGGAGACTTGGGCAAGTCACTCCTCTTTTAGACCTCAGGCTCTTCATCTGTGAACCACATGATTACTGAGGTTCCTGCACCTAAGATAATATGGGCGTGGTGTTATAAAGCAACTGAAATTTAAGCTAGTTTTGTGTACCTCTGACTCAATGATTTCCTTTTGAGAAGTGCTCATTGACAAGAAAATGAATTAACATAACACATGGCATATTGAACATCTAAGCTAAAAATTAAGGAGATATTATTTTGAGACCATTAATGACATGTACATATTTAAAACCACAAGCTTAGTAAAGAATAGCTGGGGTTAATAATGACTGCCCCTCAGGAAGATAGAGGTGTTCTGTAGGACACCATTTTTTAAATAAAGGACAAACAGTGGCAGTTATAGTTCAAATGCTTAGGGTTAGAACACAAGCATCTCCTGTCCTTGCCCTCTCTCTTCCAAAATAAACCTTTCAGATTCATCATCCTTGAATTTCTACTACATCCCGCCTCCTCCTTCCCTCAGCCTACTCCTAGCCTGGAGCGTAGAGCTCTGACCTTCACCGGCAAGGGTTGCAGACATTAAAGAAGGCAGGAAATATCCCCTGGATGGGAGAAGAGATTGGGACTTCAGAGAACCCCAAACAGAAGCTCTTAGCTCAGGAAGCATGTGGTTCAGACTTTTAGAGCAGCTTCAATTAAAACAAGCACAAGGTCCAGGAGAGATTTCTGGTGGTATGTTAGCAACCCTACTTCAAAATTTTAAAACAGATCAAATTTCCAACTAAAAATTGACAAAATGTGAACCATCTCCTCTTCAGGTACTCATACTAGTACTACTACTTCGGTTTTCCCCTACAGGACATTTGGTGAGATACTTAGAGTAGGCAGTTAGCAAAGTGGAATTGCTTTGTTTGGTGTTTCCAGTTTCTCTCCTCCGTGTCCTTCTTCCCTGCTCCCAATATTAGCTATTCAAAATCCTCAAGCAGTCTTTTCTGTCTCTTCCTTATTTAACTCTTTCTCTCAAATCAGATCACTTACAAAATCTTAGTATATGGCCAGGCGCGGTGGCGCACGCCTGTAATCCCAGGGGCTGGGGAGGCTGAGACAGGAGGATGGAGAGTTCAAAGTCAGCCTCAGCAAAAGCAAAGTGCTAAACAAGTCAATGAGACCCCTGTCTCTAAATAAAATACAAAACAGGGCTGGGGATGTGGCTCAGTAGTTGAGTGCCCCTGAGTTCAATTCCCGGTACCAAACATTCAGTACACAATATGTTTATGTTTCTAACTGAGAGTCTCAAAGACCTATACACATTCTAGCATTGGATCAAAGGTCTTAGGACCACTAGGTGAGACCCCATTAGGTACAAGGTTTACAGACTTCCTTTTTTTTTAATGTTGCAAGATCCATGAAATTATAGCAACAACTAAACTTGTAAACCAACTTTGTATCATTTGTATTCTTTTTGATTATTTCAGTAATAATGGAAATTTTGTCCTTTATATCAAAATGTTTTTTGGAAACTAGGAATTTCACAAAAGGGAACCAATTGCCCACTTGCTGCTTACAAGACACAATAAAAAAGATTTTTGTAGGCATGTATTGAGTAGGGTAGACCACACAAATTGAGAACACAATGAAATTGATCTTTGGAGAAAAGAATGAAATACTGGTAGACAATCTATCATTTAGACACAAAATTTAACAGATGTGTAAGAACTGAAAACTAAGATGCCAACTGATGTAATGGAATAACCCAACTGACTGATAGTCCTGGCATTTTTTAAGTCGACTTTAAATGTATAAAGGTAGAGGGTGACAGGAAACAATTTTAAAATTTTTTATAAATATCCATTAATAAATTGATACTTATAGGACATTCCAAACTATAAGAGAAGTGACAGTTTAAATCCCCTAACCATATCAGGAGCAATGACAAAAGAACTCAGAGCTACAAATTTATTGCAAATACCACTTCATATTCATTGAAATTTCCAAGAGTGAATAACACCTAGTGTACCCACAGAAAAAATGCCTTTTATTCATCCCCCCATTGCAGAGCCAAAATAGTCATTGCCTTTGGGTGGCCAAATTGCATGGCTTCTATCGAGCTAGCCATCACCTCCAGATTGCCTCTATCACTGAAATTTTGGACAGAGCCCACAGAACATAACAAGGCTCAGTCACTGTGCCCAGGACCTTTGATGATTAGTAATACTGTATTCCAACAAATGCATAGCAACCACTTGACCAACAGAGTATTTGACAGAATCACTTCCAAAGTGTAATCACATCAATTAGTTATGAAATCTAATCAAATCCATAAAATTTAGTTGTTTTCATACCAGTAAAAGGTGATATTTTAGATCAACTTTCTGAAGTATAAATGTATCTGAATTTAGCAGAGTTGGCTGAAACTCAAATTGTTAGGGTAATTCTTTTTTTTTTTTTTAATGTCTGAATATATGTTCTCATCATTGTTGCCAAATTGTGTTCTAGTAAACAGATGTTCTGCTGGGGAAAAAGAAGAGTTTCTATGATTATGTAAGTTTGGGAAATAGTCTCCTCTAGGATAGTCACCATTAGAATATAAAGTAGCTCTGGAGAAGTTTATTTTTTTGTTAAAAAAAAGTTTCAATTTTTAATTCGGATGATCTGAAAACTACTATCTGTTATCAAGTTTTATATCTGGAGACATTATTTTTTAGAAGCATGTCCTTTGGAAAACTTGGCAATACAGCATCACTCAATACAGGGAAAATTACTTTTTTTTCCTCTCAGATAACTACAATTATCAGATCACTGCATGCATTTTGTTTTGTCAAAAAATGTTATTCCCTCAAATTCAAAACATCAACCTTGAAGTTCCAACTGTTTTATAATTTTAGATAAAGGATTGTGATAGTGGACTCAAGTTGGAGTTATTCTATGTAAGTTATTCTATGTAAGTTATTCTATGTAACCAGATAGACAGTTGAGAGAACTGAAATCAAGGACTACCAACCCTTAAATGTACGATTGATTCATCTCGTAATAATGCTAATACTCAGACTGGGTTCCCATTTCTTCAGATAGAAAACAGAAGAACAGTGCCACCCTAGCAAGTTTTAAGAAATCAATTCCAAATAAATTCTGAAAATTTCAACCATGGAAAATGATTGAAACTAGATAATACCCATGCTTATTTCAGCACTATTAATAATAGCCAAGATATGGAAACGACCTAAGTATCAACAGATAAATGGACAAATGGTATACCTATTCATACATATAGTAGAATGTTATTCAACTACAAAAAATTAAAGGGAATCTAGTCATTGGGGATAGTGTGAATGAACATGGAGTCCTTTATGCTAAATGAAATAAGCCAGAGTCAGAAAGCCCAATGCTGTATAAGCCCACTTATATGTGGCATTGAGAAAAAGCCAACAAATAGAAGTAGAGAATAAATAGTGGCTGCTAGGTGCTAAGGAAGAGGAATGGGTAGACATTTATCAAAGAGTGCAAACTTTCAGTTATAAGATGAATAAGTTCTAGGGAGCTAGCAGAAAGTGTGGGTAGTGATGTACGTGTTAATTAGTTGATTGTAATAACCATTCCCTAGTGCATATGTATATCAAATTATCATATTGTTCATCTTCTATACAGAATATACTTAAAATATATTTGAAAATGACTGAAGTTACTTTAGGGACTTGCTGCTAATAATAGAAATAAGCAATGATTTCTCTCATGGAACTTCCTGTTTGCTTGTTAAACTGCATTTATACACAAATAGGTTTAAGAGAAGTGGGGCAAAAGACAAAATTTAGCCCATCAATTGATTTCCAGGTTTTGAATAATCAGTTATTAATGTGATGGTTAAATGAATTTTATTTCTCTGGTTTATACTTGGTTTTCATTTGAAAACACAGTGCTCTTAAAAATAACATTCCTATAAAGAAGGAAAGAATGGGAGTTATTCACATCTTTTGAAACCTTGAGAACAAAGACAAAAAATAGGCAAAGTATTGGGAGAGATAATTTTTTCCCCTCCAGGGACTTGCAGAAATTGAAAAAAAGTTTATTATTATTTTTCTTTAAAATGAAACAACTGGGTGCAACTACCTAGAGACTTAAGATAACTACTCTTTTATTCTAAAAGACTAGCTATAGAAAATTTATCATGAAGAAAAACTCCCCCCAAATTATAAAAGACCACTATTTTTCAATTAAAGAAACTTCTTTATACTTACCTTTAGAATACGGCATTAGAATCATTTACTATTCCAGTGGAATAATAAACTGAATAATTTAGATTTTACATGTCTTTAATGGGTCTACTACAAACTCACACAATGAATTCCATGTTTATCTCCAAGTCAAAATGTTAAATTCAAATAATACTCTCGAAAGCTAACATAAAATCAATTTTATAGGAAATCAACATAATGTCTTCAACTACATATATTGCATTTGTCACATTCCCCTTTCTTTTGCTTTTAAATTCTATTGAATTTGATGACTTTTGAAACAATCAAAATGGGTCTTAAAACCCATTAAACTTTGCATTAAGCATACATTATTGCAAAGCAATAATAAAGCTATCCTCTTAGAAATTCCCAGTGACCACTTGCAGTAAACACATTACTGGCAAAGGGCTGGATTACAAGAATAATGTAGACTCCTTGATGCCAGGAACCAACCTAGTGGCAGGTTTATTCACTAGGACAGCCTGATAGAGCTAGGGCTAAACGAATATTTGATGGATTGAACTGTAGTTGTGCTTGAAAAACTCATTCCCCAAACATAATTGCTTCTCCCAACACTTTGCTTTGGGGGTTGGAGAAAGTGTTTTTATTATGAAAGGCAACTATATCAAATGTTGGTTTGAAGAACAGGTATTCTGAATCATTGAAAGCATCATTCTAATTCTTGGTACTCCCTTTCTAAAGGATCTTAAATGTTATTCACTTGAAATACTATTCTTCACTTGAAAATGTTAATTTTCCAGGCAAAGTAGCTCAGCAGCCCATACAGCCTACCTTGCAGCAAGATGGAGCCCATTTTAAAATCACACATCTAAAGGATGGAGGACAGATGACTTGTCTTTGCAGAAGTTGGACCCCTGTCCTTGGTTGAGGTAATGTTTTAACTTATTTTAAAAGCTAGATTTATTTTGATTATAAGATACCATCATATTTATTTATTATTTTGATTTAAATTCACTTTTATTTAAATTCATGTAAAATAATGCATCCACACATATTTTAATCATAGAGTTAAAAAACGTATAAATCTAAGAATCTCTAAAGTGTTATTTCATTCCCTTTTTCCAGAGAAGTGGGAAAAACTATACCTTGCATATTCTTTCATACATTTTCTATGTGTATCCCACTTTTTCAGAAGTAAAATGAATCCATGTATACTTTTAGCTCACTTCTTTTATTCATATCATCATTTAGGTTGGAATTTTTTACATATCTGTTAAAAATATCTATCTCATTTTAAAATAAAATTTGTGCAACAAATCTACTATCTGTATGAACCATAACTGATAGGTAATCAGATTGTTTCTAGATTTATTTTGTATTTGTTATGTTTCTACAGAGTAGCATTACTTTTGCTTATTACACATTTTTACTAGAAAGAAAATTAAATTAATCCTTTTTCATATGGTATTTCAATTACTTTTTCCCAGATTGCCATTTATGTTTTTTTATCATCAATATTTTTATTTATTTTTTAAATGCATTGTCATAATGCATATATAGAGCTCAATTTTCCATCTCTCTGGTTGCAAACAAGACAGAATCACACCATTCGTGTCTTCATACATGTATCTAGGATAGTGATGTCCATCTCATTCCACCATTTTTGCTACTCCCATCCTCCCTCTCCCACCTCCCCCGTACCATCCAAAGTTCCTCCATTTCTCCCATGCTCCCCACCCCCACCTCCCTTATGTATCAGCATCCACTAATCAGAGAGAACATTCGGCATTTGGTTTTTTGGGATTGGCTTACTTTACTTAGCATGATTTTCTCCAATTTCATCCATTTACCTGCAAATGCCATAATTGTATTCTCTTTTATTGCTGAGTAATATTCCATTGTGTATAAATACCACAGTTTCTTTATCCATTCATCTATTGAAGGGCATCTAGGTTTCTTCCACAGTTTAGCAATTGTGAATTGTGCTGCTATAAACATTGAAGTGGCTGCATTACTACAGTATACTGTTTTTAAGTCTTTAGGGTATAGGCTACGGCCACTATGAAGGAAGTGCTAAGAGGAAAGTTCATTGCATTAAACTCATTTATTCAAAGGAGAAAAAGTGAACAAATAAATGACCTGACACTACATCTCAAAGCCCTAGGAAAAGAGGAACAAACCAACACCAAAAGAAGTAGAATACAGGAAACAACTAGAATCAGGGCTGAAATCAATGAAATTGAAACAAAGGAAACAATTCAAAAAATTGACAAAAAAAAGCTGGTTCTTTGAAAAAATAAATAAAATTGAACACTTAGCCACCCTAACAAAAAGGAGAGAGAAAACAAAAATTACTAAAATTTCTGATGAAAAAGAAAATGTCCCGATGGACTCTGCTGAAATACAGAGGATAATTATTAACTATTTTGAAAATCTATTATAGAAAATAGAAAACCCTGAAGACACCAACAAATTTCTACAGACATATGATCTACCCAAACTAAACCAGGAGAACATTCACAACTTAAACAGATAAATTACAAGCAAGGAAATAGAAGATGCCATCAAGAGCCTTCCAACCAAGAAAAGCCCTAGACCAGATGGATTCTCAGCCAAGTTCTGTAAAATCTACAAAGAAGAACTAACTCTAATACTCCTCAAATTATTCCGTGAAATAGAAAAGGAAGGAACCCTCCCAAACTCATTCTATGAGGCGAGTATCACCCTGATACCAAAACCAGACAGAGACACATCAAAAAAGGAAAATTTCAGATCACTATCCCTGATGAACATATATGCAAAAATTCTCAATAAAATTTTGGCAAATCTCATACAAAAGTATATTAAAGAGATAGAGCATTATGATCAAATGAGGTTCATTCCAGGGATGCAAGGTTGGTTCAACATACAGAAATCAATTTATGTAATCCATCACATCAATAGACTTACAGATAAGAGACATATGATTTTCTCAATGCAGAGAAAGCATTTGACAAAATACAGCACCCTTTCATGTTCAAAACACTAGAAAATGTAGGGATAGTAGGAACATACCTCAACATTGTTAAAGCAATCTATGCTAAACCTAAGGCCAACATCATCCTAAATGGAGAAAAATTGGAAGCATTCCCTCTAAAAACAGGAACAAGACAGGGATGCCCTCTTTCACCTTTCTTATTCAACACAGTCCTTGAAACTCTAGCCAGAGCCATAGACAGATGAAAGAAATTAAAGGGACACAAATAGGAAAAGAAGAACTCAAACTATCATTATTTGCAGATGACATGATATTATACTTGAAGGATCCAAAAAATTCCACCAGAAAACTTCTAGAATTAATAAATGAATTTGGCAAAATTGCAGAATATAAAATCAACACCCATAAATCAAATGCATTTCTATACATCAACCATTTATGTTTTAACTTTGATTTTTTTGACTGGAGGATTTGATTTATCAGTCTCCCTGAATGACTTCTGAATTTTATGTCATACTTAGAAGGCCTGCTTACACCAATATCCTGAAATTTCACCTATTGCTTTTATAAATTTCTTTTATATTTTTAATGTTTGAGGCATCTGAAATGTAGTGTAAGAGGTGGAGATGTTACTTTATTTCTCCAAATGTTAAATGTTAAGCCAATTAATTGAGTACCACTTATTAAATAATCCATTTCCTCTCCTATTTATTTGAATTCTACCTTTATCCTCTGTTAAATCTTTAGATTCTGTGACTTCAATTTTCAGACTATAATTCTCTTCATTCTGTTCTTGAATAGGCAACACTCTATCAGGTTCTCTAGATTTATAATATATGTACCTGATAGGATTTGTTTTCTCATTACTCTTATTTATAATCTTTAATTCTAATCCTATTTACTTTCCAGATGTAATTTAGTGACATTTTAATATTTTCTCAGAAATAATTTTGTTGGTATTTTGAAGGCAGTATATTAAATGTTCACATCTGAAACAAATGTACATTTTTATACCATAGATTATTCTTATGTATGTTTTCTCTTTAATACTTCTTTACTGTCCTTAGAAAAGATTTACAGATTTTTCCCATGTAAATTCTACATATTGATCATTAATTATATTCCAAGATATTATATATTAAGTAGTATATTCCATTGCTTTTTGAATTGGTAGTATTTGTATGTATAAAACTTTTTGCTTATTAATTTTTAGTCTTTTACTTAAAATTATTTTTATAATAGTTTTTAGTTAATTCTTTTAGGCATTTTAGGTTTACAATGCTATCATTTGCAAAATGAAAATGTGACCCTTACTTTCCAATATTTATAGGTTTAGTTTCAATTTTTATTTTATCATACTGGCTATAATTCCAGAAAAATAATAAATGATAATGATGCAAAGGGTATTTTTATTTTTTTCCCTTTTAATTATGTCCTATTTTATCAGGAGATAGCAGGGATATCAGTGTTTCATAATTAAGCCTTACACTTCCTTTTTTTCATTTACTTATTTTAATTAGGTATACATGACAGCAGAATGCATTTTGATTCATTGTACACAAATGGAGCACAACTTTTCATTTCTTTGGATGTACATGATGTAGAGTCGCACCATATGTGCAGTCATACATTTACTTAGGGCATTGATGTTCATCTTATTCCACCATCTTTCCTGCCTGCATGTCCCCTCTCCTTTTCTCCCTCCCCTTTGACCAAAGTTCCTCCACTCTTCCCATGCCCCTTCCCCTTTATGGATCAGCTGATGCTTCCTTTTTAATAAAGATGTATATTTAACTCATGCTAAAAAAGTTTGTATTTCCATTTTAAGAGTGTTTTTAAATTTTATATTAAAAATAAATATTACTTTTAAGCAACTTTATTCCTTATTAGTATTGTTTGGGGGTAGGCAAATCATATCATATATGTATATATAAGGTATAATATATAATTTTGAGTTATATGTACAATATGAAATGGTTAAATCAAGCTAATTAACATATATATCATCTCAACTACCTAATATATTTCATGGTGAGACCTATGAAATTTACTTTCCTAGTTATTTTGAAAAAATATATTACATTTTTATTGATTTTATTCATCCTTCTGTTCAATAGATTTCAAAACCTATTATTCATGTTAGTCTATATTCCTGTGTAAGACTTTGTATGTTTTGAATATCTCTGCATTCCTTCCATCCCCACTCCTCCCTCCTCTGGTAATCATCATTCTACTCTCTCCTATGAATTCAACTTTATTAGATTCCACATAGAAATAAGGCAATGGGCTTTATGTCCTTCTGTGCCAATCTTATTTTACCTAGCATAATGTCCTTCAGATTCATTCATGTTGTTGAAAACAACAGGATTTCCTTCTTTGGGAGACTGAATAGTAGTCCACTATGTATAAATGCCACATTTAAAAAAAATCCATATATCTCTTGATAGGCCCATGTTGATTCCACATCTGGCTATTGTGAATAATGCTGCAATGAACATAGGAGTTCCCATGTCCCTTTGACATAAAAGTTTTTATTTTTTTTTTCATTCATGAGTTTTTAACATAGATTTCTCATGAATAATTATTAAAAACATTTGTTATACACTGTTGGCTTTATTCTACATTTCAAGAGGATTGTCTTGGAGTTTTGATTTAAATATCTAAATTCTTAAATGAAACATTGTTTGAGCCATTAGTGAATATCAGATAGTCACTCATTTATGTTGGAAATATAAAATTTACCTACCATAAAATGAAAATAATACCTTATTGGTATTCCCTGTGAACCTTATTTAAAACTAAATCCCCACACAAAGCACTCTCTCTACATGGTGCTTAACTTTTCTCTAGAGGACTTTTCACATCTGAAAAGTTGTATATATATTTAATTATATGTTTGTGTGTCTTCCAGCTATAATGTAAATGCCAGCGGACTTTAATAATAAACTTGAATATTTATGCTTTTTACTTAAATTTTGTATCATGTTGTCAAATGTCTCAAGATGTTGGTATTTTATAAGGACTGAATTAATTATATAGATTTATTTAAAATATTTATAATCTTTGATTATAAATCTGGATTATAAATAGTAGATAATATATCTTTGTGTGTATATGCATATATACATATATAAGTACATATGTATGCATGTGTATATTGCATATCTGTATGTATATATTTGTATACATGTATTGCTGTGTTTTCATTGCATAATGAATAAACTAGGATTATATGAGAAACTTTGTGTTAAGATTTCTCACATGGTGCTAACCCCTTCAGATATGGATTAACTTATTAGTGCACAATCTGGCCTGTATCCGCTCATCTCACATAATATTTGGGAAGAAAAGCTGTTCAATATGTGTCAGATTCTGTCTTATTGATTAAATGGATGGAATTGGCCTGAAGAGGCTCCTGTTATTAAACAGAGCATGTTATATCTTTGTGCCCATTACATGGGAATCAAGAAGGGATATACCAAATGTATTTAAAAGGTAGTTTACCTGACTAGTCAGATTTTACTTTGACCTTAAGGAAGTCTGTTAAAAAGCCTCATAAATAGATGCTTAAGTTAATCATTGAGCCAGTCAAATCAATCAGTTCAAATTCCATTACCTGGTCATTACACCTAGGAGAATAGAAAGCCAATGAGATGACTAAATCGTACAATGAGTGAATGAAGGTATGTACACATTTCTTGGGAGTTTATTTCCAATTATTGTTAATGCCATTGTTTCTGTAAACTTAAGCTAAATTTCTCTGTTAAAGGGAAATTTTCAGAATTAATTTGAAGTGACTAATAGAAGGCATTTGTAACATTACTATTCATAATTTGTAACTCTGAATTGAAATACAAAAAGCTGCGGTTGATGCTAATTAGCTATTCAGAAAAGTCTTTAAGAGGAGGATATTAGTTCTGTCAGCTCCTCAGGAGGTGGTCGGATCTTTGAAGTCATATTAACCAAACTCAGAAACCAACTTTGATAATGGGAGAAATACATTCACATTGGATAATTCTTAACTATCTCAAAAGCGTAACAGCCAAATGTCAAAAACTTTCACGATGTTTGGTGATATCATATTTCCTCTGGGTTCAAGCAAGTGCTACTTTTGACATTCAGATATACATTTCCCATTTATCTACTGTTCATTTGCTATTGATTCAGTGAGAAAAATCATGCTTTCTAGTTGAATTTAGGGACCTTGTAATCTCTGCAGTATATACTACCAAAGTATCTACTTTGGTAGTAGATACTTTTCTCAAAGTGATCTACTCCACGTTGACTCATTTGCTCATTTACTTTTCACCTGTGTTCACTTATTGACCTTTAAATACCTACTGTATGACAGAACTTATGCTGGGTATTGATGAATTAGCAGTAAAAAAACAATCTCTGCATTAAGAAGGTCAAAGTCTTTAGGGGACAACAGACATTTAAACCGATAAATTACAGTATAGTATGACAAGTCTTTGACAGGGTGTTATGGAAGCATACTGTAATAACTGTCTCATCTCATCAGGGGTAGCTTCATTCTACTTGTTGAAATCTAAGAAGTTTTTGAAGGGAAAGATGGGGAACAAAGGTGAAACTCTTTAAATACCAGCTTTGCCTTGTATTATAAAAACGTACTTTTAGAATCCAGGAGAACTATTACCCACACACTTTATATCCAGCAACAGATCATTCTTCCCTCTGGCAAAAGTGTAGCCCAAAGGTAAAAATGGATCTCCACACACACTAGCTCATATTCAATAGGCCATATCTCTAGTTCTGTTCCATCCAAGTGGAGATACCATATCCCTAATAACTCCTACTCAGATCTAGGATTCATATGAGGAAAGAAAAATTGCTTTGTGGAGTAAAACCTGTGAATTTTGCAGTCTACCTGTCTCTGACACTAAGATATACTGACTCCTAATTCGCTTCCATTTATCCCAATGCCAAAGGCTCAGCAGCTGTCCAACTCTTCCACAACTTTTCTTAAATACTATGTGACATCTATAAAAAAGACATCTATAAAAAGAGAATAAAGACACAAATATCATAGCACCCGATTTTAACTCATTAAGAAGCCAATGTTAATAATTTCTCAAAGAAAGCAAGCAAACGAGTCTAGATTCCAAAGACAAGGCAGAAAATGGGAATATGTCTAGGCTGAAAACTAAACTATATACCTAACCTAGATGTAACAAATAAGTCTATTTTAAAAGATGTTACCTCACCAAGTTCCTTTCCCAGGGTCAGCATTTTGAAATTGCTCTCCAAAGAATGAAAGAGTGATGTATTATAGAGCAAAAGCATTTTAAAATTCATATTGGATATAACCTTTTTTTTTCTCTTCTGGAGTGTACTTGGGAATTATGCAGCATTATTGTTCAATAACTACTAAAAAGAACAAAGCAGCAATAATTCTTTTGAATTTCAGAGCTTCAAAGTAGCATATCTTCCCACCATCATTAGAGATACTTACTCATCAGCAGACTGTGTCCTCATTCTACAATATTGCCTTTCTAAGCCCAAGAGGTCCCACAGGAGAGTAACAATGGTTATTGACTTCAAACCACTGACGCAGCAAATGACATTCATCTGTTAAGGAGAGATGGAGAGATGGGCGCAAGGTCAGTTGTTCTTCAAAACCAATACTGGCAGCTTTTGCTGCAGACTCACTTCTGTGTACCCCCAGAGATTGATTAGCAGCCTTGCTCATAAATTTGCAATAATTGCAAAGCTAAATTATCTCCTGATTTGTGTCATTTTAAGAGTTCTTGTGGATGATGCTGAATTTCAAGAAAATATTACATATTTTCTGTAAAATGAAAGTGTTGTTCCTAGTTATAAATAACTTTGCTGTATCACCCAAGTCTAAATAGCCCTTATTCTTTGATGGAAAGGAATACTAAATAAATGGGAAAATGCTAATTGTACCACGTATATTAAAAATGGAAATTATTTTAGTTTATCTTCATGAGCCTAATTTTAAAATTATTTTAATGAATTCTAGGAGGATGAAAGCATCAAGCTTTCTTTGTAGTCCTCTTCATTAACTCTTTATAGTCACTTGAATTACATTAAAGCTATTCAGTACATTGACTTTGCCTGAGATCTAGATATTTTGGGGGAAAAAAGATTAATGAACATAATTTTTGAAATTCTTCATTAAATTCAGAATCTTTCTTCTTTTCAAAATAACTATTGCTTTGATAAAATAGGTCACAAAGATAGCTATTTTCCAATGTGAAATGTTTGACGGAGGAAATCATCTGAAAATTTTAGGACACAAGGCAGTAACTTGAGAATAATAATTTTGTCTTACTTGCCATACAGAATGTAGCACAGTCCTTGGCACATTATTGGAAGCTTAATCAATATTTGTTAAATCAATTAATCAAAATAAGGTTCTTTTTGTGTGATTCTTTTGTCACAATTAAAAATACTAGCCAATAGTTATCTAGTATCTTTGATGTCTGTGAGGAACTGGTTCCAGGATCCCACCTCATTCCAAAATCTGCTAGTACTTAAGTCCATTGCAAAAAATGGTGTAGTATTTGTATATAATCTATATACATCCTCCCATAGATTTTAAATCATCTCTAGATTATTTATAATACCTAATGCAGTGTAAATTCTTAACACAGTTATTAATTATACTATTGTTTAGAAAACAGTGACAAGAATAAAATAGTAAGTGCATGTTCAGTTAAGATGTAATTTTCTTTTAAAATGTCCTGTATCTGTAGTTGGTTGAATCCATAGATGTGGAATCCAGGGACACAGAGACAGAGCTGACTATATTTGTTATATGATAAGCACTGTGACCATGTAACATATAATAACTATTTTCATCCTTCCAGTATTTTCTACTATGCCTGGGCTATTATTATCTCCATTTTGCAAATGTGGAATTTGAAGCACAGAGAGATTTAAGAAATTTGCCTAAGATACAGTTACTGTAAAGTAGTGCCAGGATTCAAGCCATACAAACTGGTTCCAGTCCTCCCAACTAATACTACAAAATACATTCTCTTGTCTTTCTGAAAGACTATGATATCAAAAATTTAAGCAGAGTCTAAGTATTCTTAATAGTGGCCTGTTATTCATTAAAAAGATTTCATGTGAGTCATTTTTTCCTTATGATCTTAATATTAAAATAAGGTCTTATATATCCTAGACTGGTTTAAAGCAAAAATATTAAATCAGTCAAAAGCAGTTATTCTGAAGTGAAACATTTTAAATCTTTTTTCTTAAAAATGTGTTTACTAAATTCATTGTTACTTTTTCTTTGTTCTATAAATAATCGGATTACTTTCTTCAGCTAAATTGTTCCTAAATGCATTTTCTCAAGGCAAACAAAAGCAGAATAAATTGTATGATTGAGCGAATAAAATACACTGAAATATCTGTATCAGCACAAAAGAAAATAAGAGATTTTGAACTTGAATTACATGAATGTGGTCCAATAATTCCATTCATATGTAAATGACTAAAATTTAGATAAATTAAGGTAGAAAGTGCAAAGGAGAAAATAGTTCCTCTGCATGTAGAAGTTATAACTGACACAAAGGGAAATCACTGAAGTGGGTTCTCACCTCCCACTTTATCCCTACCCAGGTTCCTAGTCCTCCTGATTGACTTGGATTTGGTGAAGGAGCCCTGCAAAAAGGAAACTTTTGGTGCACTAGGGCCTGAAGAAGAGATGAGAAATTCAAGAGACCATAGCCACCTTGACCTCAACCAACCCAGAGGGAAAGTACCTGAGCCAAATGTCAGCAAGGCTTCTCTCTACTTCTGGGATGAATACAAAATGGCTTTAGAGAATCAAAGACACTTCTGATGCCGCCTAGATTTGTAGATTCTGAAACTCTAACCTAGTATTCAGGGAAGAAGCCTTAAAAAAGAAGCATCAGAAATGGCAATGATAAACCATGAAGGAATACCTAACATATGTCAGGCACTTTACAACTATTCCAAATGCAGTATCTCATCCAACCATAAAATGAACACCACATTGAATAATCAGCTGAAGTTTAGAGAAATTAAGCCACTCGCCCAAGATCACACATCTAAATGGTGGTACCAGAATTTGCGCCCATGTGGTTAAGTTACAGAGTCTGCTCTCCTAAAAACAGAAATCTAATGGGAGAAAGGAATCTACTGGTGGCTATGGACTGTAAACCCACATACAAACATTCTCTAGGAATTCCCAAGGACACCCTAAGGGGCAGTGGAGTGGCAGATGTGAAGGGATTTTCTAAGGAGCTGAGTTCCTGCTCGAGCAGGTAGGACAATATGTCAGCAGAATTTGAGTGCATTTTTTTTCATATGAACTCATTATTTCCACAGGTTGACAAGGCCTGGGGGTATTAAGACAATTCATATTTCATGAATTTTATATTTGGGAGAAAAAGCATGTGGACATTAAAGGAAACCAGTTAATGTTGCTGTAGATGCACAGAATTTCAGTAATAAAGCAGCAAGATGGCTAGAAAATGGAACAATGTGACTCATCTAGATGAAGGAGCTGGCTCAGAAGACAAGGAACCAAGGATTTATTCAATTAAACACTTGTATAAATATAATGATAAAATCTAATATTGATGGTTCCAGGAAGAGAACCTATACAGATGCTTTAAAATGCATGAGGAAGAATAGAAAAGAAAGTGATGGAAAAGATTTTTATTAAATTATCAACTTTACTGAATTTACTAATAGGCCTTTACTTTCCTAATAATAAATGGGAATCCTCAGAAATTATACATTAAATCTCCTCAATATGGATACATTATACCATTTTTAAAAGGGGACATATTATATGTCTAAAGATGAAAAGTTTATGTGCCTAAGTGCTGAAGCATGTATCTGATTTGGGAAATTTTTATGCACTTAATAATTACCCCCTTTCTCCTCATTAATTGGTTCTATACTCCCACAGCATCTCCCATCAGAGGGGTCACAGCACCTTGTTTAGATATATTAATGAAGCTTATAGTTATACAGTCCTTTACAATAGGAGCAGGTGGAGGAAGGTATAACTTAACTTTTTAGGGTGGCAGGGAGAATCTCTGGCTTATAGGAAGCAATGCTTATTAAATTTCAGGTAGGACTTTGGATTAAATTCAAACAATTTCTAAGTTTGCTGTACAAGCAAAATATCAGAGACAAAATAATTTGTTCATTAACTGAAAAACGAACTGAACTCAGGATTGTGTAGCTAGTCATTCCGAAGACTGTATTTTGGCCACCCTAGAGTTGATGATCAAAATATTTTAAAACTAGTATAGCAAGGGCACATGATATAGGGAATATAGTTTTTCACTGAACTATTCCGGGTCAATCACTAAACAAATAAGCAAATGAGGAAAACAACAAACTTGAGTGGGAAAAAATATCGGTCTAAAGAGTTGCTACAAACTACTGATGGAATAAGGAAATGACAGCAGATGGTGACTTAAATCCACAGGAAGAGATAAAGCAAACAAGATATAATGAAAAAGAAGCAGAAAAGAGGAGGAACAGGAGATGGGGGAGGGAAGAATAGTTATCATAAAAAACTATATTCCTATCTTCCTCCAGATTCTTTAAGATGTTAGAATTCTTTAAAATAATTATCATAATAATGCAGTCTTGGGTTTGCAGCAGATGTAGACATGAAACAACAATAGCACATAGAAAGGAACGGGAGGGAACAGAGCTACACAGGAGAAGAGCCTTCCATCTCACACTAGGATTGAGTAGTATATGTCTGATAAGTAAAGGTGTGTATTGTAAGCCCTAGAACAACCACAAAGAAAATGCAAAAAGATCAAGTGTTAGTCTCCCATTTTTGCTTTAACAGATTGCCACAAATTTAGTGGCTTAAAACAAGACAAGTTTACTATGTTACAGTGCTGGAGGTCAGAAATCTGAAAGGGATTCCATAAGCAAAATCAAGAAGTAAGTGGGATTGTGCTCCTCTTGTGACTGAAAGCTGATTGTTGTCTTGCCCTTTCTAGCTTGCAGAGGGCCACCTACATGTCTTGGCTCCTGTCCCCTTCCCCTATTCCAGCTGGCAGTTGCACCACTCTGTCATTTTCTTTTTCTATGCCTCCTTCTCCAAATTCCCTACCTCCCTCTTTCCCTTATAAAGATCCACATAATTAC
>CM053411.1:38809801-38825879 GCA_028644305.1 Xerus rutilus | reverse complement strand
CACCAAGAAGACACACAATTATAAAGTTAAAAATGTCTAATGACAGTATCAGATACAAAAGCAAAATTGGACAAAATAAAAGGAAGAAATATACAATTGAATAAAAATAATTGAAGACCTAATAACTCACTTTCAATAATGTGCAAGGCAACTATTCAGAAGATCAATAAGGAAGTTTAGGAATTCCATAACTGATCCAGAATGTCCTGGTCCCAGTGTATGAGAACTAGTCTCAAGATACTGTGAAACCAAAGAAAGATGGAAAGATCCAGGAATGCACAAAGTGCAATTTATTGGGGACATTCCTGGTGGCAGGGAGGGTTCTTAAAAGTCCACATATGAGTTTAATGGTTTTACCTATTTATAGTTCATTGGGAAACTATATGGATAAACTGATCAGGGCCACTCAGAGGCAATCACAGCAGTTATGACTTAGGATGGCTTGAGTCACTTCAAAGTGAAGCCATATACTAACTCTTTAAAGCAATTATACTAGAAGACTTCCACCCTGAAACAGCTGAATTCAAATACATACTAAGCACACATGCAACATTCTTTATAATTGATCATATGCTAGGCCAATAAAACAAATTATAACCATACAAATATGTTCTTTGACAATAATAGAATGAAAATAGAAATCAATAACTAGGGAAGCTGTAAAATTCAAAAAGGTACAGATATTGAACAACACACACCTAAATTACTAATAGACCACAGAAAATAATCAAAGAGAAAAATCAGAAAATTTTGTGATAACATAACACCATAAGCTCATGGAATGTGACTAAAGCAATTCTCAGAGAGAAAAGAATATCAATCAATAAGCTCATTGTCCACCTAATGAGAAGAAAAAACTAAACTCAAAACAATGAGATAGAAGGAAATAACAAAGATTACAACAGAAATACATAGAATAGGGAACTAAAGCTGACATAGAAAATCAATTAAACCAAACATAGATTTTTGTAAAGACTAATGACATTGAGAAACCTGCACCTAAACTGAGAGAGGGAGAGAGACAGAGAGAGGAGGCAGAGGAGAGAGAGAGTGACCCATATTACTAAAGTTAGGAATGAAAGAGCAATCTTCCAATTATAGAGAAATCAAAAGGATCAGGAAAAAAGTACATACTATTATGATGAACTGTATACAACAATTTTGATAATTTAGATGAAATAGACAAATTCCTAAACTGCTAAAACTAACTAAAGATGGAATAAATAATCTGATTAGGCTGATAACAAATAGATTAAATATTATAATTTTTAAGACTTACCACAAAGAAAAACTCAGGCCTATAAAGTTTCACCGGTAAATTCTAAAAGCATATAAAGGAGAATTAATACCAATAGCTTGGCAAACTCCTCTGGGAAAAAAAAAGAAAGAAAAGAAAAGGAAGGAATACTTTGCAACACATTTGAGGACAGAATTACCAAAACCAAAGATTTAAGAATAAAAGCAAACCATGAACTGATAACTCTTATAAAAATAGCAAAAAAAGTCAACAAAATATTAGTAAAGTGATATAGAAAGGATTATCTGCCCATAACCAAAAGGATTTATTCCAGAAATGCAAGACTGGTTAAACATATCAAAATTAGTCTATGTAATATAATATAATAATAGAAAAAAGGACAGAAACACACTATCTTATTTATAGATGGAAAATTTGTCAAACCATTTGACAAATTCTAGTACACATTTTTTATAAAAAATTCAAAAATCTAGAAATAGATGAAATATTCTCAACCCAGTAAAAATCATCTATAAAACATCTACGGTTGACATGCTTAATGGAGAAAGACTGAAAGCTTTCTCCCTGTGGTCAGGAACAAGACAAGGTTGTCACTCTTGACACTTCTATTCAACATTACGCTAGAGGCTCTAACTTGGTAAATTACACAAGAAAAAGACACAAAATTGAAAAGAAAGAAGTACAATCACCTCTATGTGCATATAATATGAACTTCTATATAAAAAAATTGCAAGAATTTAATAAACATTATAACTAAAATTAGTTCAGCAACTTTATAAGATACAAAAGCAATGTACAAACACAAGTGTCTTTCTCTATATTAGTAATGAATAATTTGACAATGGCATCATGAAATTCCTTCCATTTGCAATTGCATCAAAAAAATAAAAGATTTAGGATTAATTTTTTTCTTTTTTAGGGGGGTACTGGGGATTGAACTTGGGGTACTCAACCACTGAGCCACTTTCCCAGTCCTTGTATTTTATTTCAAGACAGGGTCTCACTGAGTTGCTTAGCACCTTGATTTTGCAGAGGCTGTCTTTGTACTCATGATCCTCCTGCCTCAGCCTCCTGAGCTGCTGGGATTACAGGCATGTGCCATTGCACCCAGCTAGGATTAAATTTAGCAAAGGAAGTATAAAACTCATAAACTGAAAAGTATAGTTTATTATAAAAAGAAATTTAAAAAGACTTAAATAAATGAAAAAAATGTCCAATATTCGTGGAATGGAAGACATTAAGATAAGCATACTCCTTAAACTGATAAACAAATTAAACGCAATCCCTGTCAAACCCTAAACTGCCTTTTTTCTTTTCTTTTTTTCAAAATTGACAAGCTTGGCAAGAGACTCAGAACAGCAAAACCAATCTTGAAAATGAAGAGATAAACTGGAGAATTTACACTTTCTGATTTCAAAATCTGCTATAAAGCAATAAGACTAAGTGGCACAGGCTTGAAGACACACACACACACACATCCATGAAATGCAATTGGGGGTCCGGAAAGAATCATTTTTGTTATATTAAATCGCATTTGTATAAGCATTGCAAGACACTTCAAATAGGCATAAGAGATCTTTAGGCAGTAATGAAAAATATTCCAAAATTATGAGAATAGTTGCACAGCTGTAACTTTACTCAAAACCAATAAATTGTACATGTAACGTGGATATTCTGGTATGCAAATATTAACTCAGTAAAGGTGTTTAAAATCAACTAATGAACTTTAAATATATTCCTTTAAGATTCAAAAGATGAGGCGTAAAGTCAGTCATAAACTTTTTTTTTTTTTTGGTACTGGGGATTGAACTCAGGGGTACTCGACCTCTGAGCCACATCCCTAGCCCTATTTTGTGTTTTATGTAGAGACAGGGTCTCACTGAGTTGCTTAGCATCTCGCCATTGCTGAGGCTGGCTTTGAACTCGTGATTCTCCTGTCTCAGCCTTCCTAAGTGCTGGGATTACAGGCTTGAGCCACCGCGCCTGGCTAGTCATAGACTTTTAAGGGGAGAGAAAAGAGAAATGGTAGGCACTTCAGGCTCTCAATAGTTAAAATCCTATGCTTAACTTGTGTCCCATTTCTCAGAGTAAGGAAATGAAGAAGACCCTGGAAAGTTTCTTGTGTGCTGACTTGTTCTCTTAAGATATTGATCAGTGCAGGCTTTATCAAAGATAGCCAAGAAAAGAAGTATCCATGCCACTGGGAGAGGCAAAAGACAAAGATTAGAAATAGTCATGTTGGGTTTATTTCAGATCGGCACGCATTTGGTTGCTTTTAATACTGAACAGTTATTAAATGCAAGCAGCTCACTGAGCCAGAGAGAATCTGGAGCTATTTGTGGCCTTCAGCTCCCTGGTCTGAAAAATTGGACTGAATATCAGTGCATATTACTTGAGGCTTAAGAGCTTCTCAGAATTTATAAAATTGGAAACAGATATTTGAGTCACTTGACACCATTATTCATCCATAGCATGTGGATAAGTGTTTTTAGAATATTTTCCCTTGAAGTTGAGTAAAGTAAAAGTAAAGTCCTGGCATATTTTAGAGAGATTCACCTTTTTGTGAACCAAATACATTTCATGCGTTTATTTCGGACACCTTATCTCTGAGTCCCACTAACTCTGAATTTTGTCTAACAGCAGCAGCATCATGTTACCAGAACGTGAAATTGCGCATGCCTGGGATGCTACTGATGGCCGAGGGAGCACAGAAACGATTTCTCTGGAATCCTTCCAGGTCAGCGTGCTGTCAGGGCAATCTGGGGATGGTACACACACTCCAGTGAAGGCTGTGGAATTGTCCATGTGCTATTTTTAACCTAGTCTCATGAGTTGCTCCATAGGCCCCGATAAGCCATTACAATGCACTCAGATACATGTTAAAAGTGATTAACGAAGTGGCGGGGACTTGGTGACATACAACCATATCTTAAAGTTCGAAGGCTTAGAGTTGCTTATAGCTATAGCATTGTTGCCTGTAGTTCTGTTTATTTACTCTCATATCACCTCCATTACTTGGAGAGATGACAGAAGGAGTACAGAGGGAAGTCAAGTCACTTAGGTCATTGCCCAGTGCCAAGATCAATGCAAGGTGCATAACTGCCAGGGTTCTATCGATTCTCTCTGACCAAAATGAAAGCACTTTTATTTCTACTCTAAATAGTTCACTGAGATAAGCTTCTCTGACTCTTACAAAAAGCAAGAGGATATTTATTTTCTTCAGAGACTTTCCTATCGTGGTTATTAAAATAGAGCTTCACTGAAAATCAATATACAGTTCATTATCTGAGAAAAAAATTTCCAATGGCATGAAATCACAAATGAGCTAAATTATTAATATGTTACACACCTGTGCTCCCGGCCTCTCTAATGTCCTCATTCGGAATTTCCGTCATCTCTACAACTTCTCAGACTTCCTCTTCCTTCAAGATGGAGGAATTTCAAACATGAGCCAAGTGGATAAACCTGTTTATTTTAAGCAAGTTTGCATTTCCAGTTTTCATGAAATCTCTCTTAGCTCTAGATAGTGGTGGAGGAAAGAGGTACAGGAATGCTCAAATGATGGTAGAACAAAAGAGCCAAAAGTGTGGTGGCAAGGTCTGTAGATATCTGCCATGACCTAGACTCTGCATTATAGTTCCTTCCTTCTCCAATCCTCCAATTGGGGATCAAGTGGAGTGGCCATTCCAGCACAACAGCCTGACCCAGGCTTCTCTTCACTACACTTTTACCAGGCTCTCTGAGACTCTTTCAAGTGCCATCTCAAAATGGAACAGAAAATATTAAGCCACCTAAGTTGTGAGAACTAGGATATCCTGGCAGCATGGGGGTTCTGAGCTAAAATAAGCCTCCTAAGGGGTGTGGTATCCTAGGAGAGTAAGCCCCTGGGTCCCCTCAGGGTAAAATTGGTCCTGAGTCCTCCTGTACTTTCACAGCATTGGCTTCCCTATGTCCTCTTCAGGCATCTTCTTTGAAGGTATGAAGCTACTGTAAGGGAGCCAGTACATCTCAGAGCTGGAGAGGCTGGCCACAGGCCTATGCTGAGGACTAGCATGATCAGCTCAGTTTCCAGTGGCATGATTTAGGCACATTAAAATACTTGGACCTGTAGTAAAAGGGAGCAAACTCACATATTGACATTTTTAAGAAAGGAATCCCTATGATGTTTGCAAAGATAATAAAAAGGAGAAGTCTCAGTTCTGAAGTCTGACTCCTGATTTAAATCCTCACTTTTTGACTATGCGATAAACTGTGTGATCTTGGGCAATCATCTAACCTTTCGGCACCTTGTTTGCTCTGGTAAAAACTGTGTTGCTAGCAACACTTTCCTTCATAGAGTTATTTTGGTGATTTTATTATATTATGTATATAAAATGATTACTTATCCCAAAGCCTGTCACATAATTTCTCAATTATGTGCATGCTTTAAAGTATGAGTATTTGTGTCATTTTAAAGATTTTGATGATGGTTTAAAATATGAGATTCAAGATTCAAAAGGACAGATCAACAGCTCCCCAGAGGAGTATATATCCTCTCTTTCAGATAAAGTCCTGTCTGTATCATTGGGAGATAATTCCTGTAGGGTAGCCAGGCAGTCTGGGCATGACTGACCTGTATCTGAGAACAGCTTCTATCCTGCAGCCCTCACTAGCCAATGTCCAGCAGCCCTTCAGAGAGAAGTCTTTAGATGCAGTTATAGCTCACCTTCAATATTCCATAACAGGAGAAATAGTACAGAAAGTGACGCTTCTATATTTATTACAATCATCATGGGAACTTTGCTTTCTAATAATGATTCTAACAAAAAAAATAGATGTGTAATCTATGCCTCATGTTGAAATGTTAAAATATATACCTCCAAATTGATGATAAAACTATTATACACAATATAATTTATTGAAACAAATTTTAAGTTATCTTTTTTCTCTAACTTCAAAATTTTGTCTACTCTGTTTTGAAGACTGCCCATGTCCTTTCTTGCACAATTTCATTCTGTATTCAGAGATAGTTTTATTTGTAGTTTTTGACATTAAAATGTACTTTCTAAAAATAACTAATATGTTTGGCAATATTAAAAATGTCCTGGGGCATTGGTCTCTATCTTTCTCTGATTTTACTTGTCAGTTAAACCCAAGGTCTGAAGACCACTGCTTTGGACCATGATTTCTCAGTACTGATAACAAGTTCATGATAGCTCCTTTTATGTAGGAGAGATGAATAAAATTTAAAACAGGCATAATATGGTTAGAAGATGAAAAATAAGTTATATATATATACATGTGTATGCATGTATACATATTTACATACTAAATAATACTAACACTATGAGGAAAATAATCTGTTGCCTGTTATATTCAATAGTATATATCCTTGCACTGAGGACAATATTTGGCATATAGAGGGTGTTCAATAAATATTTGTTAGCAAAATAAATACTTCTTATAGATGATGTATTCAAATAAATATCTTAGCATCTACTCTGTGTTAAGTCCTGTGCTATCCTTTTCTTAGGGATAAAGTGATACTATCAGCATTAAGTACTATAATTTAGATGGAAGACAAGAATTAATAGACAAATATCATACAGAATTTCAAAACTGTAATATTGGATAGTAAAATGAAGAAGTATAAGGCTCCATAGGAATAAAAACTGTTCCATGTGGCAGGCGGTCAAATATTTATTAACTGCCTACGATGTGCCAGAAAAGGGAAAGGGCAGAGAAGACAGAGCATCCCTGTCCTCATGGCTCCACTTTTCTTTGGGGAGAGGCAAATTACAAATACTCTTCTGCTAAAAGATTTAAGATACAGTCCTGATCAGTACAATGGGGAAGATAGAGTAAAGCAGTGGTTTTCAAATTGAGTGTGCATCAGCATCACCTGAAAAGCTGATTAAAGCAGAGATTGCTTTAACCTTGAGTCCTTGATTCATAAGTTTTGGGGTGGGTCTTGAATATGTGCATTTGTAATATATTCCTCAGTGATGCTGATAATGCTGGTCTGTGGTCACATTTTAAGAATCACAACCATAGAGTAATATGGTAGCAGGACATGGTTTTGGAGAATGGTCTACTTAAGCAGGTAACCTGGATATTTAAAGGAATTAGCCATAAAAGTTCTGAGGGAAGTATACTTCACGTTGAGAGAACAGCAATCACAAAGACACTGAAATGAGAAAGAGTTAAACGTCAAGAAGAACCCAGAAGTCAACTCAGCTAAGAATGAACACAGCAGGGGATGCAGGTGTGACTGGAAGGAGATGAAGATGGAGAGAAAGGTAAGGGTTAGGCCATGTAAAGCCTTACAAACCATGTTAAAGGTTTTGGTCTTTAGTCTAAGAGAACTGAGAAGTTATTGGTAAGTGTTAAGTAGAGGAATGATGGGATTAAATTGGCATTTTGAGAGGAGCACTTAGGCTGCTGAACGAACGAAGTATCAAAGACAGAAAAGGGGCCAGAGAGAAAGTGTAGAAGAATTGAGTGTCTAATGCCTTAGTATAGATAAGAAAAAATGGTGGATTGAATTAGCACAATGGAGCTGGATATGGAAAGTAGGATATCAAGTGGTATTTAGGAGATAAACATCAAAGAACCATGGAATTGGTTCCAAGATGGCAGCCTAGACGAACGGGGCATTCCTACTCTCTCCAGGACGGGAGTTTAAAGTAGTGGAAACACTTCATGGAGGCAGCTGTTTCTTCTGGACCTTTAAACTAACTCTCAGTGAGTTTTTAGATGACACTGACAGGTGCCTCCATGCAGGAACTCCACTGGCGAGCCCACAGGCTCCCAGGCCCCAGTGTTTGCACAGGACCCTAGCTGCACACTCAGGCACAGGACTCTGACCCATCACCGGTGCAAAACCCGCTCCCTCAAAGGATCCCTGGCTCCAGCGCCCACACCCTGTAGGACCTCCATCACCCACCCACGCAGGACCCCTAGCTGTTGCTCCCATACAAGACCCCCTGCTCCTGCACAGGACCCCTTATGTGGATCTCCATCTAATAGGGTGGAACCTCCCTGTTCACCAACACCTGGGGACACGGGACAGGATCTGGAGACAAACATTTACTTCTGCACAGCACAGCACAGAGCTGTATCTCCAAACACATCACCCAACACCATCTACTGGTCCAGCACTTCACCCTATCTCTGAAGCAGATGGCTTGGAATCAATCTAACAAGAGTGGTGAAAGGCCTCTACAATGAAAACTATAAAATGTAAAGAAAGAAATTGAAGATCTTAGAAAATGGAAAGATCTCCTATGCTCTTGGATAGGCAGAATCAATATTATTAAAATGGCTACAGTACCCAAAGCACTATACAGATTCAATGCAATCCCAATTAAAATCCCCAAATCATTTCTTATAGAAATAGAAAAGGCAATCATGAAATTCATCTGGAAGAATAAGAGACCCAGAATAGCCAAAGCAGTCCTTAGTAAGAAGAGTGAAGAGGGAGGTATCACAATAACAGACCTTAAACTATACTACAAAGCTGTAGTAACAAAAATGGCATGGTACTGGCACCAGAATAGACATATACACCAATGGTACAGAATAGAAGACACAGAGACAAACCCAGTTAAATACAGTTATCTTATACTAGATAAAGGAGCCAAACACATACACTGGAAAAAAGCCTCTTCAACAAATGGTGCTGGGAAAACTGGAAATCCATATGCAGCAAAATGAAACTAAACCCTTATCTCTCACCATGCACAAAACTCAACTCAAAGTGGATCAAAGAGCTAGAAATTAGACCAGAGACCCTACACCTAATTGAGGAGAATGTAGGCCCAAATCTTCATCACATCAGATTAGGCCTGACTTCCTTAACAAAACTCCTAAAGCACAAGAAATAAAATCAAGAATCAATAAATGGGATGGATTTAAACTAAAAAGCTTCTTCTCAGCAAAAGAAACAATCAATGAGGTGAAGAGATAGCCTAGATTCTGGGAGCAAATTTTTGCCACATGCACTGCGGATAGAGCACTGATCTTCACGATATATAAAGAACTCAAGAAACAACACCCAAAACAAACAAACAAACAAAAAAAAAACCAAACCAATCAATAAATGGGCTAAGGAGCTAAACAGAATCTTCTCAGAAGAAGATATATAATCGAGCAACAGACATATGAAAAAATGTTCAACATCTCTAGCAATTAAAGAAATGCAAATCAAAACTAAGATTTCATCTCATGCCAGTCAGAATGGCAGCTATCCAAAATAAAAGCAACAATAAGTCCTGGTGAAGATGTGGTGAGAAAGGCACACTCAATCATTGCTGGTGGGACTGCAAATTGGTGCAACCTATCTGGAAAACAGTATGGAGATTCCTTAAAAACCTTGGAATGGAACCACCATTTGACCCAGCTATCCCACTCCTCAGCCTATACACTAAAGATTTAAAAACAGTATACTACAGTAATGCCACAACTTCAATGTTTATAGCAGCACAATTCACAATTGCTAAACTGTGGAAGAAACCTAGATGCCCTTCAATAGATGAATGGATAAAGAAACTGTGGTATATATACACACTGGAATATTACTCAGCAATAAAAGAGAATAAAATTATGGCATTTGCAAGTCAATGGATGGAATTGCAGAATATCATGCTAAGTGAAGTAAGCCAATCCCTAAAAACCAAAGGCCGAATGTTCTCTCTGATTATTGGATGCTGATACATAAGGGAGGTGGTGGTGGGGAGCATGGGAGAAATGGAGGAACTTTGGATGGGACGGGGGGTGGGGTGGGAGAGGGGAGGGGGAATGAGAGTAACAAAAATGGTGGAATGAGATGGACATCACTACCCTAGGTACATGTATGAAGACACGAATGGTGTGATTCTGTCTTGTTTGCAACCATAGAGATGGAAAATTAAGCTCTATATATGTACTATGCCTTGAAATGCATTTTAAAAAATAAATTAAAAAAAATCAAAGAACTTGATTAAAAATATGACTCATAGATAAGGAAGAAAGTAGTATTATGAGTAATTTCCATATTTCTGGATTATATAACCAAAAGGATGGTGGTGATCTCTCATTGAGGTAGGAGAGATCAGAAGTGGACTAAATTGTTAGTTGTTTATTTGTTTTTAATGGAATGTTGTTATTTATGTATGCTGGGTTTTACATTCTCTTTGTTTTTGAGGGAAAGAAAGAGTGGGAAGAAGAACTTTCAAGACTTTAGGGTATTTTTAATTATAGGTATCTTTACTGAGACATTTAAGTGCTGAAATCACATAAGGAGTTGGTTATATGGAAATGGAGCTCAGTGGGAAAGATCTAGATTGGGGATAAAAATACATATTCTCTTTTCTGCAGGTGGTCACTGAGACTATAAGATTGGATGGAATTATTTAGAAAAGAAAGAAGATTTACTAAGATTGAACACTGAGCAACAGCAACAGAGAGACATATTTCTATACACAGGAGAGAATAAAAAATCATGTTAACTACAAATGGCTAAATCACTTAACATCAAATTAAAAACGCTAAATTGTCTTTTTAAATTTACATAATACTCTCCTCGGGGGAACCTTAAAGTACCTTCAGGATCTGCCACTGAGTAAAAACTCTGTTCAATAAATGTCCACTGCACTAAATTAAAAGTATACAATAGATTAAGACTTAACCAAACTATGACTCCTATCTTTATTTATTTTTTATTTTTGTGGTACTGAAGATTAAACCCAGGGGTGCCCTACCACGGAGCTACATTCTCAGCCTTTTTTTGATTTTGAGATAGAGTCTCATCAAATTGACCAGGTTGGCCTGGAACTTGTGATCCTCCTGCCTCAGCCTCCTGAGTTAATAGGATTACAGGCATGTTATACTGCATCCACGTTCTTCTATCCTTCTTTACATATTCTCAGTTGATGAGCAAAATCACAGTATTTAATTGCTATATTACACTTTGATATTTTATAAAATTCCATTAAGCTTTACTTAAGCCTTTGAAAAATCATCTTTCCTTTCTTCACTTCTTCCCTCTTCTGATTTTATTCTGTCAAATCTTTTATCTATCATTTTTGGCCTTATGGATCAGTCTCACCATACTGATTTTATTTTTTTATTTCTCTCAGAGGTGGGAGCTCTTGGAGTTCTCTCTCTATCTCAGCTGTTTCCAGTTGCTCAACTTGGGCCATCACTGAGGAAATGACTCCTCATAATTCCATATGACTTATCATACTGATATAATTTTAAATCTAGACTATTTTAAAACCAACCCATATATATTAAACCAGTAGGTGATGTAAATGGGTGACAAATGTTTTCAAGTTCCCAAAGGACATGAGTGTATTCCTCATGTCCTGCGAGTAGCCCATTCTTCCGGTGCTGGAGGTGAACTCCGAATTCTCATCACAGTTCCCTTGGGTGGCATTTGAAATCCACAATCTCTCTCCTTTCAACATTCACTTGAGACTATGAGGTAGAGCAGTCCCATATTACAGATCTCTCAGATACAGCAAGACTAACATGAGCAATAGTGAACTCCCCTTCCATTCTTTCAAACCTATGCTCCTCTGTAACTATTTCCTTAGTTCATTATTTACCATATTAGTCTTCCGAGTCAGCAACTTAAGAGGTCTCCATTTTTCCCACCCTTATATCTAACAGTCATCCCCTTTCTGGGGTTTACTTTACTTATTATTCCCTTTTAAATATACATCTTCTTCTCTTTCATTGCCTGTGTTTCAATTTGAACTAGTTTCTTAACCTTGGCCGCACATTAGAGTCACTCGTGGAGCTTAAGAACTACTGGTGCTGTGCCTCACCCTTAAGAGATTCTGAAATTGGTTTGGGGCACAGAATATCAGAATTTTTTTTTGTTTTTTAAATTCAGACAGAGTCTCTCTGTATTGCTCAGGCTGGTCTCAAATTCCTGGACTCAAGTGATCCTCTTGCTTCAGCCTCCCATGTAGCTAGAATTACAGGCATGTGCCATTACATTTGGCTGAACGTCAGGATATTCAACCCCGCCCCCCCAGGTGATACAGATATGTTTCCAAGATAAAGAAACACTGATTGAGACTCCTGATATCTCCATCTAGAATGTGACAGTGCTTTCTTCCACCTTCTCCCCCACTAACCACTAAAGTAATCCTTTAAAAATTTAGACATGATTGTGAGATTCCCCAGGGCTCTCCATCACCACCCTCTCAACCATGGATGATCTTCATCTGCCTCTCCAGCCTCACCTTCCCTGCCTCTCCATCATGTTCACAAATTGACAGTCATGCTGCCCTACATGCCATTTCTAAGATGAGCCATGCTCCCTCATGCTTCCATGTCTTATACATCTCATTTTTATCAGACTAGAAAACTTAGTATATTTGGTTAACTCTAACTTGTCTTTATAGGCCATTTCCTCTTGGTAAAGAGAAGATTGAGAAAAAGAAGAAAAATATGACTATATCTAATGTTATTGATTTCATTTATATTTTAATAAACTCTCAACAAAGGTCCAACTCCATGCTCATTCACTGTGAAGTTGTCCTTTGACCCCTCTTCTGTGCTGCCTAAAGACAGTATACACAGCTCTCTTGATAGATGACAGCATGGTGGTAGTTTGCCTTTTACAGCATTTTGAGGTTAAGATCAGTGTCTAATTCACCTGCATATATTCATCCCTTATCAGAGTTTGAGGTAGACCATAGCTCTAAAAGTATAGCTTTGAATCCTCAAATAAATGAATGAAGCAAGCAAGGGAAATGTTAAATGGACTCTCCAAAGGCCTTCCACTCCTGGGAAGGTTTCTTTCCATCCAATGTATGCTTCTGTAGCATCATGTTACAACTAGCTTTAGATCAGGACTTTGAAACCATTTTAGGTATTAGAATGATTCTGGGAAAGGAATAGAGCCCTTTAATCCCAAAGGTGTTAGTCTACCCATGGAAAGAAAGGGAAAAATGAGTTATAGGCCTAGAAGTCTTCACAAAAGGCTGGGAGACTCACCTACTAAGTGAGTGAAGGATTATAAACCCACCTTGGAATGAATATGCAAACACATTTTTAAATGTCCCTCCCTATGGGGCATTTCCTGCCATTTTCTGTATGCCTTGATAAATGGCTTGACCTTGGGGAGATCCCTGTGTTCCAATCACCTAGTGAGGCTCATATCCAGGTAGTGTGATAATACCAGCCCGAATGTAGTAGGTGAACAGTGGGAAGTTAATCAGACTGGTGGCCACAGCCTGACCATATCTAGGCCTTTCCTCTCCTGAGTTCAGAGCTCCTCTGGGAGCTATAAACAGCTAAACGTCATCATGTTAAATAGAGAAGTTTCTGCTAAAATGAGAACGCAGAAAGGCATAATCAGTTTCCTGCTCAGTGAATAAGAATGTTTGATGGACATTTTATCCTAAATGCTAAGAATCAAACCCCAGAATATATCTACCTCATAAGCAAAAGTCACAGACAATTCATGGCACAAATTTAAAATTTTAAGGATAATTATGACACATTATAAACTTTGTTTCTTTATCCATTTGTCCAAATTTAAATTGGTCTTTGTTCTCAGTTCATTGTTTCCAATCAACTTAAAGAAAATGTCCTAGCAACAACTATGAATTCTTTGAATAAAACTTTCTTCAAACAATATTCCTGGTCTATGATTTATTAAACTCTAATCTATGCACATTGTTTTCCTGCCCTTGGATGAATCCTTGCTTTAAGAAAATCAACAGCAGGGCATTGTGGCGCATGCCTTTAATCCCAGCACTTAGGGAGGCTGAGACAGGAAAATCGCAAATTCAAAGCCAGCCTCAGCAACTGTGAGGCACTAAGCAACTCAGTGAGACCCTGTCTCTAAATAATACACAAAATAGGGCTGGGGATGTGGCTCAGTGGTCAAGTGCTCCTGAGTTCAATCTATAGTACCAAAAAAATAAATAAATAAAAGAAAAGAAAATCAACAGATAATAAAACTTCAAATCTATGGGATCAAATAGCCTAGTCTCTAAAATAGTTGACATTGTTTCATCTCTGTAGAAGAAGAGTGATAGCTAATTTTATTTGTCAGTTGATTGGTGCCAGGGCTGACCAGATGGCTGGTAAAACATATTTGTAACTGTGTCTATGAGGGTGTTTCCAAAAGAGATTATCATTTGAATCAGTGAGGTGAGTAAAGAAGATTTATTTTTACCAATGTGAGTGGGTCTTATCCACTCCATTGAGGGCCTAAATAGAACTCAAAGATGCAGGAAGTACTTATTCTTCTTGAGCTGGGACCTATCTTCAACCTTTGGGTATGAGAATTACTAGTTCTCAGGCCTTCAGTGAGTAGAATGAGATGGTCCGAATGGTTATGTCCCTCCTAAGTTCATATATTGAAGTCTGAGGCCCCAATGCAATAGCAATAAGTGGAACCTTTTGGAAAGCAATTAGGTCAGGAGAACAGGGCCCTCATGAGCAAGAAGATTAATGCCCTTATGAAAGAATCACCACAGAGCTGCTCTTCACTTCCACAATATGAGGAAATGGCTAGAAGGCACCACTTATGAATCAGAGTATGGGACCTCATGAGATGCTGAGTCTGGCAACAGCTCGGTCTTGAATTTATAGCCTCCATAACAATGAGAAATAAATCTCTATTCTCTAAGAGCTATGTGGTTCATGGTATTGTTACAGCAGCCTGACTGTACTAAGACAATAGCCAAGGATGTAGAGGCTAGGAACTCTTCCCAGTGCCATGTGTTTAGGGCCAAAGCTCTATGTTGAGCCCTTGACACCAGAACTCTGTGTTTCCCCTGGATTATAAATCAAGGTTAATGATGTTTCTTACCTGCCCTTGGATGAATCCTTGCTTTAAGAAAATCAGCAGCTGGGCATGGTGGCGCATGTCTGTAATCCCAGCACATTCTGCTATCATGTATACCTAAGGAGAATAAATATATGTATTTGTTGTTGGCGAGGTTGTGAGGAAAAGGCACACTTATACATTGCTGGTGGGGCTGCAAATTGGTGCAATTTGCAGTATTCTGCTATCATGTATACATAAGGAGAATATATATATATATATATGCATTTGATCCATTGTACACAGATGGAGCACAACTTTTCATTTCTCTGGTTGTATGTGATGTAGAATCACAACATATGTACACATATATGAAGCTAGGGCTATGATGTCCATCTTATTCCACCATCTTTACTGTCCCCATGCCCCCTCCCCCCGCACCCCTGTGACCAAAATTCCTCCATTCTTCCCGTGTCCTCCCCCCAATTATGGATCAGCATTCACTTATCAGAGAGAATATGGTTTTTTGGGACTGGCTTACTTCACTTAGCATGATATTCACCAACTCCATCCATTTACTTGCAAATGCCATAATTTTATTCTTTTTTATTGCTGAGTAATATTCCAGTGTGTATATATACCACAGTTTCTTTATCCATTCATCTATTGAAGGGCACCTAGGTGGCTCCACAGTTTAGCTATTGTGAATTGAGCTGCTGTAAATATTGAAGTGGCTGAGTCACTGTAGTATGCTGTTTTTAAGTCTTCTGGGTATAGATCTAGGAGTGGGATAGCTGGGTCAAATGGTGGTTCCATTCCAAGTTTTCTAAGGAATCTTCATACTGCTTTCCAGATTGGTTGTACCAATTTGCAGTCCCACCAGCAATGTATGAGTGTGCCTTTTCCCCCACAACCTCGCCAACAGTTATTGTTGTTTGTATTCTTGATAATTGCCATTCTGACTGGTGTGAGATGAAATCTTAGGGTAGTTTTGATTTGCATTTCTCTGATTGCTAGAGATGTTGAACATTTTTTCATATGTCTGTTGATGGGTTGTATATCTTCTT
>CM053411.1:38792922-38809301 GCA_028644305.1 Xerus rutilus | reverse complement strand
GTGTGTGTGTGTGTGTGTGTGTGTGTGTGTATGTATAAAAGAAAAATATATATGGATTCTCTGAGCTAAGAGACCTGGGTAATAGTTCTGCAGATATAACCAAGGGTACTACCTGATTGCAAGAATAGTACCAAGCACTGACTAAAGGACATTTAATAATGTTACATGCTTTAAAGTTTTGTTCTTTTTAGGCATTTTTTGAGTCTTCTTTTCCTCTTATTAAAAAAATAAATAAATCTTTGCTCAGTTCGCATATATTTCCCTGTTGCTCACACCTCATAGCCTGGCCATTGAATATTACAATAAGAAGTACGAATGGCTCTCTGTTGTCTTCTGAGAGGTTATGATATAGTTATCATTTTCTTAAAATCTGAGTCTGGTTTCTGTACCTACAGGATTCTAAGAGTCTTGAGGTCAGGATCCATGGATCAGTTCTCATGATTCTGCAAGTCACTGGGTAGTTCTGACCTCAGAGGAGCAGCTCTGTTTGGAAGTTCACTGGCAGTGGGCTAGGAACGCTTGTTTTTCTCTACATGCTCTCTGACCCTCCAGCAAGGGGATGAGGGCAGATCCTCTTGAGGCCTAGGTTTGGGATGAACTAGTTCATTGCTATCTTTACTGCATTATGTTGGCTTAAGCAAGTCTCAAGGCTAGCTCATATTCAAGAGAGAGAAAACAGTCTAGGGGCATAACTGCAAGGTCCTATTGCAAATGGAATACATATGGGTAGGGGGGAGTAAAAATTAGAGGCAATTTAGCAATCAATCTACCACAAATGGACTTGTTTGTAAGGATAGCCCCAGTGTGAAGCCTAGTGATTATTCTACAGGAAGTCCTCAGTAAATAATTGCTGATTACATGTTATATTTGGACTTGAGTCCCAAGCCTGCTCTTATTCATCCCTGGGATCCCTGACTGATATCACAGATTGCAGTTGCTTGGTCTCCTCTTCCTTTCTTCCTATTCTTGTTCTTTGACCTTAAATCAACCCTGAAGTCAGCCTGAAAACTGTCTGGATAACCAGGACAACCAAATTATCATGTCATTACCAAGCACAAAGATCTAAGGAAAACATTTCCATTTTGAGCAGGTTTAAACTACTTCAATTGCTCCTTTACTTTGCATGTGAAAGTGGGTGAGACAATTCAGTAATTTCAATAAATTGGTGGATGAAGAGAAGACATTGTCACACATCTATACCAAACACTTTGCTAGGTCCTTTACATGCATTATTTTGTTTAACCTCATAATAATATCTTGTTTAACCCTAATAATGTAGGTGCTGTTATCCCTATCATGTATATTCATGGGTGTGAAACAACACCCAAAGGACACCCAGACAGGGAGCAGCAGAACTGACTGCAGGTCATGCTCTTTCTTCTTCAGGACATGTCCTTTCAGGTCTGCTAAAATGTCAGTCTTGACTTATGATCTTCAGATAGGCTAACTCAGGGAAGATCATGAAACCTGAGTGAGGGACAAGTGTCAAGTCATAAGTCCTTATCCTTGAGAGTTATCAACTGTAGCTCCCCTCATTGCAGAAGGTTCCTGATAGTTCTACAGAAAAACGCAGAGGAAGATAAATTCATATCTGCATCTTCTGTAGCAGAGATAAGAATATGCTGATAAAGGTCAGATCCCGAGCCCTCAGGTTGGTTTTCATGGATTTAAGGACAAAATGATGTCCTGAAGAGATGCTGGCCCAAGCAAGAGGCCAAGGCGATAGTGGTTACAGTAAAACCATTTTCTTTATGACTTTGATTTCCCTTAAGTCAAAGGGAAATCAATTAGAATATTCTCTTTCTGAGATCTACTATTATAACAACTCCAAAAGTCCTTACATAATTGAGAATGTCATTTCATTAAATATTTTGGAAATAAGTAGAAGTTATGAGAAATTGTAAGACAGTCAGGAGACTTGGTTCTAATACCAAATCTTATGTAATTATGAGCAAAATTCTTAATATCTCTTGGTACCATTTTCTTCACATGGTACACCAAAACTAAAAAAATCTATCATTATTAAATTGTCATACAACTCAAGTACCTGCTACCTCTTGACATCTCTTCAGATAAAACAGCAAGTACATTTTCAAACATGGATTTCTATACCTTAGGTTTTGAGATGACAGCTCTTTGGACCAGGGTTAATCCTGGGTTCAAAGAGCAGCCACTTAGAGGATGAGTGGTAACCTTCACTCAAGAGAGAAAGGCTATCCTGAGTGGTATCACTGGTCATACACACTCAACTTGTATGCCACCAAACTTACTTCCCAAATCACACCATGAACGGCAACTTTTTAAAAATATAAATATCTGAAGAATATATTTAATAATCCAAGAAATTTGTCACCTACACAGAGTTGATTCATTTTTATTCAAAGGAACCATGTTACAGTAGCATCATACAAAGATCAGGCTCTATTTATGGATTCACATACTGTTAACAGTCATTGGTGAAACATCTAGTCCCAGGAGTTCAGCCAAAGTCTGCCACCATCCTACTCAATACCTCTTCCAATTTCTCTGTTGTCTTGGTTGGACATTTCTTCATTTTTCTTCACGTTACTCAGAATGTTCTCTTTCCTACCAAGCAGGTATAGAACCACTAGCCCTGTCTCTCTGTTTTAAGACTTAACCATAATTCAAACTCTGGAAACGTGGAAATAGGGGGTCAAAACTTGTGTCTATATGTCAACACAGTGTGTACAACCACTGGGACAAATAAAAATGAACTGTTACTCTTCCAGCGCTACTTACCCTAAAGAGTCACCAAACTTCTAAACGCTAAAACAGGTTCTTATTCATTACTCTTTTGGTTTTTTGGTGCTTTTTCCTTGATATTTAATTTGAGGGTTTTCATCCATAGAATATAAATAATTCTTCAATAACTGCCAAAATATTTATCACCTATATTGTTCTTTCATGAACATTATATTTGATTTATCCTGCCATATCAATATATATGTGTGTGTGTGTGTGTGTGTGTGTGTGTGTGTGTGTGTGTGTGCACGTGTGGGTATGTAACACAATGGGAAGTAATAATGAAGGCATTCTCCCCGTAATCTCAACATAGTAATTACACCTAATAAAAATCTATAATAATTACTATTTATCTATCATTACAGAGCATTTCCCAAAGTGGCTGCACTGATCCCTTCCATCCAGGAGGCTTTTTACTGTGAAACTTTGTTTCTTCTCTCACCAAAACGTGGAGTCTATTTTTCTTCCTTTTGAATCTGGGTTTGTGCTGTGGTATCTGTTGGCTGATAAAACACAGCAGAAGTGACATTGTGGGGTTTCCAAGGCTAGGCTGTAAAAATGCTGGTGATTTCTGTTTTTGTGCTCTTTGAATATATTACTCCCTGTGTGAGTACTTTCTTAAGATTACCATGCTGTGAGGAAACTTTCGTTATCCTCTTAAAGTAGAACTGAGATGACCTGGCCAGTGCCATAGTTGAGCCCAGGCCCCAGCCAATATAAAAGCCAGCTAAATGACAGCCTCAAAGATGAACCCAGATGAGGCCAGCAGAAAAATATCTCCAACTCATAGAATCATGAAAAAAAAATCATTGTTTAAAGTATTTGAGATTGGAAGTGACTTTTAAATATACCAATAAATAATTAAACCATTATGCATCAATTATAAAAAGAACTTTAAAAAATTTCAATATGACTCTTATTAAAATCATGCTTTATATTTAGTTGGTCTGATATTTTAGTTTCTTCTAGTCAAAAACTGGCCTTTTGTCTTTTCCTTTTAAATAAATTTTTGAAGAAGCTGGGTACATTTGCGTGGGAATGTCCCATAGTCTAGATTTTTCTAGTTGTTTATTGATGGGTCATTTATTTCGATTCTCCATCTTTTATATGTCCTGTAAAACCTAAGTTAGAGCTAAAGCCTTAATGACATTCAGATTTGATATTTTCATGATAAGGTGTCGCCTTATGCAGCACATCAGGGAAGCTGTGTTATCAGGTAGTATTAACATTAGCATGTGTTAAATATGTGTTAAATGTGATTATTTGGTTAAGTTGATGACAGTCAGATGCTTCCAAATATATATATTTACATATACATATTTGCATATATATATGCAATTATCAAAACCTCTGAATTTCTTTGCTACTTGAGAATAGCTTGTTCCCTAATAGTCTTTGTCATATACATATAATATTCATTATTGACCTATGTATCAATTATTTCACTATCAGTTGCAAAATGGGGAATTTCTACTTAAATCATGCTTTCTACATTCACCAACTGTTTATTCTTCTGGAAAGAAGGGCTTTCCCTCATCAAATTGGGTTGAAAAACAATAAAAAGTCAGTATAAATGCTTTATTTCTCCTCTTATCCTATCTGGAACTAAATGCCTTGCCTCCAGTTTACTTAGTTCTCTCTTTTAGAGAGACTTAGACATACCCTGTCGTATAATGAGGATAACAATAAAGATCTGAAGTACTCATATCATTACTAGTGTCTTTGTGACAAAATCACTGACTACCTTAAACAAAACAGATTCCAACACCCAAAAGTATTACTTTAAAACTATAAAATTAAAATTAATTTCTTTTGTTTGCTTTTATAAAATTAAAGAGAGAACCTAGAAACCTGAAATTCAAAATTTCCGCTCTTAGTTAATGCTGCAACAATTGCACAAGTAAATGCATTGTGATTCCTATATGTGGACTATGAAAAGAAATAGTTATTGAACTTAAAGGGGGCAAATTGAGATTATCCTATCTGAGAAGTAGAAGGAAAAACAGAATGAAGAAAAAAGAAGATATCCTGAGAGACCCTGGAGCTGACAAATGTGTCCATATAAAAGTCTCAGAAGAGAAGAGAAAGGGATAGAAAGAATACATAAAAAAATAATGGCAACATAACTCTTAAAACTTGATGAAAAACATTAATCTACATATCCAAGAAGCTCAGCAAACTCCCTGTAGGATAAACTCAAAGAACCATGAATAAACATCACAACCAAACTGTAAAAATCAAAGATAAAGAATCTTACAAGCAGCAAGAGAAGCTGCTCATCAACAGCTGATTTCTCATCAGAAACCTCAGAGGGCAGAGGCGGGGGTGGGGCGATGGCATATTTAACATGCTGACAACTTACAATCAACGATTCTGTATTCCATTAAATGTGCTGACAACTGGCAATCAATCATTCTGTATTCCACAAAACTATCTACAAAAATGATGGAAAGATTAAGACTTCTAGGTAAATAAAAGTAGGTAATTTATCACTAGCAAATTGGTTTTACAAGAAACACTGAAGTTCTTCAGGCTATACCTTGAATTAGCACAAATATTTAAAGATAACCAATAAAGGCAACTATGTAGTTAAGTATAAAAGATAACATAAATGTATTTTCCCTTAACTTATTTTAAAAAACTGCATAAAAAATAATTTTAAATTATCACTAAGAAAATAATTTTTTAAATATGGTTTAAAAATACAATGAAATAACAGTGATATGCAGGGAAATATCCAATACAAACAAAATAAGAAATGCGAGAATAGAAAAGACACTCGATATATAGAATATAAATAGAAAATGGATATACAGATCTTCCATTATCGATGACTATATTAAATGAAAATATTCAGAGGCTGGAAGAGTGCATTTCAAAACAAGATCCAACTATGTCACTCTCTACAAGAGATACACTTTAGATTCAAAGACATGAATAGATTGAAAGAAAAAGGATGGAGAAGAGCTATATGGTTGTATTATTTAGGGTTCTCCACAGGAAGATTCAATAAAGATTGATTTATCTATGTATCTATCTATCAAGAGATTATGGAAATTTGGCTCATGCAATTATGGAGGCCAAAATTACTGATATGCTGTCAGCAGGCTGAAGAAACATGAAATCATATGGTGCAACCTCGTCTTCATTCAAAGATCCAAGAATGAGGGGAGCCAACAATATAAATCTGAGACCAAAGGACTGAAAACCAGGATGGGGAGCCACTGGTGTCAGTTCCAGAGTCTGAAGTCCCAAGAAGCAGAAGCTCCAAGCTTTTGCCCTCTGATGTGTGAGGGCAAAGATTAATCATACCATCCAAAGAGAAAGAGATAATTTACCCTTCCTTTGTTCTATGCAAGGCCTGAATGGATTGAGTGATGCTCAACTGCACTGATGAGGATTGATCTTCTTTATTCAGTCTACTGACTCAAACACTAACCAGGAACACTCTCAAAATTGGATCCAGAACATTTGCTACTGTGTAGTAACCAAATTATAACATTTAAGCATACATCTTATTGCCCTCATTGCTTGAACTGGGCTTGTAATCCTTGCTTCTGAAGAGGTACAATAGGAGTATCATTGGACTCAGTGAATCAACTAACATATTCATTTACTGGCTATATGTAACACAGTTGAAAGGGATGGATTAGAAAGACTCCCTGCTGCCTATATGTTTATAGTAATAATATTATTACTGTTCCTTCTTTTGAGTCTATTGCCAACAATCTTATTAAATATTTATATGTGTCAAATACTGTGCCAAGAAATTCATAGAGATTATTAAATTTAGTCATGATAAAAAATTACATAGTACATGTGTTTCACTCTTATTTAATTACAAAGGAAACTAGAAAATTTAACAAATTTACCCAAAATTAGTTATTAGATAATAAATGTTGACTATCTAGTCTGATACTAGAGCTTGTTTTCTTTACTCTATAACCTTTTGCTCCTTATATCTCACAAGCAAAATACATGAATAGTTTAAAAGTACATGAATTAAATTATAGTTCAATATAACAATCTGGAAATACAAAGGGCTATATATGATCAATTGTCAGAATAATGGCAACCATAAAATCTTTGGGTTTATTTTGATAACCTAGGATACTCCAACCACAAAATAACTACCACTGAAATAAAACACCACCCTCATAACTCCAGTTTTATAGGAAAATAGAATCATTCAAATTTATTCCTATAGTCATTTTTAAAATGTACTCATTAAAATTTTGCTCTTCTGAAATACATCCACAAACTGACCTCACACTTGCATTTATAAACAAATTAGTGTACTCACATCAAAATTATAGCTTTTGTTGAATTTTTGCAAGATGAGTTAGACTAAAGTATTCTAAATATGTACCAAATGTCCTCCAATCAGAAAGGCATATGGTAATAATGAAGGCATAGCTCTGTCCATACTGTTCTTATATCACATCATCAGTTTTCCCCTATTTTTAAGCTCTTCTCCATGTATCTTAGAAGTTCACAAAATTCAGAAGTAGCTGCATTCAGCTTGAGTGAGTAGGACTCTAGCGACTTATGATGGGACTGTATGACTGTATAACTGTACAAAAGTGAAGACCAGTGATAATGATTTTTCCTAATTGTAAGAAGATGCATTTTAAAAAATTAGTTGAGCATTATTTTCCTCCCCACTTCAATGTAGATCATCGCTATTTCATTTATACCTCATATCCAGATTTGTAGAGAAAGAAAAAAAAAGAAAGCTTTGTTTAGGAGTCCTTTCATGGTTATTTACTGAAAGAACAATTTCAAAAGGGATAATTTTAGCCCAAGCTTTCACAAAGAATTAGTGATTTTAAAATATGATAGCCTTCAAATATAGATATGTTAATTTTATAAATATTTATGCTCAGTGTTAATTCTTTTAATTCCAGGTAGATCTATTCAGAAGAAACTAAATAGTGATGGTTTTACATAAAGGCTTCATAACAATTGTAACATATATGGGGGCCAAGGCAGAGGAAGATTAAGTCCCAGCATCAGAAAGTTACTTTTGTTTGCAACAAGCTTGAACAGGGGTGGCATTAATATCCAAGCACAGTTTCATGATCTTATGAAACTGACTACTGGAGTTTATTTTGAGCATATTGAATTTGATTTTCTCTTTGTGATGCTATTTACAGAGAAGCAAGAAGCCCTTGATGTGCCCAATTTGTTACTTTCCACAATATCTTAGTACATTTTTAATATAGTGATGATTGCCTGATTAACTCCAAAATCCGCTGTAATATGCAATTTAGGTGCACTAGGAACTCAGATTATATGAAACATTTTAAAATGTCATACTGTTTCTGTTTTTAAATAAAGAAGAAAGAGTTAGCCATAAGAATTTCTAACATATGTGTTCTCACCTTTTAGGTTATAAGTATAATTATTTGCATTGAATTGTGAGTCATATAGATATATATCTAATTCTATGGTCTTTGTCACTTTGAACTTTAGGTTCTCCTTTTATAAAACAGAAAAACACATCAATATAGCATGGCTCTTTTGAGAGTTAAATTAAAAATAAAATTATGTCAAAGAACATTACAAATTACCCTTATTATACAAGTGTTAGGAATTGTAGTCATTTTCCATAATAAATATTTAATTATGAGCTTAATCTTTACTCAATCAGAAAGTCATTTCTACTTTCCTTTAAACATGTAGCTTTTCTCTTGTTTTATACCTGAGCAAGTTTCCCAGACCTGGTTAATTCATTCCTTTTAGATTAAAATCAGCTTTTCACAGTGGGGCACTGCTGCTTAATCCTCTCTTTTGGAAAAGTTTGAGCTCACTCATCTGCATGAGTAACTTCTATGTGAGCTGAAACCTATGTCTGATATAACTAACTGCTGTAAAAGCACAATTGCCTTGCAGATTTGGAAAAGAATCCCAAAGTCAGAAGAAAAATTAAATATTGGAGCTAGCCACCTATCACTCAGATGCCATTATTTCATGTAATATTTTGTGGTTGATTATTTGATGTGGTAAAATATTCTGCCACACATTAACAGGGACTAATAATTTTTGTACAGGATTGCTGTAAATAACTTACTAAAAGAAAACCAGAAAAAGACATTTTTATTGAATTTTCTTTGATCTGAACATCAGTTGATATCTATAAAAAGACCTGATATGTCAAAAAAAAATTGTAGAACAGTTGATTAACTGTGCACAGAAGGTAATCCTAGATTACATGGCAGGCAAAAAAAGAAAATCAAATCAAAGGTAACAGCTGAATTTGATAAAGGAGAAAGTAGGAAAAATCACAATTTTATGAAAATATAATGACCATCTCACAGTCTCAAGCTGATACAACATATGAAGAATGTTTTTCCCACACATTATTGTATAACAGAATGTAATATTTATCATTTTTTTTCAATTTACTTGTAAATTGACTCTAAAGTAAAACTTTTCTAAACAAGCAAACAAAAGCCTACAGGGCATTAGCTTTTGTGTGAAGAATGAAGAAACTCAATTTTAAAATTAGCTTGTGTTAGTCAGCTTTCTGTCACTGAAAAACATACCTGAGAAAATCAACAAAAGGGAGGAAAGGTTTATTTTTGGCTTACAGTTTCAGAGGTTTTAGTTTGTGGTCACTTAGCTCCATTGTTTCTGTGCCTTATGGTGAGAAAGAGCATCATGTCAGAAAGGACATGTCAGAGCAAAGCTGCTCACCTCATGATAGCCAAGACATGGAGACATGGAGACAGATAGGAAGAGAGGAAGAGAAGAGGAAGGAGAGGAAGGAGAAGAGGGGTGGGGGGAGGGGAAGGAGAGAGGGAGAGAAAGGGGCTTGAGACAATCATACCCTTTAAGTACACACCTCCAGCAATCTGCTTCCCTCAGTTAGTCCCCAACTTCCTCACTTTCTAGTTTCCTACCTCCCAATAGTACTACCAGCTGCAGACCAAGTCTTCAAGACATGAACCTTTTGGAGACACTTCAGATCCAAACTTTAACATTGCTGGTACCATAAAATCATGACATATTGATAATAAATTATCTCATTGTTAATGTTTTTGATTGTGGCACCATCAAGTAACATTGACTTATTGAGTCACTTAAAGAAGTTCTGAAGCTTTAACCTTTTTGTATCTAAATGACATAACACACATTGAAATGGATAGGAGAACCCTCTGGACCGTATGGCTTGGTTGCCCAGTAATCTAATCAGTCATTAGATGTGTTTGGGAAATCAGGCAATGGGCAAGAATCCTGACCAGAGAGAGGAGCCAACAGGGTGCTGTGACAAACACCTGTAATCTCAGAGAGTAAGGAAGCTGAGACAGGAGAATTGTAAGTTCAAGGCCCACCGCAGAAATTTAGCAAGGCCTTAAGCAACTTAGTGCAACCCTGTCTCAAAATAAAAAATAAAAAGAGCTGGGGATGTAGCTCAGAAGTAGAGAACCCCTGGGTTCCATCCCCAGTACCAAGAAGAGAGAGAGAGAGAGAGAGAGAGAGAGAGATACAGAGAGAGACAGAGAGAAAGCACAAGATCTTTTACAAAGGTTAGTTAAACATACTGTAGCATCTGTTTTAGCTTCTACTTAGGTGTATACAGAACCTGAAACTAGGCCAGGTGAAGCTTCAGACAAGCTTCACTGTGGAGAAAGAGGGATCTGGCAGCAGTTGTACTGACTTGCTCATATGGTTTGCTTTGGAAGATAGGAGTCATATTCTAGGGAGACTTCTATGTGTCCAAGATGATGCCTAGTACTAATAGAATTATAATGAGCTTGATAATTGACATTTTTGGTGGGGAGGGGACCAGGGATTGAAATCAGAGGCACTCTACCATTGAGCCACATCCTCAGCCCTATTTTATATTTTATTTAGAGACAGGGTCTCACCGAGTTGCTTAGTGCCTTGCTTTTGCTGAGGCTGGCTTTGAACTCGCGATCCTTCTGCTTCAGCCTCCCCAACAGCTGGGAGATAATTGACATTTTGAAGAGTTGTTCTTTGTCTTATTTTCAGTAGAAAATTTCAATTCATCTGAATGATTACACTTAATTGAGCAAAATAAGACAATAAAGTTTTTACTCAAAGAATGGTAGAAAACATGATTACCATAAGGAGGGCATTGGTAATTTGGTTTAAATATGTCATAGCTTTTTTAAAGAAAAGGTTAAAATAAATAAGTACTTCTTGCTTTGGATTAATTCCTACTATATAGAGTTCTTTTCAAGAAATTTTATGACCCATTAATGTAATAAAGTTTTGTGACAAAATTACTGAAACTATATAATTTTGCTATTATATTATTATTGCATCAGAATTAGGGTGCTTTTAAAATTTTTAGACTGGTTTCTGTAACATTAATTATGAGCTACAACTGAAATTTTCCTCTAGCAATGAGAGAATGATGGATAATTGAATTTAATGGAATAATAGTTCCTATTCCTTATGATTTTTAAAAAATCCCCTTTGGAATAAGGCAAGGGAAAAATAAATATATAATGTAAAAAATTGACCTATATAACAATTTTTGTAAGAACCATTATGAAAAAGTGTTCAAAAAAGTATATAGTATATTCTGGGTTAGAGATTTTGCAAAGTACTATCTGTATTATCATCCTTTAAAAAATATTCCAGACCTCATACATTTCCCTTTCATTAATATTATATCTAGCCATTTAAATTGAAGTTAAATGCTTACTTTAAAAAATACATTGAATATTAGGATTGTTAAGATAATCTTTGCATAATATAAAATTGATTTTAATAATTTCAAACTGTACAACTCACCAGATTTCTGTATAGTCCCAAGGCTATATAACTCCCACCACTAATTCTAGAACACTTCATCACTCCTGAAAGAAACCATACATTCATTATCAATCACTCTCTCATTTTGCCTTCCCACCAGCTCCCAAGAAGGAACTAATCTAATTTTTGTCTCGGTGGATTAATTTATTCTCAATATTTCAAATAAACAAAATAATAGTATATATAGTATTGCAAGTCTGGATTGTTTTACTTGGCATATTGTATTCAAGATTCACTCATATCACAGCATGTATCAATACTTCAAAACTTTTTTTTTTTTTTGGTACTGGAGATTGAACTCAGGGGCACTTGACCACTGAGCCACATCCCCAGCTCTATTTTTTGTGTTTTATGTAGAGACAAGGTCTCACTGAGTTGTCAAAACTTTTTTATAGCTGAATACTATCTCATTGTATTAATAAACCCCATCTTATTTATTCATTCATTTGTTGAGGTACCCTTGGGTTGTTTTCATATTTGGGTTATTATGAATAATGCTGCTATAGTTACTTATATGCAGAGTTTTGCACTGACACACATTTTCATTTCTCTTTGTTATTACCTAGTGGTGTAATTGCTGGATAATATGTTAATCTTATATTTAACATTTTGATGAAATGCAAAATTTTTTTCAAAAGTAGCTTCCCTGTTCTGCATTCTCACTAAAAATATATGAGGATTCCAGTTTGTCCATATTATTCTTACACTTTATTTCTTGTCAATTAGCCTATTTAAATTTTGTATGTAATTGACACATAATAATTGTATATATTCATGGGGCATAATGTGATGTTATATTATATATATGCACTGAGTAATAATCAAATCAGGGCATTTAACCTGCTCATCACCTCATACATTTATCATTTTTTTTGTAGTGAGAGCATTAACAATCCTCTGTTCTAGCTATTTGAAATATGCTGTACAATAGAACGTCTTGGCTCATCTCTTTTTATGCCTCCACCTTTTGCCCTCCCCAACCTCTGGTAGCCACTATTCTCCTCTCAACTTCTATGAGATCAGCTTCTTTAGATTTCACATAGGAGTGAGATCATATACTGCAGTATTTGTTTTCCTGTGCCTGGCTTATTTCACATAACATAATGTCCTCCAGATACCTCCATGTTGTTGCAAATGATAGAATTTAACTCATTTTGTGGCTGGAGAGCATTTCATTCCCAATACTTTATTTTCTATGTGTGCTTTTAAAATAGCTATCCTAGTGGGTACAAAATGGTCATTTGATCTGGTTTGATTTGCATTTCCCTAATAACAAACGATACTGCCCATCTTCATATGTGCTTAAAGGCCATTTGTATATATTCTTTGAAGAAATGTTTATTCAAGACCTCTTCCCAGGTTTAAATTAGTTGTTTGGCTTTTTGTTGTTGAGCTATGACAGATTTTCATATTTTTTGGATACTAGATCCTTATCAGAAATTTGAATTGTTAACATTCTGAATTTATGGATTCCTTTCACTTAATTAATGATATCTGTTGATGCACAAATGTTTATTTTGTATTTATTTATTTGCTTATTATTTATTTTGCAGTGCTAGGTTTCAAACCTCAGGGTCCCTCATGTGACAAGAGAGCACTCTATCAATGCACACCCCCAGCCCTAAAAATCTTTCATTTTAATGAAGTCCAATCTATCATTTTTTTCCTTTGGTTGCTTATACTTTTGGTGTTGCATTTAAGAACTTACAACTAACCCAACATCATGAAAATATACACCTATGCTTCTTTCTACAAATATTTTGTAGAATAGAAAACCTGGAGGCTTCTGTGCCACAGACCTCCCATAGACAGCCTGCATCCATAGGCCTCAGATTTGCAGAGAGCCACCAAGTGCTTAGGACCTTTACAAACAAGCTCCAGCAGAGAGGAGTGGGTGCTCAGTGATCTGCAGTAGCCAGAAAAATCCCTGAGCCATACATCCATCCCTACACCCAACAAAAGCAGCCAGCAGATGCAGCACCCTCTGACCATGCAGACTTGGGCTTCTGGGCTGACTAACAAGAATCAGTGGCTGGTGAGAAAATGATAGCAACCAGGGAAGTATTGCCTGAGTCCTGGCACCTCTTAGAGGGTCCACAGCTTTGAGTCCCATAGATGCCAATTAACTCTATTCTCATTCAGGCATATAAACCCACAGAAAGCATATCCTGAGGACAACTCCAAGAAGCCAGTGGTGAACCTCATGAATATGCAATACAGTACACCCAACAAAGGGACTTACCGAGAACCATCCACAGACATGAGCTATCACCCACTGTACCCAGATACAAGCCCACGAGTCTGTGACCTGTATACTCCAGTGAGGCAACTACACTCTCTCTCTCATGAGCCACCCAGCACCACAGTACTTCTACCTTAGAACAGCACACACTGAATGCTCTAAAATATGTACAGGGATGTCCATAATGGATTAGACAGCATGGCATATATGGAGCTTATCCTCAGAAGGGCACATAAGACTGTACTCTCTAACAGGGAGTAACCTGGCAGCTAAGTCACAGAAATTAGTGATCATCTCCTCTGACCACCAAAATGCTCATTGGTGCCTGAACACACCAAAGATTGGAGGGGGCCTCCTAGAATTGTATCAAAAGGGATCCAGTGTGATCACTACTTCCCCACCTAAGTAAACTAAGAGGTAAAGCTGAGGAATGGTGGGCATTTTCTTAAGGTCCCAAATCCTAAAGAAATCCAGAACTTTGGTCAAAGGGTAGAGAGAGAGCATGGGGGCAGGAAAGATGGTAGAAGGAGATGGATATCATAGCCCTAGCTTCATGTATGACTGCATATATGGTGTGATTCTACATCACAAACAACCAGAGAAATGAAAAGTTGTGCTCCATTTGTGTACAATGAATCAAAATGCATTCTGCTATCATGTATATCTAAGTAAGATAAACAAATTTTAAAAACTGTTTTTCATCTCTAGCCATTAGAGAAATGCAAATCAAAACTACACTCAGATTTCATCTCACCCCAGTCAGAATGGCAGCTATCCAAAATACCAGTAACAATAAGTGCTGGCGAGGATACAGTGAAAAAGGTACACTCAAACATTGCTGGTGGGACTGCAAATTGGTGCAACCAATCTGGAAAGCAGTTTGGAGATTTCTTTAAAAACTTGGAATGGAACCACCATTCAATCCAGCTATCCCACTCCTTGGCTTATACCCTAAAGATTTAAAAACAGCACACTACAATAAAGCAGTCACCTCAATGTTTATAGCAGCACAATTCACAATTGCAAAACTATGGAAGCAACCCAGATGCACTTCAATAGATGAATGGATAAAGAAACTGTGGTACATATACACAATGGAATATTATTCATCAATAAAAGAGAATAAAATTATGGCATTTGCAGGCAAATGGATGGAATTGGAGAACACCATGCTTAGTGAAGTAAGCCAATACTAAAAAACCGAATGCCGAATGTTCTCTCTGATTAGTGGATGAGGATACATAAGGGAGGTGGGAACGGGAAACAGGAGAAATGGAGGAACTCTGGATGTGGCAGCGGGGAGGTGGCAGGAAGGAAAGGGGAATGGATATAGTAATGATGGTTGATTGAGATGGTCGGTACTACCCTTGGTGCATGTATGAAAACACAAATGGTGTGACTCTATCTGGTTTGCAACCAGAGAAATGGAAAAACTGAGGTCTGTTTATGTACTATGACTTGAAACACATTTAAATAAAATAATTAAATTTAAAAAAAAGAAAGACTCAATTAAAAAACTCCCCACTTCAAGTAGCTAAGCATGAAATATCAAAAAATAGCTTGTGTTATCTTTGATCTTATAGATATTATTTTTTGTAATGAATCAATAGATGTTCCCTTATTACTTGATACTGCAGTCCTCAACCAAATTTATTATATGTCTTCTAATATTTCAAAGTATTAATTAGAAGCATTCTATTTTTTCTTTCCTATCAGGATTATACTTGATCCTCTGAGTCTCTTTTTCACTCTTGCATTAATTGCTCCTATTGAAATCTCCCCATTTTTTCTTTTATCTTAGTTTGTCTCTTCTTCTCCTCCTCCTCCTCCTCCTCCTCTTCCTTCTTCTTCACTTTGCCCATTTTAATTTTTTCCCTATAGAGTTTAATAGTAATTTCACTATCTTTACTAATTTCTCAATCTATTCAAGAATATTAGTCCAATGGAGAAATTGTGGAAAAAGTTTTCAATAATTTTTCCCTAATGTTTATTAGTACATGGTTTACTCTGAGGTGTTGAATACTGGCCATATTAGTGTGTACACATTGAGAGTATTAATACTTAGATATGCACTCAGCCTGGAGCACTTGAAAGAAGCTCACTAAATCATCCTTGCATAAAAGTATAATCAGAGATAATCATTCCAGTAGATGGCCAGAAATACAAACAATATATAAAAAAAGGGAACTATTCATCCCAAACACCCCACAACACTTTAACAACTTATTCTATTGACAACTTATTGAGGGAAATGTAGGATAAATAAATAATTCAGAAAGTATACAGTTAATATGTTCAATGAACTAGAAGAAGATGTATGACATGAACTCAGAGAAAAATACAAGAAGTGAAAGAACATTTCAATAAAGAGATAGAGATTCTGAAAAAGAATTTCTATCTGTAAGAATCTCTTACTGGAAATGAAAGTCTCAATAAATCAAATTAAAGACTCAGTTGAAGCCATCACCAATAGATTAGACCACATAGAAGATGGATTTTTCAGACCTTGAAAAGAATATATTATTTTTGAAAATAGAGTCAGCAATAAAGATGTTAAAAAACCATGAACAGAATATTCAAGAAA
>CM053411.1:38746391-38792422 GCA_028644305.1 Xerus rutilus | reverse complement strand
TATGTTGTGATTCTATACAACTTACAACTAGAGAATTGATATGTTATCCTCTATCTATGTACAATGAATCAAATTGCACTCTGTTATCATGTAAGCCTAAATAGAACAAATAAATAAATTCAATATGAAAAAAAATTAATGACAAGATAAAAAACAGAATACAAAGCATTTTAATACATGGAGATTGAATAATATGAATAAAGAATGGTGCATAGAAGAAATTGAAATAAATAACAAAAAAATCTTAGAAACAAATGGGAACAGAGATACAACATATAAAAATCCCTGGATCATCATAAAAAATTCTAAAAAGATAGTTAATAGCATTTAATGCACATTTTTTTAAAAAAAGGTAAGATTCCAAACAAGTGATATGTTACATCTCAAGGCTCTAGAAAAGGAAGAACAAACTAATTGTAGAACCAATAGAAGATAGGAAATAATTAAGATCAGAACTTAAATGAATAAAATTGAGAATAAAAATCATTACAAATGATCAATGCAACAAAGAACTATTTTTTTAAAAGATAAAGGTTGATAAACCTTTAGCCAAACTAACCAAAGGAAAGATAGAGAAGACTCAAATCAATAAAATTAGAGATAAATAAGAAGATAACCACAGACATTGCTAAAATCCAAAGGATCATTAAGAAATATTTTGAAAAGTTAAGTTCCAATAAATTTAAAAAGCTAGAAAAGATTGACAAATTTCTAGACATATGTAACCTACCCAAATAGAAAAACTTAAACAGATTGAAGCAGTAACAAAAAAAAAAGAAAGCCTTCAACAAAGAAAGACCAGGACCAGAAGAATTCTCTACTGAATTCTTCCAGACCTTCAAAGGAGAACTAATGCCAATTTTCCTCAAATTATTCCATAAAATTGAAAGGAAGGGAACTCTACCATATTCATTCTCTGAAGCCAGATTGACCCTGATACCAAAACCAGATAAAGATACATCAAGGTAAGAAAGCTATAGATCAATATCCCTGAAGAACATAGATGCAGAAATCCTTAATAAAATATTAGCTTGCTGTATTCAATAACACATTAAGAAGATAGTGCACCATGATCAAGTTGTTTTCATCCCAGGGATGCAAATCAATAGATTTAATTCACCATGTAATTAGAAATAAGGGCAAGAATCACATAATCATCTCAATAGACACAGAAAAAAACTTTGATAAAATACAGCATCCATTCATGGTAAAGACCTGGAGAAATTAAGATAGAAGGAACCTACCTACCTTAATATCATAAAGTCTATATATGAAAAACCAAATTCATCATACTGAATGGAGAAAAACAGAAAGTATTTCCCAAAAAATCTGGAACAAGACAAGGATATCCACTTTCAGCACTATACTTCAATATAGTTCTTGAAACTATCCAGCGCTACCAGGCAAAAGAAGGAAATTAAAGGGATACAAATAGGAAAAGAGGAAGTCAAATTATCTGTTTGCTGATGACATGATCATATACTTATAAATAAAATAGACAAATAAACACCAAAACTTCAAAACCAAACAAAAAACCCCTCCTCCATCAGAAGACTATTAGAACTATTAAACTATTAGACTATTAAATAAATTATGGAAAGTAGTAGGATTCAAGATCAACATACAAACATCAATAGCTTTTCTATACTCCAATAATGAATTTGTTGAGAATGAAATCAGGAAAATAATTCCATTCACAATAGCCTACAGAAATACTTGGGACTAAATCGAACCTAAGAGGTAAAAGACCTGTACAATAGTAATTGTGGAACATAGAGGAAGAAATTTAAAAAGGCCTCAGAAGATGTAAAAATCTCCCATGTTTGTGGACAGGTAGAATTAATATTGTCAAAATGGCCATATTACCAAAAGTGATACTCAGATTCAATGTGATCCTCATTAAAATACCAATGCCTTTCTTCACAGAACTTCACATAGAAGAATAAAAGACCCAGAATAACCACAATATTGAGCAATAAGAGTGATGCTGGTGGCATCACAATACCTGGTCTCACATTATAGTACAGAGTTATAGTAACAAAAGCAGCATGGTATTGGCATCAAAATTGACAAAGTCTGATGGAATACAATAGAAGGCAGAATCAAACTCATATAGATACAGTCATCTGATCTTTAGCCAAAAGTGCCAAAAATATATATTGAAGAAAGGAAAGACTTTTCAATAAATGGTACAAGAAAAGCTGGACATCCTTAAGCAGAAGAATGAAGCTAGATCCCTATCTCTCACGCCTAGATCCCTCTCTCACATCCTGCACAAAAATCAACTCGAATTGGAGCAAACACCTAGAGATTAGACCAGAAACACTGCAAATTCTAGAAGAAAACATAGGGTTAACACTTCAACATATTGGCACAGGTACTGACTTTCTTAATAAGGCTACTAATGTTCAAGAAATAAAACCTAGAATCAATTGTGTGATGGCATCATATTAAACATTTCCTGCACAGCACAGGAAATTATTAAGATAGTGAAGGAAGAGCCTACAGAATGGGAAAAAACTTTGTCAGCTATTCATAAAGAACTTAAAAAAACTTAACACTCCCCCAAATAAAACAATTAACTCAATCAATAAATGGGTATATAATCTAAACAGACATTTCCCCAAAGAAGAAACACAAATGGCCAATAAATATATGAAAAAATGCTTAACATCCTTAGCAATCAGGGAAATATAAACGAAAATTATATTGAGATTTTGCCATACTCTGGTCAGAATGGCATTTTTTAAAAAAAGGTGGGGGATCTAAGGAGAAGAGGAGAACAGTGGAGTAGAGGAAGGGGATCAAGATGGGAACGAGGGAAAAGGTTAGCAATTACAGAATGAATTGATCAAATTACATTATGTGCATGTATGGATATATCACAATGAATTATAGTTATATATAATTATAATGTGCCAATTTAAAATAAATTAATAGAACAAAGACTGGTAAAACAGAGGAAAGAGCTCAGCGAGGAAGAAGGGGAATAAAAGAGGTAGTACTTGGGATTGAAATGAGGAAGCTGTTATGTGCATTTATGAAATTGCCAAAATGAACCCCACAATTATGTAAAACTATAACATACTAATAAAAACACATATTAAAAAATTTTTAGTTTTGACTGTAATTTAGGCCTTTTATCTGCTTTGTATGAATTTTTGTATGTTGTGTGATATAGGGTCCAAATTCATTTTTTTTCTTTTGCATGTGGATATCCAGTCACCTCAATTCCTAAACACAAATATGGCTTTCTCATTTTCAGTAATATACTGGAACTCTTCAGAGCCCTTATTCCTCAAAGTATCTCACTCAACTCTTCTTACCAAGCTTTTTGGCTATTGGTGACCTCAACTGCTATCTAGTGTGCACAGGCAGTCACGACTAATATATTTGCTCATAAATTTGACAAACAATCCTTCTCCCTTAGCCACCTCAGTATTGTGTTAGGCATGGTAAAGGAAAGCTCTGTGATTCAAGCATCTACAGAACAGTTCAACCGAGCACCACAATTCTCTGTGAATGAGGCCTGTTCTGCTTCCTTTGGCATTGCTACCTCCACTTAGAGTGTCACATTTTAGTCCCATGTTGGTAATGAGACCAAGACATGTTACAGTACCACAACATTCTATCTTTTCACCAAGACTGACCAGTTTTTTTTTCTTAAATATTCCCTAAGTTGTTATAAACTTCTGGATAATATCTAGAATTCCAAAAATGTTGATTATGCCAGATAATGCCAATGATTTTATTGTTCTTATGGAAGAATGAACTTTTGGACTTGCTTACTCTTAAGAATGTTCTAATTCTAAAGGGGGTGAGCAGCCCCCCTTTTAAATAAATAATAATCTTGAATATCTATGAGTAAGAAATCCATCTATGCTCATCCCCTTTAGAATTAGAACATTCTTAAGAGTTGTTTCAATGTGTATAATTCCCACAAAGAGGCTTGGAAAGATATTCCAATGTGTTACTTCAGAAAAATATAGCTGAGGTAATAGTGATTGACATTGATAATTTATAGCTCATAAGTCTACAAGTATAAATTGATATGTTTTCTGTACATGTTATCTGCTACAGCATGAGTGTGTCCTCCAGAATTCATGTATTGCAAATTTAATCCCCAAAGTCACAAGTTAATGGCATTTGGGAGTGGGGACATGGTAAGTAATTATGATTAGATGAGACCATGATGTTGGGACCCCATGAAGACATTGTCTTTATAAGAAGAGGAAGAGAGAACTGATCTGGCCAGCCAGCTTTGTCTCATCTTGAGAAGACTTTTTCTACATTATGATGCAGCAAGAAAGCCCTTGCCAGAGGCCATGAAGATGCCAGTGCTATGTTCTTGGACTTCCTCATTTCCAGAATTATGAGCTAAGTAAAACTTCAATTCTTTATAAATTATCCAATCTCAAGTATTTTGTTATAGTAACAGAAAATGGACTAAAAACCTATGCATTTTAATTCTCATAAAAATGTATTTTAAAAGGAGATAAATGTTCATAAATGTTGAGAATAACCTGGAGTCAAGTGGGTAATAATTGGCCAAAGTGGAACTACCTATAAATCATACTCTCCCTGACACCACATATTTAAAAATAATCTGAACATGTTTGAGTGACAGTTGCTAGTGGGAGAATCATTTCTCTCATTAAGCAGTCCATGGAATTAATGCACTACAATTCTGAAATTTTACATCATTCTATCATCAAGGGGATACTCATTAAAATAATTCCTTAATGTCATGGTATAAATGGGTTCTCCAGTACTGTAGGCTTGTCTCTGAGGAAGGACTTGCCTGAAACCTTTGATGTTTTATAATCAGAGAGCCTTTTTGATCTTTGCTTGGTTATACTAATTTTGCATGTTATTCCCTAGTCAATAATAATTCTATCATATTAAAATCATTCTGCTTTATTCTTGATGATCATCAAAGGATATTTGTTTTAACCAAATTAATTACCTGTGCTATAAACATAACCAAGGGATTAATTTCTATGAAAAGTTTAAAAGGTGGTCCACTATCTAAATTTCAAGTACCTACTGGGTTACATTTGTTTCAGCTTTTAGTTTCACCTTTTGAGAAGAACCAAAGTCATATTATTATTTAAAATTATCTGTAATATGTATCAGAGTAGGGAGATACTAACATAAACATCTAGACACCAAAAAGAACAGAAGTGAGTTTGATTTAAAAGCAAGTTATTGATATTTGAGTTATACAGGAAATGAAATACTTTTATCTATGGACTTGAAGATAATTTTCTGTACTGTCAGTCCTCTGAATGTTATGAGAACAGTAATCAGAGCATTCTTCTATGGAAAGAATGTTGGGATGAACGGTGACGGCAGATGGGTTTTAAGCCAGACCCTAGTTTCTCTGCTTGCTAATCTGTTTTAGCTGTTTACAGGATTACTGCAAGGATGTTGGGGGATTATGTATGAAATATGTTTTAAAATATATAAATTGAACCACAGACATAAAGCATTTTTATTGCCACACGTTAATAACTTGAATAATTCTTGAGGGCGTGTAGCAATGTGTCAAATCAGGTGTAGATGTTGGGAGGAGAGACACCCTATTGTCTCTTTCGTGGGGATATTTTTGTCCCACTACATTTCAGCATTGTCACTAGAAAGAGGAGAGGAAGTTATGATTCTCAGAAATATTATATCTGATTCAGGCCATATGTTATAAGTTCAATTGAAACAAAGTTGGTTAAACAGTATGATTGTTGTAAAGATGTATATTTATCAGGCTCTCTGTTTGCAAGTACCAGAAAATAAAATGGAACTTCTTGTAGCAAATCATGGAGCCAAATCTCAAGATCAGTGTTTGAAGCAGAATACTGATGGCTGCTCTCCAGTTTTAGATGCTATCAGGATTTTCTCAACATTTAAATGATTTTTTCTGCATATTGACGTCTCCACATGCCAGTGGTAAGCTGTGAACGAGAGTATGGCTGCTTGCTGAGAACTACACTACCAGAGGAAAAAAAAGAGCTGTTTCCTATGAGCTTCATAAAATTCTGGGGAAGAGTGTGAACTGCATATTTTGGTCATAGACTTACATCTTGGGCCCACTTTGGGAAAGGTACAATCAATGGTTTGAGTTCTATATTAGCTCCTATAACCATAGAGATGGAGCCAGAAAATAAGAGGATAAAAGGGACAGGAAAAGTTTGTTCAGAGATGAAATTGCAAATTGCATGGTTGTCTTACATTGTTTATTATAACAGGTGTAATCTAGAACAGGGGCAAATGAACATTTTCTGAAATATTTTAATCTGTACAAGGCCATTTCTCACAATTACTCACTCTGCTGCTACAGCAAGAAATCAGCCATAGTCAATATGTAAATAAGTGAATGTAGCTGTGTTCCAATAAACTTTATTTGCAAAAGATGCAGAGAGCCATACTTGACTCACCAAGCTTTAAATCATTTTTTAATTTAAAGAAAGTTACTCTGCATATCTATTAAGCAACTCCCTATTTCTCACTCCACTTTCTCTTCTACTTTAGAATACATGTGAAAGTGTACATTAATGAGAATTATTTTATAAGTCAAGCTATGAATCTGTTCTAATTCACTTTTAATCATTAACAATTTTAACAATTTTCTCATTGTTAGGAATAAATAGTTTGCAAACTACCTCTGGCTCATTTTGTGGGATAAGAACTATAGATAATGGTTTAGAATTACACTGCCATAATCACAGTGAGTAAACAAGGCTGTCTCCTTGAGTTAACTTTTAATTATATGCATAAGAATAGCAATTCATATTTTTCACTTATTACCAGCATTCTTCTTATGCTATGTGATTTTTAATCACAAATCTATTTTAGCCTCAGTTGCAAAGACTGATTGCATCTGAACAATTCAATCTACATTTTAGAATGAAACTTATGAATGAAAATGGACTAAGCCATTCAATAATTTAATAAAGTCTTTTACATTCTCATTAAGAGTTAGACAATAGGATAAGTGGTAGAAATATAATGAACAAGATAGATAAGATTCTTGCCCTCACCAGGTTTTAGTCAAGTTCTAGAAGTAGGTATTAGTTTTTAAAATATTTATTTAATTACAATTTGGACAAATTCTGTAGAGGAAAAGCATGTGATGCTGTGAGGGCATTTAATGGGGAGCCTGATAATCCATAGCAGGGTGGATTATAATAATAGATAATAGATAATTCAAATATAGATAATCCAAAGAAAGGAAGTCTTCTTTGACCTTTGGCATGTAAATTAAATTTGAAGTTTAGAAATGTTTAATAGGATTATATGGTTTGTCGATAGACATGAGTGTATGAATGATGGGAAGAATTCCAGGCTACTTAAGAAAATATGCAAAAATTTTGAGGCTGGATAGACTTGCATATGTACCAGATATGCAAGCCCATGCAAATGAAGCTTGAAAAAAATAAAAGAGGAAGGGATAGAAGCTAGGATGGAGAGAGAGTAACAGATAACTCTTGCAGTCTGTGCTAGACTACACATTGAAAGAGTGTTTTTTGAATTCTGATCAAGATTGTACAAACACATAGTAAAGATGCATAAAATATAAAAGTAGTAGCAAAAAAAACCCCCAAAAGTAGATCACTGGACTCCAAAATGAACTGAATATTTCTGAAGTCCAAAAACAAAAAGAAAACACAAAATATTGGATGAAGCTGAAGCCATGTTTTCTGGTATGCGAAGAGGACACTGAAGAGGGTGCTTCTGTTTCTGTAGGGTAGTGGGGCTGAGTGCATTCAAAGCCAGGCTTGATGTCTGGGCAGGCAGCTGTTGTGAGGCTTCCTTGACTGTCATACAGCCTTCATTTCAACATATAACAAGTCACATAATGCCAAGTAGCCTACCAAATCAACAATCTTCATGTGAATTAGCCTCTAGAAAATAGAAGGGGGAAGTAACCATATTCAGTGTAATAAATTTAATGTACTATTAAGATCAAAACTAAGTAATAAAGGTTTAAGAACAAAATTTAGAGATGAATACCACTTATGAATTTGGATGCAAAAGAATCACCCAAAACATTAATAAATTTAACTCAGCTTTACATTTAAAAAGATTCATTACGATTGTTTAAAGGGTCGTATTCTGAAAGAAATAAAAAATATAAACACAGAGATTATGTGTGTTTATAGGTTGAAAGGCCCAATATTGTAAAAAAAATCAACTAAAAAATAAAGATACATTGTACCCATGTATAGTTGATGCCAGGAAAAAAAAGAATGTTTCAATATTTTAAAAAATTTAAAATAATATCTGATAAATAAGCCAAATAAGTAAATCTATATAAGCAGCTCAGTAGATGTGGCAAATATAAATATAATTCACTGCTATTTCACAGATTAGAAAATGAAAGTTCTTGGCAGATTTAATAGCAAATAAAATATGCTACATCTATTGATTTCAATGTCTATCCAAAATATTTTCTTAAATTCACTTTTCTCTCCCTATTTCCCACTCTCAAGACTGCAAAAGTCAACTACTGACTTTTCCAGACTCTTATGAAAGGTTGGCCTGACAACCCAGGTCTGGCCAGCAAGGTGTAAGGAGAATTCTAATGGGAAGCTTCTGGAAATGATTTACTTTCCAAATAAAAGAAGAAATGTGAGATTTTTTTTCATGTGCCTTCACTACTCCATTTCTTCCTTATGACCACAATTGTTTGTAGATAATTCTTAGAAATACATCACAAGGAAGTTCCAGAGGTCCTGATCCACTACACTGACATTTCTAAACCACTTCCCAAATCTGGACTATCCTACCTATGGATTTATTGCTGTGTGGTAAAATAAATATCTTTGTTGCAAATGTCAATGCTAAATGTTCTTACTTTTGGTCAAGTGCATTTCTAACTGTTACAAAAGGAAATCTCTTAATCTGGGAAAGGTATCTCTTCAAATTCTTTCACAAGGATCATATTTATTGTTAAAAAGTTAGAAGTCTCATTAAATTTAGAAATGGAAATGTGCTACTGTTTTGGTCAACTCTGCATCGCTGTGATCGAGAGACCTGACAAAAACAACTTAGAGGAGGGAAAGCTTATTTGGGGCTCACTCTAGAGGGCTCAGTCCATAGATGGTCCATTCAATTTCTCTAGGCCCAAAATGAGGCAGCACATTGTGGGGGAAGGGCCCAGCAGAGGAAAGCTGCTCAGCTCATGGCGGGGTCAGGAAGCAAAGAGAGAGAGGGAAAGATGCTGCAGAGAAGATGCACCCATTGAGGGCACATTCCCAGTAACCCACCTCCTCCAACCATGCCCTAGCTGCCTACAGTTACCACCCAGTCAATTCAGACTAGGATGCACTGATTAGGTCATAGCTGTCACAGACCAATTTAATTACTATACCTCTGAACATTCCTGTACTAAAACAGGAGCATTTGGGGGGCATCACATCCAAAACATAACAGCCACTCATAACTTCTTCATTGTATAATTGCAGGTTCTAGTTAGGCTAGTATAATGGAGAAAAAAAATTACAAAAATTAGAAAGTAAAATAAAAAATCTTTCATTTGCCAACAATGAAAACCGGAAAAAATATATAGATAAAGTAATTGAACTAGAGCATTTTGAAAGTCTGCTGAATTTGAGGTAAACTGAAAAAGATTACACAACTGCTATTCACTAGTAAAAAGAAATTTGATTTATATAGTAACATTTCATAACAATGAATAGTGTTTAGGAATGGCTATGTTAGAGCTTGTTAATATTTTCAAGGGAATGATTAGAAAATGTACTGAAGCTTATAAAACTTGAATAAAAATATGTGTATAAAACTTGAATAAAGAGCGAGCTACTCAAGTTTAGGAATTAAACAATCATTATCTTAAAGCAGCATCAATTTTCCTCAAATTCATCTATATTTTCAATGCAAGTTCAATTCAAAACTTAAATGGATTTATTCAGAGTCTTAACAGCTCCTTATAAAACTCAAGTGAAGACACAAAGGGCCAAGAATAGCTTAGAATATCTTGAGAGAAAAGAACAAGGTAAAGGAAATTTATCAAGCTTATTTAATAAAATATTAATTATGCTTATATAGTAGAATAGTTGCTTGAAGTTAAGCAAATAGAAAAATGGGAAATTTTAAGGAATTAGAAGCACTTTGGTGGAAACATAGTATGTTTCAGAAATGTCATTCAGATTATTGGGAAAGAATTGCCAAATCCATATATTGTATAGTTGTGGTAAGATTATTAATCATAAAAAGCAATTGGATTCCCATTTCATGCTACATAAAAAGAAAAAAACAGGGTGGATGAAAAGTTAAAAAGGGAAAGGCAGAACCTTTAACATTTTCAACATAAATTATGAGAAAATATTTTTTATAATCAGGGTAAATGGAATGATTTATCAAGTATAAAACAGCATAAATAATTAAAGAAAAATGCTCCTGTACTAAAACAGGAGCATTCTGGGGACATCTCACATATTACAGTTTAAAGTTGTTGGCCTTCAAGGACACTTTAAATAAAATTAAAAGATCAGCCACAGGTTGAGTAAAAATATGAAATACCTAAAATATATAACAAAAATTAAGATCTATAATTAATAAAGCCTTCCTAAAACTGAGGAAGAAAAAAATAATCTGACAGGTGAATGAGCAAAGGAGAGGAAGAGGGAACACAAAGGGAAACCTAATTTACACCTGGCCAATATTCTCAACCTCACTGATTATTTGGGAAAATAAATTAAGAACTGAAATTTCACTATCAAATTCTGCCCATCAAATTTGAAAACTTAAAATCCAAGTTGACAGTTCAGTGAATTGATGAAGATGTGGAAAGAAGAAAATTCCCGTTCATGTTGGTAGGAATATTCACCAATGGCTTTCCGGTAGAATTCAGAACAATTGAGCAATGCCAGTCATAACCACAGTCTTCACACTGTTTATATATTCTAGAGAAAGTTTCGATAAACTAAGATAACAAACAAGATGTCCATGGCAACATTGCTTGTTATGGTGAAGGCTCAGAGTGACCTAAATGACCATTAAAAAGAAAACAGATAAGTCGCAGCACACTATACATAGTCCAAATGGATGAACTAGAATTGCACGGTTAAGTACCTCAATAATCTAACATAAGGAAAACCAAGTTTCCCAGTGATATGCAGGCTATGCTATTTGAGTAAATTTGGAAAACAGGAATGACACTTCTAAGTGATGTTTCTAAATATACCTGTGAATAGTCATAGGTAAAGTCCTGCATGGGAATGATGAATACCAGATTTGAGACAATGTTCCTTCTGGGGTAAAATAAGAGAAGAACATGGGGAAAAAATGCATAGGAGTTTCAATAGTCTGAAGTATTTTATTTTTTAGGCTAAGAGTGGATGTGGAATTTTTTTATATATACATACATATAGATAGATAGATATAGATATATAATTTTTAATTTTGTATGCCTGAATTGTTTCACAATGATCCATTATCTCTCCCACACATACTCTCTCCTCTACTTAACTTCCTATCTGAAGTGCTTATGGAAAAATGGATAATAGATCTGCAGGTCTTATGTTTTTCTCTTTGCCGAACATGTTGAACATTTAATTTTCTATGCGTGTTGTTTTGCAGATAATGCATCAGTGGGGATAGATGAGGTGTGAGCTGCCATGGAGCCTTGTTGAAGTAGCATATGGAAGAAAATAGCGAATTCAAAAAACATTTAGAAAATTGAATGCCTGTGGAAACCGTTTGGAAGTGAATATTTAGGCAAAGTCTGGTGCATTGTGTTTGTCATGAGTTCTCAATGCACAATGAAATAACTCCTTCTATTGTCAGAAAAGACACAAGGAAAGTATGGTACAGATGGTTGAGGTCAGGTGAGCCCTAGATACCTGGATTTTAATATTCACAATTTATATTTTCTGAAATGCTCCTCAATACATTATATATTCAAGTGCATCCTGGAACTTTTGCTACAGAATTTCATAGAAGGAATTTGTGGTTTAGTTCTTTCTCAAAATCCCTCATTAAAATTTTGTATTGGTAGGAAATGAAGACCCCTTCAAATGGCATATTTATCGTTTATACTGAATTGACTGGTGTGAGGTAGTCTAGGAGAAACCCATTACTTGATTCTTCCTGTGGACAGCATGGGCTTTGAGCTGTGAAAATGCTGATTAGATTGAAAAAATGCTTGCAGCGAGACTCATCTGTTAGGAAAGGAATGTTGCCTGGAGATGCTGACCAGAGGTTGCGGAATTTGCTGATGTGTTCTCTGGGGAGGGCCATAGAGAGGGTGATGTTGATACTTTCGTTGTGGCTAAGAATCCAAGTGAAAAATGTGTATCATAGGCACTTTTTACCTCAATACAACTTCTGTGGATATTGCTAATTGATTAGAACATTTTGCATGTTGCTTTGTGATCATTTTATTTCTGTTCTAGTTCTGGTTAGAGGACTTCTTTTTTTTTTAATATTTATTTTTTAGTTGTAGGTGGACACAATATCTTTATTTTATTTTTATGTGGTGCTGAGGATCGAACCCAGTGCCTCCCGCGTGCTACGCGAGCACGCTACCACTGCACCATAACCCCAGCCCCAGGACTTCTTTTTTTAATCTTATTTGTCAGCCTTATTAGAAAGGCAACAAAGAGTTCTTCCTCACTTTTATAACCCAGTTACTTAAGGCTTTGCCATAGCAATGTTTGTGTGTACCTGATCAAATTCCTGGCAAATAAAAGAAGCTGCTGTTTCCATTCTTATACTGCTGATCCCATTGACATAACAGGGTATTAAGAGAGCCAACGGACGGCACTCAATATCAATGACGTGGGCAAAAGGGAACTGTCAAAGACTAAGCTCTTGAGACATCCAAGGCTCAACTATTTATCAGTCTTATTGGAGACATACCACTTCTTCATTTTTGATTTTTATGACCTTCTCCTTTATCCTGAATCTTAAAAGATGAGAATATGTTTGAAACTATAGAATATATAATATTTAGCCTTGAGCACTTTTATGATATTTATGGAGAAAATAGGTGTTTTTTGTAACTTCAATAGGGAATAAATATCTTACTGATATGTTTTATTCACTCAGACTAAACACAACTTACATTTTTGATAGGTTCCAGAATTTATCAGTGAGAATTTACATAAAGAACAAAACAAGAAAACAGACAAATGAAAACTTGATAGGGGAACAGAGGAAGACTGAAGGCGTGCTTCTTCTTTCCTTGTAAGAAAGACCACTTTCCATAATAATAATCCAGTCTCTGATTTGCTTTTCAGCTATCACAAGCAGCATTGGGTTTGATGTAAGGGAAGCTCCAGGAAGAATTGATCTGTATATTACTGTGTTTTGATCCCTAGTTATGAAGATTTTGAAGGATCATTATAGGTCATTTGTTTCTATTGCATGTATTATTGAAGATTCTTGCTTTTGTCTTCTGTTGAATTTCACAGGCATTCGGGAGCCTCCTGGCAGCTCTGCAAAGTGTATGCTCCACAAAAAGAAAAAAATTACCTGTTCAGCCCCTTCCTATTTCCTTTCTAAAATCACAGGCATCTCACACCTGCTAGGAGCCTCTGTTTGACCTTTTTCATAGTTCATCCAGAGCAGGCTTCCTCAGGCTTGGCACTGCTGATTTTAGGATGGATAACTCTTCATTGTGGGGAACTGTCCTGTGCATTGTCAATCTATAATTTTAGCCGTTTTGCTTGTCACAATCCACTAGATGCCACCCACACTCTTGCCTCTAGGGGGCAAAATATCTCCCATTTGAGAACAGTTGTGCTAGAGGTTTATTTGTGTGTGGTGCTGGGGATTGAACCCAGGGCCTTGTGCATGCAAGACGAGCACTCTACCAACTGAGCTATATCCCCAGCCCTAGAGGTCTTTTCAATGAGTCTCCAAGGAGGGAGAAAAATATGGACAGGATTGCAATCTGAAACTTCACTGATACTTGGATTAGGTTTACCTACAGATAGAAACATTTGGGAGTTGTACTAACAAAATGAGCAGGTGGAACCCATTTTTAATCAAAGATTTATTTTGTTACAGGACTCACCTTCTAAGCTCTGAGTCACGACACCATCAAAATGTGGACCACTTTTATATGCAATGGGCTCAATACTACTATGAATGAAAAGACATTCTGCTCTAAAAGTAGACAGTGTTATTATTCTATTATTATTATTTTATTTCATAAAAAACCTGAAAATGCAGACAGTGCTATCTTTCAAATTTACTTGATTAGAAAATAAATAATTATGTGACCGGTAATTACCTCACAAGTTATAACCAACTCACAAAGAGACAGATCTTGGAGCAAAATGAAGTTTGATATAAGTCAGCATTAACTGTGGACCCTCCATCAATAATGAACATCACTACTGGCTTTCATTAATGTAAGTCACCACATGTGCATATATTTATTCCTTTGAATAAGAATCTACCTTAGTCTGCTATTCTTGTGTCATTATTAAAGGATGAATAATACTCAGAAAGGTAGTTAAAGCCACTTAATTGGAATATAAATAAGTGAAATGTTCAATTAAGAGGCCAAATGCCAGGAGTTTGAATTAGTTTAGTGCTTTTCTATGACATGTCATGATCAGTAGTTATGACTAGCATTTATAAAATGCCCTATTCCATGAGACACAGGGTTAATTGTTAAGCTTTGGTTTAAAACTCCAATCTACTGTTATTTAATTCTTATACTTTCTTGTTTCATTCATTGTTTAAATTATTAGAGAAGAGTCTTTATTTTAAAAACATATGTCTTGTTTAAGAATATTCTAAGATTTTATTATTTAGCGATATTCTCATTTGATGCCAAGTTCCATGTTTTTGTACACTGTGCAGCTATGACATTGAGATGATTCCTTAATTGTTATCTTTCAGCTTTCCAGTGGCTTTCACAAATTAAGATTATACTCTGCTTATTAAAAGTGAGCTGGTTATAGCTTGTGAGGTTTATACTGATATTTAAAATCATCAGTTATATAGAATAATTCATTTTCCAATCAAGTAAATTTGAAAGGTATCAGTGTCTGAATTTTCAGATTATTTTTTGCCAAGTAAAATAATAATGAACAATAGAATAGTAATAGAAACCAAGTGTCCTGATACATGACATATATTTGCATTGCTTTGATTTGTTCTGCTGCTGGTTACTTCTCCCACTACCTAGTTCAGGAAGATCCATTGACAAAAAAAAAAATATAATACTCCAAGATTTATGGATAATGCTTTTTAAAAAGAAGAGAAGTTGTTTTTTTTTTAGAATTCTTCTAATGCTCAGAAATACAAGTGTAAATAAAATGATATTATTTAGAACAAACAATGATTTTATGGGTAATTTGCCACAATTCCTTTATTGTACCTATGGGGAGACTAAAATTCGAATGGGTTAAATGACTTGCAAAGGTCTCTCAGATGGAAATGTAAAATAGGCATAGTAGAGAGTTACTAAATAAATCCTGAATCCTGGCCTACTGGTACTTTTTTTTTTTTTTTTTTTTTTTTTGTAGCTGCAGGTGTTGTTGGCTTCTCTGTGATTGTTTTAATCTTTGACTTTAAGCTTCTCCAAGTACTCCTCTCAGAGAATCTGTCTTAACAACTCTTTCAGCTGTAATCCACTGCTGTTCTGGATCTCCATTGATGTAGTGGTTAGGGAGGGGAAACATTCTGTAATTATATAATCATCTGACTATACCTCAGGTTTTTTTGTTTTTTTGGGGGGGCAGGGATTGAATTTAGGGGCACTCGACCACTGAGCCACATCCCCAGCCCTATTTTGTATTTTATTTAGAGACAAGGTCTCATTAAGTTGCTTAGCACCTCACTTTTACTGAGGCTGACTTTGAACTCGTGATCTTCCTGCCTCTGGGATTACAGGCGTGCACCATCACACCCGGCACTTCAGGGTTTTAATGGGCTCATGGTGCTTGAGCTTCACGAGTGTTTCTCAAGGGATACACCTGTTTTTTGAATCCTCCCTACTCCTTTTCTTGCCAACAACTTTTCCAACCTATTTGCTTATAGCCTTGATCGCTGTGACTATTTTTCTCCTCTTTGAGACAAGTTGATAGAAGAGGCTGAACTGGGAAGAATTCCCTTTTTCTAGCTGGGATGAGACTCTTAACAGGCTTTCACCTGGAAACTGAGCTTTTATTGTGAAGGAAGCTCTGGGTTTATTTAATATTATCTTCTCTCCCCCGTGCCAGAGACACAAGGAAATCTTTTATGGATTTTAGGGTGAGAAGCTAGTTGAATTCCTGGAGATAAAGCTCATGACAGTGTGAGGTCTCACCAAGATTGCAGCACACAGATTGTCATGTAAAGCAGGTCTGTAATAGACTCCTATAATTTACCAAAAACACCGTTTAAGTGTTCTTACCAGGTGATGGCTTTAGTGGCTTCTTCACTTGGGTAAGCACAACTCAGGTCTGACTCTCTGGATGCACCTGTCCTTTCAGATCTGGGGGTGGCAATCTGCTCCATAGTCTCAAATTTCAACTGGTTTGAAAAAATTCATTGATTTTTCAGTTTTACAGATGTCTCTATTATAAGGATGGAAACAATAACTTCCAAGCTCTTTTCATGTTGAAACCTGATGTCCTGTGATATCATTTCTTTATTATTATTATTAGTATTTTAGATGTTGATGGACCTTTATTTTATTCATTTATTTATGTGTGGTGCTGAGAATTGAACTTTGTGCCTCACATGTATTAGGCAAGTGCTCTACCACTGAGCCACAACCTCATCCTCAAGAAGAAAGGCTTACCCAACAAGGAACAAACTGTGATATTTCTAATCCTGTCTTCTGATATATTTCTTGCTTCACCCTAGAATCTAGTTGCCAAATCACCCATTAGAACTCACCTCAATATAACCAATTTAATGTAATCTTTTTTTCCTGCCTCTCTGTACCCACAAATAGTTTACTTTTCTACAACTTCCAAAATATTAAAGATATTTGAATATATTTATTATAATATTTATTTTGTACTACTATATATGCTTGTATCTTTCATTTTGACCTACCTATTTAATTCATCTTTGTGTCCCAAGTGTTTAGGACATATTCCTTGCAGAGTACATTCTTACTAAGTATTTATTTCATAGAAAATTCATCATCACAAATTGTTAAGGTTTAATTTTGTAAGAACGAAACCAGATTCTTCATAACTTTTGATCTATTTAGCTATGACCATGGGACCATGGGCAAATTTCATTCACCTATCTGCCTGTCTTCTTTCAAATAAAACCTTATATCTACACAGATCACTGCTTTTGCCAAATATTTGACATGAGGACAATGGAACTTATATTTCTGCTTTTACCTCCCCTTCAGATGATAGTCAAATACAATTGAAAAATATTGTAAAATAGAAGATTTTATCATAACACGTGTTATGATATGTTGAAGTTTTGAAATATGGCATTTAACTTGAATATAATTTAAGATTATTAAATCTTAAATTATATTTAAGACATCATATGGTTTTATGAAGACTCATTTTTTTCTCTCTCTGTATTTCTCTTTCTGTGTAGTGGAGCTTCTTTGTTGTAAGGATTGCATTTTATCTCACCTTTCACTTCTAAAGCACCCAATAGAATGACAGGTAGATATTAGATACTCAGTGAGTCACTTTATAAGTACACATTATCAATTAGCTTAATATTTGAAATAAACTATTTTCTCTTATGAACAGTATCACAATATTACTATAAGTAACATCTGCCATTTAAACCTCTATTAGAGGTCTTTATGCTAAGTAAAACATCCCCTCTGACCTGCTAATGACTAGCTCTAGATAGGATGTCATTTCTGAACCTGTACTCCAGGAACATCATCCAGGAATACGAAAGCATGATGTGCTCTATTGTACAACACTGTGGGTAGATTCTCCATATACATATCTTCCTCTGTACTAAACTTCTCAAATGTTTTACAAATAAAAACAGTGCTTGTATTGAATCTGCCAAAAGTTGACAATTTGAATTATTTATGGATGATTTAGATCCTGAGGTAATTTCCTACTCTAACATTTCATGTAATTGACTGTAAATATGAAAGAAGAGAGAATGCTGGGTTGATTTTTCTCTAACAAATCTGTGCTTTCAGATTATACAGGTTCCCTTAGGAATATCATGGAAATGAATGTGTTGAATCAGTACTTGCAGAGACTGTGTCGTTGGATAATGTTTTAATTTTTTATTATTTTTCTGCTCTAATGTCTTTTTATGTTATTTTATTTCTGGTCTTTGTCATTTAGAACTATCTGTCATTCATCAGTTTCTAGCAGGTTAGCCAGATTGATCATGTATGAAAGATTCATCAATAGTAGAGAGAACTTCATTTGAGCAACAGTTATGATTGATATTTCAGAAAGATGACCTCAATATACAAGTCAGAGTGTGATAAAATTTTCTAGCAATGAGAGATCAAAATAATATAAAGAGAAAATAAAAATACCCTAAGGGAGGAAATAAAGCTTATTTGAACACAGCAAACCAAAAGACTAATTTAGAAGCCTTCAAATCTCTCAGATTTATCCAAGTCATAGTGTTAGGAAAAACCTCCAATAATAGTGGCAATTTATTCATCTCAAGTCAGATGTGATTCCAATTGCAGGCAATTTTTGTTTTTCATGGCATAGTCCAACCCACATCTTTTCATTTTTGGAATGCAGAGCAGGTATGGGATATTTAAATAGGGTAGAAAACTAAAACAATATGACATTTTTAACAATCATGGCCATAATGTATTAACCTGGGATATGAGGACTTTCAAGGACCCTATATTTTAATAAAATTGTTTTACTTTGTAATTCCATTATCTTATTTTAAGTATTTAGAATCATTATCCTCAGATAAGGTCCATAGACTTCTCCAGAGAGCCAAAGGGGTTCATTGCACAAAAAAGGGTGTTAGCATATATTGATTTAAAGTTAAAAATCTGTTTTGACTGTCATGGAAGCCAATAACACATTTATTTATTTTTTAAAAAGAATTAACTAAGCAATGGTCTAATTTTATACTGTAGATGCAGTCTTATTCTGTAATTTTCAAGCAGAACATTCACATAGCTCCATCAATAAGAACCCATCAACTTGTAGATTCCAAGACCATTAATGGAGTCTTTCTGGCATTGTCAGCTCTTTCTTAAGTGAATCATTACTGGTCAGCTTTTCTTGAGACTAGGTATCACAGAAACCATGAGTTTTATATCAGCAGTGAATTGGTCATAGACATGTCTGCATCTCTTATAGCAGTGCTCAGGAGACTCATACAGATGCTGCAGAAATATCTGCTGACAGAAGAACTTACAGTACTCAGGAATGGAACACATTTGGCACAGGTTTAGTAGACAAGTGATATTTCAGTGTAAAATCTTTCATACCTATTCATCACCTCGTCATATTTAGGTTAAGCCCTTGTGGCCTCTGATAATTTGGGGTTAGGCTAATTCATGACTTTCCACCACCCTTTAGTAAAAGTGTTCATCTGATTATCCTTTGTCCTCTAGAAAATAAAATTTTCAAATTGTGAACCATGATCTATATGAATGTTATGAAGTCAACTTAATGGATCACGCTCAGCATTTCTGTTTAAATAGACCAGCATAGAATGGAACATAAGGCAATCATAAGTATTAAAAGTTAAATATTTTGTAAAAAAATTGTTTTATATGTATTTATGTGTAGTATGTGTGTGTGAGAGGGAGAATGAGTGCGAGAAAGTGCGAGAAAGTACATGTGTGCTACGGGGGTAGAGTCTTCTACTTACATATACTGCATTGAAATATAAAATTTATTTCTTAATGCAGGTTGAAGTCAAATAAGACTTGAAGTGATTGCTCTAAAATTTCTTAGAATGACAGATGAATTAGGATGGAACTGAGGAAGAGTCAAGACAATGTGGAAGTAAGCAGATGATTTAGTGTAATGGGAAGGTGGAAACGTGAGCACCTAAGGATTGGCAAAAGTGATATTAAGGGTTAACAATAGAGGTAAATATTATTATTATAGTTGATGTTTCTGGAGGGCTTACTATTGGTAAGACACTGCTATAAGAAGTTTCTATGGACTAACTCATTTAATGTTCACAATGATGCTTTAAATTAGGTAGGCGACAGTATTTCTGTTTCCCTTTTACTGAGGGAAGTGGAGTGCAGATATATGTAGTAACATGACCAACTTTGTTTAGCTTAGTGACTGTCAAATTTGGACATCAAATCTAGGTTCTTCAACTATAAAGTTTATACTCTTAAACACCACAGTAAATTGTTTCTCCTATAAAATGGGATTGAAACACAAAGTGAAATAAAAATGGCCTGGTTCAAATTTATTTTTAGACAGCTCTGTTTTATTTTTAGACACCTTCCTCCTTTAAACTAAGTTTCAGACAATTGACAGACATATAAGACCAGGGCATTCGGTACCTAGACCATTCAATTTTGTAAATGAGTTTTTTGGCAGACGGCTTTAAACTCTCTGAAAGGTTAATGAGCTTGATACAGTGAACTTGTAGCATTGTAAAAGAGCTGCACTGGATGACTAGAGAGCCGTATATTTAGTGCCTCTCAAGTTGACATGTTATATAACTTGAATTTCCCATTGTGCAATGTATTGAATTTTAAAAGGAGAATCACGCTTGGAAACATTTATGTGAATGTTTTTAACTTCCTTCACAAAGACCTCAAACTCATCTGGAAATGCAAACAAAACCAAAATCACACTTTTAAACTAAGCAGCTGACCAAGTCTTCTGCTGCTGTTCAGCAACCTGAAGTGAAGAGGAAGTGGCTCCATTTGATATTTTCCTTCATACTTGTGCTGTACAAATGTTTCTATTTATTTTAGTGCATATATGCTTTGGGGATCTCTAGCAGTCTAGGCAAGCTGAGGTGAAGTGATCAGAAGTTTCAGAGCTGATGTCTTCAAACTTGTGGGAGCTGATCGGTCCATCTCTCTGACGTGTGCTCTCTGCACATCAAAAAATACTGTTGACCACATCAAAGCCTTTGTGGATCTGGTAGTTTTTTTTCCTTCACCAAATGGTCTAGTCTTTTTAGATCTTTGTCAGTGGTATCACAGCTGAATGAACAATTCCTGGCTTCCTGAATTTCCCTTGAGAGTTAAACTGTCAACATTTATGTTCATCATGGAAACCTTAGACTTGAGGAAAAAATAATCTGATATTAATCATGATTTTATATAAATATGAAGACTTTTGGATCTTTTAGTTTTCTGAACTTTTATCAGTGAATTTGCTTAGTATGATCTGGCTAGAATGATTATAAATCCCTTCAATGAAATGTTCCTAGTTTTACTTCCTTCCTCCCTCTCCTTTGCTTTCCTTTCCCTTATTCCTCATTCTCTCTGCCCTTCTCAAATCTTTTGTTTCTTTAAACATTTACTGGAATACTCCTATGTTCCAAACACCATGTATGTCCCTGGGGATATGAATGTCCTTGTCTGGGAGGGGCTCACATAGACCTCTTGCTGTTCACTATTAACAATGAAATAAGCAGCATCCTTTCTTTGCTGCCCTTTGTAATATCAGCTCTGTCTACACAATGTATTCTCACCTCTGTGAGTTTGGTGAATTTATACCAAAGTGCTGGGTACACCTGGTTGTGCTTATCCGGTCTCCTATGACTAGCGATGACAATTCTTGGCTTTAGAGGAATTGGAATCATCCAAGTTTGACAAAAGATACCACAAAGAAAAGAAGGGACTTGGGTTTCAGTTCTGCAGGGTGAGGCTGGGGAGGCAACGTTTTTACTTTTTAACTTTTGGTGGTCCCTTCTTGCCTGCCCAATGGCTTGAAGTCACAAGTGTCCTAAAAGCTTCAGTTATATATTTTAAAAATTATTAAATACATTGAACTAATGATGTTGCCCCTTATCATTCTTAATGCCAGTCCATTTTCCACAGTCCTTTATACCATCTACCATGTAAGATGGATTATCTTGCTCTACTATTTAAAACTTTCTTGTGGCATCTATTACCTTCATGTAAGGGCAAAGTTTACTGGCTTGGCACATAAGGCTAGTTCTATTGTGAGCTTTGCAACTTCTCCTGTCTTCAATCTTGCATATTTTACCACTTTACTTTTCTCATTATAATTTAACTCAATTTATGATTCTGTGAAGGTTCCATGTGATTTCATACTTCTATGCCTTTGCTTACCAGTTTTCTTTACCTGAAAATCCCACTACTTATTCACCAGATAGTCAATCAATTCATCAAAATGATGGCCTGGCATTCTCCTCTGAAGATCTTCCCTCAATCCCCAAATTAGATTTGATCATTCACTTTTTGAATCTTATTTTTTATCTTGTTCTTATTTTTATTATTGCCTTTCTAATACTGCCATGTTTGTATATATGTTTCTTTTCTCTATTACACTGAATTCATTCAAGTTAAATATCATATTTTTAAGCTTCTAATTCTAGTTGCTTTACCAAATACTTGAACCATAATAATTAACAAATATGTGTAGTCTTGCAATTAATTTATGTAGTTTATATATATATTTTTTCTTATGAAAATTTTTGTTCTCCAAGGGTTCTAATAACAAGTTCTATACACTCCAGTAATGTGCAAACTTACTTGCATTCCCTAGAATCTAAATTGTACTTTAGTATCCTCTTTATTGGCAGTGTAATATAACAATTAGTGTCCCAATTTAACATTTAAAGTGAAGTTGGAGTGAAATCTAATTAGATCAAGCTAAGATACTTAAGTTAATGAAGAAAAGGTCAATGGTCAATACGCTTCTTTATTTTTGTCTATTATCATTTTTGGTAGCTTTGGAAGTGGCTTAATATGTGCAATCTTTTTTCATTCTCAGAACAACCCTGTGCATAAAATAGGGAAATTTTCACTCATAGAATTTTAGGTAAGGAAAAGATCATACAAGTTCCAGCTAGTTCAGACCCAGAGAAGCCTGGCTGGCCATTACACACATAATAGACACATGTTCAGTTAGAAACATGGAGGCATCTGTTGCTTAGGAGAAGTCTTTACAGTTTAGGCTTTGGGCTTAGCATTTTGATGGCCTAGCAAACAAAGAGGATTAAACTCATGAGTGGCAGTTTCATATTTATCAGTCTTTCAGAATATAACTGAATCCAGAAAGAGTCTTAAATTTTTAAAATGAAACAAAGCATGTAAGAATAAGGCATTTATATTCACGAGTTAATATACTATCTTTGAACCTAGACAGGACTCAAATATACCCAGAGTATATAAAGAACTCAATGAACCTAACATCAAAAAAACAAAACAAAAGTCGGGCACGGTGGCACATGCCTGTTATCCCAGTGGCTATAGAGGTTGAAGCAAGAGGATCATGAATTCAAAGCCAGCCTCAGCAAAAACAAGGTGCTAAGCAACTCAGTAAGACCCTGTCTCTGAATAAAATACAAAATAAGGCTGGGGATGTGGCTCAGTGGTGGAATGCTCCTGAGTTCAATCCCTGGTACCCTCCCCCCCCCCAAAAACAACAAAAAACAACAACAAAACAAAAACCCAAATAACCTAATTATTAGATAGGCAAATGAACTAAACAGACATTTCTCAAATGAAGATGTACAAATAGTCAATATATGAAAAATATATACAATAAAAATAAAAATATATATAATAAAAATCTCTACACTGGTAGGAATGTAAATAAATACAGCCACTATGGAAATCAGCAAGCTCAGGAGTCTGTTTTGTGCTTTTCCTCAATCTGGGGGACCAAGTCAGTAATTTCCTGAAAGTGCATGATCCTTAGGAAGTGCTGGTTTGCATCTTGCTTGGATGTCCTCCTTTTCTTCAATTGCCACATAAAATCTACTAGCAAGTCCATTCAGACTTGAGTTGTAGATGGCAGAGACTGAAAGCCTATTGCAGTAATCATACTGGCTATGTCTTCTTGCAAATGACTTAACCTTTTAGTGTCTTCATTTGTAAAACACTTTACCTAGTTGCTCTAAGGATTAAAGAAACAGCATTCTTAAATATTTGTCAGTAGGTGGTTGGTTTTGATTTTCCTTTCTGCTCTTTCATTCTCTGTTTCTACTAACATACTGGGAAAATGGAAGAATGGAAAATGCTTTGCCATTAATTTTTCTTAGCTAACTAAAATAGCCTATGTGTTTCTTAAAGATAGACAGCAAAACAGTAATAAAATAAGCTGGTACACACTTTAATTTTGCTAACTTCTCGTAGGGAACATTAACAGAGAGAGTATGGAGCCAACTAAGTATGGAAGTCATGATTTCAGGCATTAGCATGTGTCAAAGTGAAGGCAAAAGGACTTTGTCAGCAAGGGTTGGCTGTCGCTTTCCATAATAAAGGCACATTTCCTAAACAAATCTTGAGTAGTTCCCCAAGCAGGCAATCAGGATCATCCCATTTAGGTTTGGGGCACATTATTCCATCTTTCTTGGAAACAAGAAGAAAGAACTGTTTGTCAGGATAAGGACTACTTGTAAAAAACTCATTTTTAAGTGGATTTACCTTTAGGTCATATATAATGAAGAAGAGGCTTTTTTCAGGCCTTTGGGAAAGTTAAGCGACATAGCAATTATAATAGACAAAGGCTGCTTCCTCAATGGATGTAATAAAGCAAAATCAAAATAATAAAAGTAAATAGAAAATAATGAAAATGTTAGAAAGTGAAAGCTTTTCTGCTGTACAACTTCCTAGGGAGAGAAGGGGCTATAAAAATCTCCTTTTCTTGAATCAACTATATATTTCCAGTTCTGGCCCAGAAGCACTTTATTCTGAGATATAAGAAAGAATGCCTATTTTCTGCTTATGCTGTACCTGTGCCATGGAGACATGAGGAAGAAGACTAGTAGTGAAACACATTTAAGGACTACATTAATCATTTGTGGACCTGACCTAGGCAGTTTGAACTTAATCTTCTTTCGTGCAGTAAACACATGATAAATAATCTTTGTGGATCTTTCTCATCTTTAAGTGGGATAATGTGAGAGTGTTATGTAGGGAATAGGCAAGAATAATTATTTCTTTTCAGAATCACCCTACTCTGATTCTTTGTGACCCAGTAGATATAATTTCTTTTCTTTTTTTAACTTTTTATTTTGTTTTTAAGCTATCCTTTGCAATGAATGTCTATTCCTTTATATAAGAAAGCTTACCTCTGGCGGTGGTGGTAAACCTTGAAAACAGACATATTCATCAGTTCTACTGAGTCCACAAATGACTTTCAAATACCAATTTTAGTCTTGTTCCCCAGAGCTGAAGGTTCATGGAACCAAATATAGAGTAGGCATTATTTCCACTCTGTGTAATGCTGATGAAGTGCACGTCGTAATAGCTGCAAACAACTAGAATATGGGAACCTTTCTCTAACAGAAAAGGCTTCAAAATTAGCAGAGAAAACACAAACAATGGGATGAAGCACAAATTATGGTTCATTTATTCTCCCATTCATCAGATATTGGCTCAGGTCTCCTGTTATTTTTTGTATATTCTCAGTGTAATGAGTGCATGAGTTTATTATACAAAACACACACTGCATAGCCAGGAAGACCTGGACCCCAAACCTGCTCACTTTTTTTTCTCTGACAAGTGAATCAACATTTTGTTTTAGTTTTTCCACTATAAACAGACAAAACAAATATTGTTGCATGTTTTTCTTGTTTAATAAAGTGATACACTTAAAACCCACTAACAAACAGGTAGTATCTACAAGAATCATAGTATTTGTGAATTCTCTTTTAATCTGTCTTTCCTATGACTCTAGAAATGATGCAGAGATGAAGATAAGGCTTGTGCTTTGAGGAACTGATTGAGACTGATGCTGGTCAAAAACACAGGATGCCACTCTCCTGCTTTCTCCTTCTATGAGATCAACTATTTTTTTTATTTTCCATGTCTAATTGGGTAGATAGGAAATTTCAGTTAGATAAGCTGAAGAGCTTTGTTATCTAACATGATGACTATCGTTAATAAAAAATATGTTGCATTCTTGAAAAATGCCGAGAGAGTATATTTAAATGTACTCACCATAAAAAGATGATTTTGTGTGGTAAACCATATATTAACTAGTGATATTTAGGCATTCTATAATGTATATTTACTTTAGAATATCATGTTGTACATGATAAACATGCATACTTTGTCAACTGAAACATTTTAATATCTCATAACTTTTACAAAGAACCACAGAATTTTTTCCATTAGATTGGATCAAAGGTACTTGCTATAGAAATAAAGATTATAACACATTTGTGAGAGTAGTAGTGGTTTTAGGATAATATGAATCTTGAAGTGCCTAGATAGCAGACATATCTTGAAGTTATGTCAGCAATTAATAGATCTGCAAGGAAAGGAAGCCAAAATTCCCCAAGTGCACCACTCTGTGATCCCTAGACCCATGGATTTTACCTACTAGGATCATGGTACAATATGATGGCCACTATTTAAAGCATATGAAGCATCCTGGAGGATAGCACTCTGTCTTTATGGAGTTTGACCTTTGGACTGATCTTTCAATTGTGCCTTCAACAGGCCATTCTGTTGCTTACTGTGTCAGACTAGCAGTTTCTTCTGGGTGAGGTCTGTAAAGGAATTATGGATCTCACTGTGATGTGCTCAATTCCACCCCCCCCGTACAGTAAAATGTGTTCTCTGATCTGATAAGAATATTATGAGGGATTTGTTATTAGTAATGGGTCAAGCATTTTGTAAGACCTGTGATGGTGGTACAGGCAGACCTGCAGGTAGGCAAAGCAAATTCCTATATATAATGTGTGTTTTTTTCTAGCCAAAAGAATCACTATCCTTTTCAGCATGGAAGAACTTCAGTGTGCTTGACTTGCTATCAAGTGGCTGAGGTTTATCCTTCTATAATGGTAGCTCCCATGGTCTACAAGGCATACTTGGTCTCAGCCTACATGGGTCCCTCAAGCTCTGAACTATGTTGCTTCTGTGAGTGGGAACATGATGCATAGGAATGCTTTTCATGTGGAAACTTTGCTTCATAAGTGTCTGTCCCTTAAGTTAGGCTATGGAGTCCTTCCCTTGTCTTAAAAAATGTAGGAAGGTAGGAGAAATCTGTTGGCAGATTAACACTACTCTCTTATTCCCCAGTTTAGGAAAACATTCTCTTCTCTCTTTTGCTTCTTTCTAATATTTCCTCCTTTTTGTTTGGAGATAGCTGAGATAATTCTCTTAGTGCATTTATATGTAGACAAATTACAAAAGATATGTGGACTTCAAATGATTTCTAATTTTAACCCTGGAAAGAAGTTCCAGAGGCAAGGAAATTCTGGACATGGAAATGTCTGGATAACATATTAGAGACAGGGAAGAAAAACAACATGAAACATGCATGTTAATGCACCAAAAACTTGTTTTGTTACAGGCCTTCAACTAAAGTCTTCTAGTGCTAGGAATCCAATAGGAAAAAGATATTTGGGGAGGATGAAATAGCAGAATAAGGAGAAAAACAGTGTGATCACAAGCCAGCATGACTAGAATGAAAGAATTTAGGAGCCAAAAGAGCCCTGAAAACTGCCTAATCCAACTTCTTCCTTTAATACAGGGAAATCTGAAGCTCAGAGCTATAACCTGAGTCCAGAATTCTTGAAAACCATTCTAATCTCCATTTCTAACCCTTATTTTAATGCTTTGGATGACTTCTTTTTCTTGTCCAAAATCTGGTTTAAAAAAAAAAAAAAGATACTCTGAGTTCTTGGCAGATTGACTGTGAAATTCATGCTGCAACCAATTTAAGGTCTGGGGTTTTTTTCTGCATACACATTACCATCAGACCACAAGGAACTGTGAGATATGATCTGCAATCATAAATCAAGCTAGAAATACTGAACAAAGGCAGTTTGTGTAGTGAAAATGTATTGATGGTGCTATGTTCTGACAAAAACTCTTTTCCCCTCCCCCTTCCATACTAAAGCTGAAAGCTGCTGCATAATAAAAAGTGACCCTTTGAAGCCAGAAATGCTAGCCTTCCCAAACTTGATAAGAATATTCAATTACTTTATCACCAGACTGGGTTTAAAGAAAAGTATAATTCAGACATAAAGAGACCAGGTAAATGGCTCCAGGGCTCTTTCTGTTTCTTTCCTACCTGCTAGGATTTTTGGCATAGCATCAAACAGCCTTGCACATCCCGGCCCAGATGCCTGTCTAGGGAAGGGATGTTTTAAAGAGGTTGCCTTCTGTTCTAATTAGCCAGCTAATAAATGAAAAGTATCTGGAAGTGCCATCTCCATTCTCACACTGAAAATATAGTGAATATATGAACATGCAAGAATAAGCATAGTAGTTATGTAGCAAACGTGTGTATTTTTGCCCATACAGATTCTATTCCTGCTTCTTATATTAGAATTACATTTTCCTTTGGGGAAACTATATCTTCCCCATTATGTATAGTCTGGATAGTGCTCTCCATTGGTGTGTTCTGTAAAATTCTAGCATCATAGTGAATAAATGTAACTCACGGTCAGTTAAAGAAACTCTCTCTAGAATTTTAACCTTCAGTGTCTTGACACAGGATGGAACAATGGATGGAGTGAACCATCCAAAAGACACATATTCTAGCACAGAGTTATCCAATAGCCACAGTAGTCACAAAAATATTGTACATTTGTGATGTCTAATAAGGTAGCCACTAACTACACAAGATGACTGAGTATGTGAAATGTGGCTGGTATAACTAAGGGAATTGAATTTTAATTATATTTAATTCTTGGTAATTAAAGTTTAGATTTAAATAGTCAAGTTTTGGTAGTGGCTTCTGTTTTGGAAAGCACAGCTCCAACAGAGCTACCTGGAGAAATCCTGTACCGGCACACAGCACTTAGAGTGCAAAAGCTGCTTTGATTTTTCTTTCCAAACCTGGCTTTTTAGCTATTTCTTTGATTCTATGAACCACCCTAACCCAATTTGTTATAGTAATTTCTTCCTTTTTCTAGTAGATATTAATTTTGTTTGCTTGAAACCAAAGAGCTTTAACTAAAGAACATACATGAGAAAACCTAATTCATTTATGTAACGATGGTAGGTTAAGTATTTATATGTGTCAAGGAGGATATATGCTAGTTGTTGGAAAGTATTACATATATATGTATTTACATATACATATATATGTATATATGTATATATAACACTCCCAGTATTTTTATCTATAGCTCTATACCATAGATACATCCCATTAACCCATTTTGTTCCATCATTCCTGATGTGGGACACCTATAAAAATTTAAATATAATATATAATTACATAATACATAATAAAATATAATCATAATAGAACTATAATGCTAATATAACATATATATGAGGTCAAGATTGTGAATTCCAATCTATTTTAATGCACCTGTGTCAACTTTGTTGAAATATTTGTAGAATTGAAAACTTGACACTTAGTGGGTTAATAGAACTTCCAACAATAGAGGTTGAATTGTTGGAAAGGTTGGGAGGATTAAGTGTTCAGGAATTTCATAGCATTCAACTGTCTGATAGGCAAAAGAAGCTTTGGGGTTAAAATTGAGGCCTGTACCTTTCAATAATGTGTCAGCTCACTCTCTGTTACTATAATCACTAGGTTTACAATAGCACTGAAGGCACAATGATTAAACTGGTCTGATGCTGATGAAAACTGCGGATGCTTATCAGACAAGGTTATTTCCCTTGTTTGATGACTTGAGATCTTTATTCCTTAAGACGCTTAAATAAATGTGATAAAATGGTAAATTTTTATCTTCTTCAGGGAATTTCATAATTTTAAAAGCTTTTCATTTGGTAACCACTTGTTGCCATTAAACTAGTATGTATCTGAGGTTCTCTCGTAAGAGTTCAGACCTTTCTTTTTTCTCTTATACTTCCATCTGATTGTCATGGCAACTCCTTTTTTTTTTTTTTTTTTTTTTACTTTTCACCTTCAAAGCATGACACAACAAACTGCTGTCTTCACCCAGCATTTTTAAAAATTATTGTGGAATAGGTTTTGTTTTGACCCAAATTGGCTAATTCTAATCAATCTTTGTGGCTTGGCATGTTCTTCAAGGATCTTCTCTGATGTGGTGAGGGAGTCCCTTCTAATATGACTGCTACTGTCACACACATCTTCAGTATCTTAGACAATGGTAGCAACATTAGGGCCCTCAGAAGCTTTGTCACTGTTCCCACTACTAAGAATACAAACTGGCATACTAAGTGGTTAGAACCCTAGAGTACTACTTTGCCTTTAAGAGATTAGAAAAATCACTAGATATAGTGAAATCATCACTGGAAAAAAATAATTTGCTTTCCTCTATTCCACCTGACCTTCACATAGGGTTATACTAGATTAGCACTTTCAGTTCCTTATGTTGACACTCTTAAAAGAAGTGGTGAAATTTTAGTATTCATCCGTTTTAAGAATGGTTTATGCCAAAACTTCTATCATTTCAGCACTAAATAAAGCAACTTATAAAAATTTAATCAAACTTTTTCACAGAGAAAAAGAACAAAGTCTTTCTCTGTCACATTGTACAAATGGTGTCTTTTCTTTCTGCCACTAATCAGGCACCAGAGTTGTTCTTGTCAGTTGGTGAGTACAGTGTAGATTCTGACTCAGTGAACATTTATTGGGCAAGAACCATGGGCCCAACATGGCCACATGTCTTAACAATGTTGTTTCATCACATGGCACAACTATAGGTACAATGTGTGATGGCCAAGTATGTACCAGACAAATTTACTCATTTCACTTTTGATGTTGCCAAAAGCTGTGCAGTCAATAAGTGCTGGAGATAAATGTGATCTTCATTTTGTTTAGTTATGTAGCCTATGTGTCTGTATTTCTTATGAAGTGTTGCTCAACCAAGTAGGGCGATTTAGATTTCCTTGATTAGTACTTCCTTCCTCTCATATTTTCCAGAATTTAAATTACTAAGAGTTACACTGATACTAAAGCTGATTTACCCATTTAGATCACAAGAACACTGTGCTGTCTTTAAGTGATCCCATCAGCATGCAAATGCTCTTGAGAGGTGTTGTAACAGTGGTCCTTTGGACTTCTGATTGTAGCCCTCATGCTCTGAGGCTTATTTTTTTAAAATGTTTTTTTCTCTCTTCTTCCCTGTTCCCCTCTCTAACAAGATTAGGGGGAGAGTGTTATCCTTCCTTCCCCTAGTTAATTGCTTTTAAAAACACCCACTACAGAAAGGAGATGCCAGCTGAGCATCCAGAAGTGAATATCACCTAAATTAACAAGTGAATCCTAGTGGAACCCCCTACCAGAGCACACCTGGAATGTAGTCTTTGAAGTCCCTTAAAAACTCCCCTGTCCCTCATGATCAGGAGATAACACAGCCTTTGGGACAGGAATCTCCTGTTTCTCTTTTGCTAGCAAAGAAATAAGCCTTCTTTTTCCTTTTTCTTAAAACCGTGTCCTTGTTATTGGATTGGCATCAGGGACGAGGACTGAGCTTTCGGTTACAGTGTTATGGTTTGGATATGAAGTGTCCCCCTAAAACTCATGTGTGAGACAGTGCAAGAAGGCTCAGAGGAGAAATGATTGGGTTGTAAGAGTCTTAACCCAATCAATGATTTAATCCCGTAATATGGATTAGTTGAGTGGTAACTGAAGTGGTAGGGTTCGGCTGGATGGGGTGGGAATTGAGGTGTGGCTATGGGGTACATATTTGTATCTGGCAAGTGGAGATCTCTGTCTGCTTCCTAATCACCCTGATCATGTGATGTAAGCTGCTTCCCTCCACCACCCACTCCTGCCATGTTGTTCAGCCTCACCTTGAGCCCCAAGGAATGGATTGAGACTTCTGAAAACGTTAGCCCTTAAATAAACCTTTCCTTCTCTACATTTGTGCTGGTCAGATCCTTTAGTCACAGCAGAAAAAGCTGACTAAAATAGGAGGCCTTAAGCATGTATTGACTAAAAGTACAAGGGGGTGTTTATATAGGACCCCGGGACTACCGGATACTAGCAAAGTACATGGGTGTATTTATGATTATGTGATTGGCTAAGGGATGGAGGACAAAGTTGTTGCAAAGCCAGCTGAAGGAATTCAAGGAAAATCTCTGCTCCTTCATGACTTAAAATGCAGTTTCTCTCCTGCCGTGTGTTTAATCATAAATGTTCCATCAAGAAAACTGGAGGTCCTCTTGGATTCCTTGTAACATCTTCCTTTGCTTCTCTTTTATTCTCCTAACTGTTTCTGGTTTCTATGCTTCCTTTCATCAGTTTAGATGCCTGAGGCTAGTGTTTGTACTTCCCTTGAAGCCCGGTAGGCATCCTGCACCAAGCTGCACCAAGCTTTACATGTGGCAATTTCTAACAAAATAAAGCTGTTTGAAGTTAAACTCTTCCAGGTTAAGTAATTTCATAGTGCCTATCCAAGGTGAACATGTATTTAATTATTCTAATATTTTATCATAGTGATTGGGGGTGGTTAGAAGATATGCACCCTCTAGGAGATATTCATGTAGGTAAATGTAGAACCAAATGGGCCAGGGTTCAAAGGAATGTGTTGGAATATGGACCCCAGAGCCCATTTCTATTTATATAAGGTGGTTTTACCCAGTGTAAGTTCTTTTAAAATCCCATCTGGTCAAAGAGCAGAAACATGCTGGACATGTGAATAGGTCAACTACATAGAAAATGTGGAGCCAGGACAGTGAGAATGAGAACATCAGAGAAGTAAAATTGACTTCACCAGCAATATTTATGATACTCCGAGCACTGCTCTAGGCAGAGTAGTTGAGCTGGTGCTATTGAAAATTTTTAAGTGACATCAGGTTTCCTTTAGTGCCACACTTCTCCCCTGATTAGCAGCCTTTCCTTAAGATGGTTTGCTTCAGGAGGTCTGATTCTGTGCTCATTCAGACTTTGCAAAGTTATTGCTCATAAGAAATTATGTACGTAAGCCTTTTGAGTGTGTTTGCAATTTAAATGATTCTCTAAGACCAAATGGATCAGTAGGAAATATATGTAAGATTTAGAATGAAACAGATATGGGTTTCCATTTCTGTTTTACTGTTTAATATGTTTATGGTTTTGATAAGTCATTGATCTTCCCTGATCCTTGTATTTGTTAGGATATTGTGCGCTCCCAAAATGTAAGTGTTAGAATCTAATCACCAATGTGATAATATTAGGAAGTAAGGGCTTAGGGAATGCTTAGTTATAAGGACTCTTACCTCATGAAAGAGATTATAAAGAGACCCTAGAAAGCTGCTGTGCCCCTTCTACCATCTAAGAACAGAAAAAGCAGCCTCTGTGCATAAGAAAGCTGGCCCTCACCAGGTACCAAAAGTGCCTTGATTTTGGATTTCCTAGGCCCTAGAACTGTAAGAAATGAATTTTTGTTATTTGTAAGCTATTTAGTCTATTGTATTTCATTATAGTAATCCTAACAGCATACAATAAATCCCAAGAATCTTCATCTATAAAATGGAGATATATACCTATGGATTTGTCTAAAATTTTGAGATTAGATGAAATGATGTTTATATCACACACAATGCACATCATCAAACAAGGACCACCAATAGCTCTAGCTATTGCATTCTTCTATTTAAATAATCCAAAACAGAGTTTAGGATATATTAAAATCACAGTAATTTTTATTTTATTTCTTTTTCCCTGTATATTTAGGATGTAAATATGAGGACAGAATTTCTATTCCTGTAACTGGTAGATTTGGATGGAAATTTGACTCAAAGGAAAGAGGAGGAAAAGTAGAGGGAAATTCCTTAGATGCTTCAAATTGAACCAGGTGTGACCTTAAATTTCATTAGCAGCTCTACCTGCTAGTCAGAGATTTCAAAAAGGAAATTTTTCTTTCCTTTCTTAAAATTTGTCTGAGCAGAGAGGGCAGAGGCAACTTCTTGACTTTTTTTTTTTTTTTTTTTTTTTTTTTGGTAGCTAAAACCTACACACCTACCCGTCTAAATGTGATTCATATGCCTAAGATGCTTGGAGAGATTGTAGTTTCTCTACTTTATCAATAATTTATTTTCTTCCTTAAAAGTTTTAGTTGAGTTGAGGTGGGACGCTTAGTCACTTCTTGTTTCAACTTTCTTCTATTCCTGCAATTCATACAGTCTTTTCTAGGTTTGACTCCGCATGCCTAGGAAAGAGATGTTTTGGTTTTAATTCTTCATTATAACGGCAGCTTCTCTCTGAGATGGTAGCTGAATATTTGGGGATAAATGAAGTCACTGAGGAGAGGAAGACTTGGAGAACTTGTGGATAATGCTATTTGGCTCTCTGGTCTTGGCACAATGTCCTCTTTCGTCCCTGGTTCCAGTTTGGCCATTCTGGTATCCATGACAAGAAGGTGTAGCTGAGACACCTGACAGTCCTCTATCCTTTCTAAGGACTGGCTGACTCAGCTTAACCTTAGTTTCAGCTGGGTCTAGAGCCTCCTCTTAGAGTTGGCTGTTATTCCCTTTCCTGTACCAGAAGTTTATATAAAGTGAGCTTCAGTTCTCACCCAAAGTCATTTTGGCTCACTGTTGGGATCCCTTTCCTAGGTTTCCTAACCAAACTCACAGCTATTTCTAGATCCTATCTATGCCTCTGAAAACCAGCAGGCTCCTGATCATGGATCCTCCATGCCTTTTAAAAGCTGACCCTACTGAGACACCAGATTGACTTCCTCCAGTTGTGCCAATAAGGCACTTCCTTCCACAACTCCAAGAGAGCAGGTATTCTTGACACCACTGTCCCTTGGCTCATTAACTCTCTTTTTCTGAACTGAAGTCTGCAGAAGGGAAATTAAGATATGTGCCTCTATTTTCTCTCCTGCCTTTTTCCCTCCTTGCTCCTCCCACATTCCCCCAGGACCCAATTGTGCAGGATTTTCCATACATGAAACTCCAGTCTCATTACTGAGGCTAAATGATGAGGAGTACTTCACCTACTTTACGGGAAGAACTCTATAATTTGTGTCTTCCCACTTTAGCCCTTGATTTGTTTAATGATAGCTAAAGGCATGCAGCAATTTCCCTCTCCAAGAAGCTTGATTTTCTTGCCCATTGGCATGCTAAAGAGATTGAATACTGATTTTTTATTGCCTAAAAACAATGATTTATTTAAGTGGAAAGTTACAATGTAGCCATAGAAAGGAACATTAAAATGCATTTATAACATGTCTGCAAAAAACATTACCTCCATTATGAATGACTTTATTTTGAAACCCCAGTGGTTCTTCCATTGTGTGTGCAAATAAATTTTGAAAAATGAGCCAATCATACATGATATTAATGTATTCTATGCTATTAGTGTATAGTCTTATGGAAATCAAGGACTGTGATGAAAACACATGTCCTTAGCACAGTGTTTGTTATGGGATAGACCCTCATTAAATATGAGATAATAAATTCATGATAGCCTGTGCTCAAGCCTATATTGGCCAGGCTCCTTGATGGCGTTCAAAAAGGAAACAATGTACAACAGAGCCTTCTTGGACTTAAAGTTTTCAGAGGTTTTCAAATTCCATTTAATAATCTTTTATTATTGGGTATTTCTTGTAGCTTTTTCATTTTTTGTCCTCTCCAACCCACCACTTTGGTGGAAGGAAACATGCTTTTGGCAGTAAAGATCAAATCTGATGTTTATTTTATTTCTGTTCCACTTAGCCACTACCTTTCCACAGGTTGCCAGTGTCATCCTGGGAGATCCTTTGTTTCCACAGTCTGCTTCAATCTGAACCCGGAGTTGTGCAACATGATTGTACCTGTAATGTAGCTCACTGGTGTCTGTGTTATGTGAACAATTCTTGCCTGCTACTAACAGGGATTAACAGGGATTATATGTCCATCACATAGCCTGCAGCTTCGAAATATTCCAAAGGAAAGTTATAGCGTGTTTGTAACTGCAAAGTTAAAAAACAAAGGAAAACCACTTGTGAGTCCAAGTATTTCTTGCTAGAACTATGTTTCTCTTGGTGGTTCAAATACTTTCCTTCCATATATTACTACTAATTAGTCTGTGTTTATATGTATCAAATATTCTGGTAAATTATTTATATATATAATTTCTTTCCCTGAATCCTTGAAATAATTAAGTCAGTGTACGGTTACCTTGGTTATCTAAATATTTCCTTTTAATGAAACTAACCTAAAAAATGAGAGACTGAATTAACTCATTCATTTACAGTACTCCTTCTACCAACCCCTGTAGCCACAGGGAATACATTCCAAGACCCCTGGAGGATGCCTGAAAAATGTGAACACAATGATCTCTCTCTCTCCTTCTCTTTCTCTCGCTCTCCCCCATATATATTTTTTGCTATACAGACTTATGATATAGCTTACTTTGTAAATTAGGCAAAGTAGAGATTAACAATAATAAATAATACTAAAATAGAACAACTATAACAACACACCATAATGAAAATTATGTGAATATGGTCTCTTTTAAGCGTCAAGATAAATATTCATACTTTTGTACTGCAGCTGGCCATGGGTAACTGAAACTGTGGAAAGTCAAACTGCAGATAGGGGGACTGCTGTGCTCTGTAAGTTATTTATTGAAGGCCTACTATTTACCAAATGCCCCTCTAGGTAGAAGTGATACAAAAAAATTATACAGCACTCTCCCTGCTTATGGATTATATGTGGAGACAGATTCACAACAACAACAAAAAAGTGTTACATAAAATCAAGTTATTGAATATTTACTGAATATGCCCATATCCGAATGTTTGCAAAGTGTTATGAGACTTAAAACTTAATATATCCATGGGCTGAGGTTGTGGCTCAGTGGTAGAGCACTTGCCTAGCATGTGTGAGGCACTGGGTTCGATTCTCAGCACCATGTATAAATAAATACAAGTCCATCAGCAACTAATAAAAAATATTTTAAAAAAAGTTAATATATCCACAGTCTGTTTCCTTAAAACTCAAAATTCTTAACTCAAAAAAGCTAATTATGAAACAAATTGAAGAACAATATAATATAGAACATTTATGACATATAAAATGAACACAGGGAATAGCATAGCCACAATATGTTCAATAATAATAATAATAATAATAGTGATAATAATGGTTCCACTGGAATTTGTTACAACTACGTACATCATTAAGCCATTTGCATTAACAAAAAAACTCAGTAAGGTAGGTGAGAATTATGTGGTTATACTTGTTTATGGAAAGACAGGGACTCAGAAGAGTAAAGCAATCTGCCTTTGTTTCATGGCTGGTAATTAGCACCAGAACTAGACCCAGGCTGTTGGACCTAGGCTGAGTATTTAGACAAGGCCAGGGGGCAAACATGTGCCAAGAGGGCTACTTATGACAAAGGCACAAAGGCACAGCTGTAAAGATGCAGGATAAAAAAGGAAGTCTCCAGACCTCAGTATTTTTATGTCTCAGATTTAAGACCAATAAAACCAAGTTCAATCTTAAAGATTCTTGTAACATCAAATCACATTATTCTTTTTCTATGAAATAGCATTCCCATTACATACTCTTCAAGTTGATGGAGCAGATTTGTTCCGACTCGACTAAAGGAGAACTATTTTTGGAGGACCACTTTCTATTTCTGCAACTCTGATCTCTCTCTGAAACTAACATTCTTCCTCCTTTACTTTTTGAGAACATTTCACCTGAAGCTTTTATTCTACCTTTAACCCATTATGTTGAAAATAAATTCATTATCTTTCTTCCAAATAAGTGTTTATAAATGTCATTGTTCTCCCAATTGTTGAGGCTGAAAACTTTGAAGCCACCCTTGCTGTCTCCCTCTGTTTTATTCTCCCTTTGCCAAGAGCAGTCTTGCTACTTCAGCTGCTTCCAAGTTTAAACCAGAACCTTATTATTTTATATTTAGATGACTTTTATAACCTCATAGTTAATTTTCTCTTCTCCTTTAGTTCAGCATACAAAGTCAGATACTATATTGAAAATTATTGTCAACCAAGAGGATAAGGAAAGGCTATCAGTGCATCAATGGCATTTTTGCTGTATTTTATATTTAGCATAAGGACAGGTATATTGTCTGTCTTGTTCATTACTCTGTCACCAGCCCCTGAAACAAATCTCTTCTTGATAGACTTCTGATGGCTGTCATAGTTTTTATACCTATTCTATCAAGCGATCCCCATTTCACAGTATTTTAATTCCATAAATTGTTTGGATATGGATAGGATCTATGATTGTTTCTAACCAATAGAATAGAGCATGTGTAGTAGAATGTTATTTCCATGATTACATTATAGAAGACTATGATTTCCATCTTGTCAGCACTCACTTCATTAACTCTTTCCATTGCTACCTTTTTTTTGTTTGTTTGTTTTTGGTACAAGGGCTTGAACTCAGAGCAACATCCCTATTTTGTGTTTTATATAGAGAAAGGGTCTCACTGAGTTGCTTAGCACCTCACCGTTGCTGAGGCTGGGTTTGAACTCATGATTCTCCTGTCTCAGCCTCCCAAGGTGCTGGGATTACAGGCGTGCTCCACCATGTCCGGCTTCTATTGCTAGCTTTAATGAAGCAAGCTGCATACGGAGAGAGAATCACATTGCAAGGCAATAAGGTTGATCTCTGGCCAGTGGTCAGCAAATTGCTAAGGATCTCACCTGACAGACTGCAAACATATAAATCTTACCAGTATTTGTATCAACTTTAATACAGATCCTTCCCTACTCAAGCCTTAGATGAGACCCAAGCCTGCCTTGAAGACAACCTTGTGAGAGACACTAAAGCAGAGATCCCAACTAAGCCATGCTGGAATTCCTGATTCACAGAAATTGCAAAATAATAAATGTATATGTCTTAAAACTGCAGTTTATTGTAATTTGTTACTCAGCAATAGATATTACATTTACCTTTCATTTATTTGGTGGCTAGTAAATATTTGTCAATTGAAAAAATGAATATTCTTTTTGCATCATGAATTAACATTATAACTAAACCTTCAAAAATATTTTCTAAAAAAGGAAAAAAAATACTTCTTAACAGTTAAGGAAGCAAAATTTATTTTAAGAGTGGGATGTTTACTCTTCAGTGTTGTATAATCATGATGTAGTAAATGAAGTAGTCTTAGTTATTACTTTTTGAGTTTTAGTTGTTTGGTGACTAAAATCTCTGAGTCCATTTAAAGTGTTTAATTAAATGTGTGATCTATATTTTCACACAATAGTTAATTAAACCTATGTCTGTCAACATAAGATGAACGCCCCTTTTATTTTCTCACAGATTTTGAAGTTCCAAAGTCCTTTCTGCCATAATTCTTGAGGCGAATACTTAATTAAATTTGTTTTGTTTTTAAGTGCCTCACTACCAAGAGCATATTGTGCCAGAGTGCTAGATACAGAAAATCATATTATAAATTGAAATGTTGCAAATATACATTAAAAATTAAATTCTATAGAAGTTACTTCACTCAGCAAAGACTAATATCAGATGATACATCTTAATATTTCATATTGCCTGTAAAATGTTTAAAAATCATAGTTCTCTTGGGGAGTAAAACAGAATTTTTAGTAAATTTAACATGTACAAAATATAGTGGTATAAGAGGGACACACATTTTTATTGTAAATATTGAAGGAAAAAATTAGTAGGCAATATGCTCACTAGGTTAAAGTGGTAATCATTGTGTTTGTATTGGCTATTTCTGAAAAATTTGAAATGACATTAAATGCTAGCTCCTATGACTGTCAGTCCATTCCTTCTTTGTTTTTTACTTAACCCAATTCATTTTCACCCTATCTTACCCCACCAGGAAGCTAATCTGTCCATTCAACCATTATAATGATTGAGTCTACAACTGGTCACATCAAACAGAAAACAATCTTAAATCATTAATTATGCTTTGAAAATTTTTAAAAAATCACAAATGAGAAATGAGAAAATATTTAGCAACAGATCTTACTACAAAGACATTCACAATGAAAAGAAACTTTAAAACATGATGTGAAAAGAAATAGTGAAATTGGACAATATGGTATTTAATACAAACTAATAATTAAAGATTTGTGCAGGTAAATCTTTAAAGGAAAGCACACAACACAAATAAAATTTAGAAATTAAAATTTCAGTCCATGTTGTTGAAATTCTTTTTATCTTCTTGGTTCAAATAATGCAGAGGTGTTACCTGGGGGAGAGTTGGTGGGTAAACAAATTGGTCTCAACTGCAGTGTTGTGTGGAAAGTGTAAATTGTATGGTCAACAGAAGAAATTATATTTAATGCCTAGTAACTGGGATGAACTCCAAGAAATAAGAGAACATTTAGAAAGTGGGACAGTCAGAAAAGAATAGAAAATAAGAATCTAGGTCATCCCTAGGTCTTTTTTTTTTTGGTACCAGGGATTGAACTCAGGTGCACTCGACCACTGAGCCACATCCCCAGCCCTATTTTGTGTTTTATGTAGAGACAGGGTCTCACTGAGTTGCTTAGCACCACGCCATTGCTGAGGCTGGCTTTGAACTCGAGATTCTCCTGTCTCAGCCTCCCTAAGTGCTGGGATTACAGGCTTGAGCCACCACGCCCGGCTCATCCCTGGGTCTTAGTCCTATGCATCTTTAATGAGCTATTAGGTTAGTTCCTGAGTCAGTGTCTGTGTTTAAGGTCTCATTTTAAAATTCTTATCTTAATATTTAGAAGTAGGTTTTTAAAAACTAGAAGTTTAGAGTCACTATCTTCATTGGCAATACAATCTAGCACCTGCATGTGTCCTTAAATCTAAGATCAATATGAAAACATAAGCATTTCAAGCTGTAGTTTAAATTGGTAGGCAAGTAAAGCCCTCATGAAATCTTTGAGAAGACTAGACATTATAGTAATCTATAGCAGAATCATAACACCTGTAGAAATTCTTTTCAATATAGTTCCTTTATACAGTGCTGGAAAACTGACCCTATGCTTTCCATTAAATGAAATACAAAAACAAACAAACAAAAAAAGGGAACTTAATCATTAACTTTTCCACATGGTCAAATGTATTAAAGAACTGTAATTTTACAATTATGTCCATCTTAAATACTGGCTGTTAAATGATCCATTCCACAATGATGGTGAAGATAGATGGAAAAGTTTTCTAAAATATGTCTACACAGCAAAATTAAAACTTGGGAATTCTGGATCTGTTCAAAACAAAAATTTAAACATTTTGGAATGTTAACTCCATTAGTCCACTGGGCAACTCTAGGAATATTTGACTCAAGCATTGAAGAGCAACCATTTGATTAATATGGCAAGTCCTCCTAGGCTTCTGTGCTTGCCATTGCCCAGATTGATTATAAGCAGTTTCTTGACATTTTGTTCCCTCAACTATAGAGCAAGGGAACTTTCAATTCTCTCTCTCTCTCTCTCTCTCTCTTTCTCTCTCTTATTTTTTTCTTTGTACCAGAGATTAAGCCCAGGGGCACTTAGCTAGTGAGCTACATCCTCAACCCTTTTTATTTGATTATTTTTATTTTTAGACAGAGTTTCTCTTAAGTTGCTTAGGGCCTTGCTAAGTTGCTGAGGTTAGCCTTGAACCCGTTATCCTCCAGCCCCAGCCTCTGGAGTTACTGGGATTACAGGCTTGTGCCACCATGCCTAGCCAGAAGTCTCAATTATTAAGAAACTTCATGTGTTAGTTCTTGGACAGAATGATAGTCATAATTGCATTTTTAAAACTAGTGACATTTATTTACATAAATTTTGTTCATTCTCAGCTGGTATTCATTTGTGGAAGATCTTACAGCATATACTTTCTAGTATATCCTGACCCTTCCTTAAGAAATAAACCCACAATACCTTAATAAAAACATACTTATTAGTTTTGAGCTTTATTTTCAAAGACTTTATATTACTACTGCCTTTTATGTAAAAAGATAAAATCACATATAGAATATTGCTTCTGAGTTGCTTTATTAGTGATGGGTGAGTTGAAATGAGTTATGAAATTTTAGAACTAGAAAGGACCTTAAAAATTACTTGATCAAATATCTTCATTTCTTGGATAGGAAAGATTTTGGTGGCCCAAATTAATTTAGTAAAAGAAGCAGAATAGTAGACACATCTATACGAGAGCCCAAATCTGCTTTTTCTCAGTTTCTAGCCTTTTCTATATTCTTATCTAACATTCTTATGGCCATCTGTGCTTATTACCTTCATTATCACACATTTTAAAAATACCCACTGAAATATTACATCATACTTTTAGTCATCCACGGATACAAGATATAAAAATCATGATTCCTGTTCTCAAACAATAACATCCTTAGATTCAGGCAGGAGAGGCTCCTTACACAGACCCTACTGTCCAGAGGGCACATTTCTCCAGCCAAACTCTCCTCTACAAAAGATTGCACATTCCTTTCTTGATCACTCTCTTGTTATGGAAATTCTTGAGTTCCCTTCCTCAGTTTAGGAAATTCATGGAGCTCTTTACTGAGTACTTTCTCTTGAAGGCAGAATGTACCACTGATATGAAGAATGCAAAGACTGAGAGGTGATCAAGGTGTTGCTGATCTTGGATGCTGAGGGTGGAGCAGGCTGGGTCTTTTAAGTGCATGCCTGCAAGGGCTCCCTGTGGAATAGTGCAAACAGAATGGAGCAGGCAGGGATCTGGGGGTGTGGATCTTTCTCATGCCACCGTGTTCCAGCTGGGTGAGAAGTTCAAGAATTATAAACCTACTCACGGATTAGCTGGGCACTGAAACATAAATTTGTAAGGAAAGAAGTTGGAATATAAGTTTGCCAGTTTGATTTATAAGTTTTAGATAGTTCAGCATATACTATGTAGGCTTTTATTTGCCCTCTTGATTTTAGGGAAAGGATTTTCTTCTGGAGATTAGTCTTTAGTCTGCAAAAAATCTAATTGTATTTTCTTAATTGAAATTATACCTTTAAATTTGGTATTATTAGTAGAATTTAAAAGGAAAGTCTAGCTCAGCTGAGTCTAACTTGATTTTGGGGAAATTATAGTTCTCTAGTGCCTCTGGAAATGCCCCAGGCAGATTCAATGGGAATTCTCTTGCCCTCAAACAATAAGCAAGTTTAAAGGAATTATAATAAAGATTCCACCTTAACAATGAAAAACTTTAAAATATAGGTTATGCTATTTTTGATTCCTATGCTGGTCATCAGGGCCAGGATATAGGGTAGCAAATCTGCAAAGGAAAATTGAATTAACAGGTATGACATGTCACTTATATAAAATTTAGATTCCTGACTGTAATCAGCAGGACCCTCCTAACTGATCTGGGTACATTGGTAAAAACAAGCCTGAGAAAAGGAAAAGATAAAATTTCCAAATATTTCTGAATACTCCAAGCCATTGGATGTAGCCTCCCTCTTCTGACCAAAATAGCCTTCCCTTGCTTGGAGACCTATATTGACTTTGACCCTGATAGGTACCTTGTAAGATGATACTTTTTCTCCATAAGATCTGATCACAGTAACTCTTATTTCTTTTACAGAAATTGCCAGGGATAAGTTTTTCAGTTAGGCTTAGCAGAGATATAAGGTCTCTTCTCTTTGAGGAAGTATCATATCTATCAAAGGAATTGCAGGCTCTGGCTATATGTGTTGGCAGAAACCTAAACAATAGGTATAGAAGTAAATCTTGAGCATATTAGACTTTAGAGAGGAAAAGGGATTTATTGACATAGCAGTTCTTATGCATGGTTCATATTTTTAAATGACTCAGCAAATAGGTGGCCCTAATGACTTGCTGAAGCCCAGTTATCTGAAATAAGTTAGGGATAGAACTGAGGAAGATGTCAGAAGATTCAGAGAGGTGAGAAAGTCTAAACGGATTCACTTGGAAAGATCTGAGAAGCTACTATCCCATCGTCTTCCCAGAAGCTTTTAACACTCATTCTTTTTTTCTCTAAGGCAATAGGGAATGCACTGGTCAGTGGTAGAAAGAGAGGCAGTGTTATCTTTAAGAAAGTTGTGTACGACTATTTGCTACAGACCAGGATGGAGGGAAATGCTGGCATGAAATTAGATTCCTTAAATAAATGGGGATGATGGATTCCAGAAATTCAGAGGCCCAGTGGCAGCTCTTACTTGTCAGATGTAAGGCAGATAGAATTGCAATAATTGGCATGAAGTCAGATGGCAATCAGGGAGTCTTGACCATAAGGGTTTGTGAAATATGCTAAGAGATCATGATAGTCCAAGGGATAAGATAGATTGGCAGTAGCCTATAGTTTTTTTTCAGGGGGGTACTGGGGATTGAACTCAGGGGTACTCGACCACTGAGCCACATCCCCAGCCCTATTTTGTGTTTTATGTAGAGACAGGGTCTCACTGAGTTGCTTAGCACCTCGCCATTGCTGAGGCTGGCTTTGAACTCGCGATTCTCCTGTCTCAGCCTCCCTAAGTGTTGGGATTACAGGCTTGAGCTGCTGCGCCCGGCTAATTTTTTTTTAAAGGAACAATGAATATGACATCCATCTCTGAAATAGAAAATTATGTCCTGACAGTTTCCAGATCTAAATTAATTTACAAACCCAGCATCCATTTATTGAGAGATCCAAAGTCCTTAACACTACCACTAATATATTAAATATTTCATTGTTTTCTTTCCAAAGAGCTCTGTGATCTTTGTCAGGATAACAGTGCCCTGGGGAGAAGTCTTACTTAGATGTTTAAAGACATTTCTGTATGGTATCTGAGCTGATACTGACACCAGGGTATCTGAAATGGTGTCTTGGTCCTTTACTTACGGAGGTTTATCATGGGTAAGTGAGCAGTGAGCACTTTTGCTCATTTCACCAAACATCTGTCCTGAAGTCTTCTCAGACATTGTTTCTGTGGCTTATCCTTCCTCTTTGAAAAAGTGAGGGCATCCTATTTTCGTAAAAATGGAGGATCACCTTGCAGTGTGGGAGCCGGATAAAATAAAAGGGCATGAATGAATTGAAAGAGTCCCGGGGTTGGCTGCTGTATCAGACATCATCTAAATGTTAGATCCGCAGTTTGGGGGGCTGCATCTGCCCTTGGTTTGTGTGGTCACTTATGTTATTCCAGCTGCTGTGATGATTAGCTTCACATAATAGCAGCTTGTCTTGTCCCTGCATTGTGCATCTCTTGCCTCTCCCCCTGAGGGTTCTTGGCTGCCAGGAAGGTGTAAAGTGCCATAAGCATCCACTTGGCACCTATTCATGTCCAGCCCTAAAGATGAACTTTTGATTAACAGGAAGTGGGAGATGGTGCATAAATTCTTAATCCTTCTCCATTTAGACTTACATAAAACATAGTAGTAAATATGCCCTCTCAGAAGATGTTCCTATGAGATCAAGCAGTCATTTGCTTTGGATTTGAAACAGCAACCAGCTTTATCATACTTTTTCTCCTTTGTCCTCCTATTAATGTGTCACCCTCTATTTCCTTTCCTCCTGCTTCTCTAGGAATTCTCTCCCCAATAAAACATTAACATATTAATTTTTTCTTCAAGTTGTGTTTCTAGAAACACTAACCTAATATAATGCACTGCCTCAGACCCTTATAACTATTGCTGATACTTGCACTGATCTCTTTCCCTTATCTTAGTGGGGCACACCTGGTTATTCTTTAAGTTCCAGTTCAGTGTATTCTGTAAAGTGAGACCCACTAGGCAGAATTGATCACTTCCTCCATCTTGTTGCTCTTGATTCCAGGACATGTGTCTATCGCTACATTTCCACCATCTTTTATAGTGGTATGTATTGCTGACTAAATCATGAACTTCTTGAGATCTATGTCTTATGCTTCTTTGGGTCTACAATAGCACAAATGGTCTTTGAGACAGAATGAAATAAAAAAAATTTATGGAATGAATGAATGAGTTAAAGACTAGGTTGTAGCTGAGTGGTCTGCATGAATGCCGAAATGAAGTCTAAGAGCTGAAGGTTTATACTGCAGAGGTACTTATTATGTAGTATATTACCTATTATGTAAATGTATATAATATCCAAAAATATTTATTTGCCTACATATTTTATCTATCAATCTAGATGTATCCTACCTCTCTATTGTCTGTATATAATATCCCTTTGATGATAAGAAAGAGGACAAGGGGCATTGGTAAAGCAATAGAACATGAAGTTACATGTCCAAAGTCA
>CM053411.1:38680370-38745891 GCA_028644305.1 Xerus rutilus | reverse complement strand
AAATCATAGCAGTTTAGTATTTAAAAACCCCATTTCACAGATAAGATGAAATAAAAACTTTTTTAATGGACATTCAGTCATGGACATTCTGTGTTCTTCTCTCTTGTACTATCTACTCTGCCATTTTTTATATTAATAAAGGGCTTCTCTACAGTAGCACAACTGACATTTGGGTGGGTGGATTCTTGGTGGGGAAAGTGGAGGTTGGTCTATCTTGTGCATTATAAGCTGCTTAGAAGGATCTCTGACTTTTACCCTCTGTATTTCAGGAGCACAATATTCCTCCATCCCAGTTATTACAACTAAATATGTCTTTAGACATTGTCAAATATCCCCTCAGGGTAAAGTCACCCCTGTTGAGAACCACTGTGCTACAAGAGAATATTAGAAACTACTGAATAAGATGCTGCTTATAATAACTAGCTTCTTTTCTCAAATCTCAGTTGCAAATATAATACAAGTTTTTTTCTTACTTTATAGGCAAATGCAAGTATTCCTCATCAGATTGTCTGCTATAATGTAACTAAGAGGCTTAACCCCTTTATGTCTCACAGATCTGCCTTCTCAAGGGGCTGTGAGTCCTCTCTCATCATTCCAAAGATGGGAAAATAGATTAGGAAAAAACACACCTGATTCAATTTATTTGGACAGAAAAATATATAAATATTATATATTTTTATCTTCCATTAAAAACTATCTACTGGCCTCACAGAAATTTCATATACAAACTGTGAAGTCTAGTCTGTAGATGGAAAGTCATTCCAAACACTGACTCCACCTAAAGAAAATAACACGGGACTTTAAGGCAGAGGTAAGGGGCAAATTGTTATTCTTTTCTGAATACAGAAAATAGTTTTTTCTTTTCCATGTGTTCCCTAAGTTTGGGATGCTGATAGTCAATTGGCAGAGGAACCACACCAAAGTATTTTAAGTATATACTCTAAAGGGAAGGAGAAAAAATAAACTATAGACATTATAGTTCCACGATAGAATAAATATACACGTACACTTTTGGAAACATTTAAAATAATGGCCATATTGTATATTCATTTAAATTAAAATTTTACAATACAGTGAATTTAAAATAACAAATTCTGACTTTTTATTTTGGTTGTCTTTAGTTTGCTTATGGTCTGTGGTAGGTCATTAAGCTTCCCAGCATGCTCATTTTATATGTGTATAACAGACATAAAACTCCCTCTTAACTTCCTTGTAGAGGATTGAAATGAGAGTCTGTTTATAATATTATTGGAAAATTTTCACTCTAGGTAATTTCAAGGTGTTATGTGTATCTTGCATCACATGTTAAGGGTCATTGTGTGATACTGGTGACTGTTCAGTAGATGGAGGGATTCTGAATTATCTGAAGATAAGAAGGCTGAGATGCTGAACAGTAGTCTTGAGTCTAGTGAGAATTTTGGTGATTTATAATGATTATCCTTTCTCATGCAGGAGCTCTAAGCATCTCTAAGACAATGTGAAGGACATTGTTAATAAAGGTCTCCAGAGAGGTATCCATGGTTCTGATACTCTATCCTTGACCTTTCTACAAGGAAGGGCCAATATCTCCATCTTGATCCAATACTTGCTTTGAACATGTTCTCCTGATTTTAACTGCCCCTTTCATTACTGTGCAGTAGACCAAAACTGACCTGAATAGTTATACATTAAAAATTCCCAAGCTAACTTTAATTGACCTTCATGCCTACTGCCTGAGTTAATCAATGTGTAGCTTAATCTTCACATGACCTGAATATGCCCCAATATTTTGCTTATTGTCAGTGTTTGAAGAAGTAACTTCATAGAGAATAAGTAATTATTTTACAAGACCAAAGAATTTTCATGGTTTATGATATTTTAAAGCATTAAAGAAGAACCTGAATTTGGAATTGATACAAATATTAATAATAGTTTGACATGAAAATATTTATTTACCTGTAAATTAATACTTCTGCTGATTGCTCAAGTTTCTTATCCTAGTCAATAATCCTTTCAGAGATGAAAGAAAGAAAGAAAGAAAGAAGGAAAGAAAGAAAGAAAGAAAAAAAGAAAGAAAGAAAGGAAGAAGTGGTAAAATCCTGTAGGCTTCCTTGATACTCATTATTCTATCTCATGTTATTCCATTGTCATGTGAATATTCCACTCTAGTGATGAGGAAAGAAAAAAATGTCTATTTTGGCATTGTGGTCTGATTATTTTCTTCAATGACCTTTGAAAACATCAAGTATATTATTTATGCCAAGTAAACAAAGTACATTACTTGCACTAAGAAGAACTGTATTTTTCAGGGTTGATTCCTACTGAAGAGTAAGCTTTAACAGCCCAGGGCACAAATAAACTAGCTAGAGGAGAATTGATCATTGAAGACTGCAGCACTGGAGCCAACTGAAAAGTGTACTTTTGCCACTCAGAATACAACCTAGCAGCAAGAAAACTAGGAAATTCCTTAAAAATGCAAAGCAAAACCTGTCTGGTATAAGAGGCTCTTACTTTCATAATAATTAAATCAGGTATTCTTGAGGGAAAGAAAAATGATTCTACTGACAGGAAAATGATATATCTAGGACATTTTACCATATTTTCTTTGCTCTGGGTTGATATTTTACCTAATAATGAGATAAAAATGTATTTGGTTTCTAGATATTTTACTGAATATAAAATAAGTGGATATTTTGATCTGTTTCATTGGTCTAATAATACAGTATACTCTAACCACTGCAACATTTAAAAGCCTGTGGATAGTTTCCCTTGTTAGAGTTCTCTGTAGAATATAAAAGAAGAAACTGATTATATATATATAATATATATTATATATTATATATAACTGATTATATATTATATATATATATATATATATATATAGAGAGAGAGAGAGAGAGAGCAGACTTTCTATACTTAAAGATACATTCCTTTTTATGTGGTTAGGACTCATGACATTTGAATATGGGAAGGAAAAAAATATTCCCTAAGTGGCATTAATGAAACCCATTCATTGGCAATGATAGCTTTTACATTGACCTTTTCTATATTGAATACTATGTGATCAAAGATAAAAATTTATCAAATTTTAGGCCTATTTTTACTGATTTGAAGAGCAAATACAGCTTAGAGGCAAAATAATTCCCAAGCACTGGGATGATTAGTCTAGCATGTCACTAACCTTATATTGTTGATTATATGCTTATAAGTTTTGCAGACTGATTTCACTGTGTTTGTATACACATTTGGCAGCTTTATTACTCAATATACAGTTAAACTTGAAAGATCTAGGGAAAAATGTGTTTTTTTGTTTTTGTCATTTTTTTTTTGTTTGTGTTTTTTGCAGTATGGGGATCAAAACCAAGACGTCTCACATGATAGGCAAGTGCTGTACTACCAAGCTATATCCCTAGCACCCTAGCTCAAGAAATACTTTTTTAAAGAATGAATGACATTATTAACTTTTTAAATCAGGTCATATGTGGCCCCTTTCTTCCCTGAATGCCTATATTCTTTAGAATGATGTTTTACAAACTTTAAGTGTATGTTAATTTTGCATCTTGTTAAAATGCAGCATCTAGACAGTAGATCTGAAGTGGAGCCTGACACTCTATCAAGCTCCAAGGTGAGGCTGATGCTGACGCAAGCTCGCAGACAATGCTGCATTTGAAGACCACATTTTTAGCAGTGAGATTTTCATCTGTTTTGTTTCTATGGTAACATTTTGACCTTCCTATTTTGGGATCTCCATATTCACAAAGGATTATAACAGGAATAGTGAATTGTAATGATCGAGTATGGGTCTTTTATCAGGTGGTCTGAGTTTGTTTGACTTCTAGCTTTCTTCTTTACTTAAATTTAAGTAGTTTCATCTTCATGAACCTTGCTTTTCTGTTATACAAAAACATATATAATATCTGGTCCTATATCATGGAATTTGTTGTGTGGTTTATATGAGATAGTATTTAACAAAGTTCTTAGCCTACTGATTGACACAAACTAATTACTCTGAAATATTAGGTATTACCATTTATATATGCAATTATATGAACCTGAAGGGGCATTTAGAAATTATGTAGTGTGAACCTCTATTTTTAAAGCTTAAAATAGTCAAATATGGAAGTTAAATTGTTTTCTTAGGTCACTCAGTAATTGATAATAATTTAAACAGCATAACAGGATCTGGGAGAAAACATGGAGGGATTATGACATTTGAAACAAAGTTCTTAAATTCTGTAGATTCATTAAGAAATCACATATGCTATATTATTTAATAGATTTTATAGTTTTATGCATATAATTCTATCTTTCAAACATAATTTTCTTCCTGATATTTCCATGTATGATATTGCTTATATAATTTTAGGGCTGCTTTTAGTAGAGAAACTCCTGAGGTGCAAATTGCAAATTGAAATTTATGACATATTTTTGCAAAAAAAATTTGCTTGACAGACAAAAATTATATTCTTTTATATTTAACAAATTCTGTATTCACCTTGAATTGGGTGTCACTGTCTGCTGCTGAGAATGAAGAGACATGTATTTTTAATTGTTTTGTTATTCACTGATTGTGAGATTCTTGGGTGGGTTACTTATCTCCAGATCATTTCATCAACTATATCTATTTTTTCTGCTAATCATCAAATATAGTATTGGTTGTTGATCAAAAATATGTTGTTGGATATTATCAACATGACTTTGTCTTCAAATAAAATGATTAAAGCTATCAACATAAGCACTATTTTGCAGGGAATATCATATCAATGACTCCCAGGGTGTTAAAAAATGAAGTCTCATTTTCTTTAAGTGTTTAAGCGTTAGAAAGACTGAGAAATTGAGTAGCAGCTGTTGACATTGTGTAAGATAAATTAATTATTAATCACACGTGTATAGATCCATGGTTTTCTTTGCCAAATATGGTGGCATTAAGTTTATCTCCAGTTGAACTTTAAAAATAAATTATTATAATGCAGATACAAATTGTTTATAAAGCTTTCCAAAAAATTTTCTGATAACTTGAGTTAGGATTACTATTTCATTATTTTATGTCTCTATGTTCTTTTTCCTCTCTCACAAAATGAATTTCAAATGCAAACACTTATGAACAGAAAAAAAATGTTTTTGGTAAGGTGAATCTTCAATTTTTCATTAGAGTTGGATTAATGCAGATTGACTTCCCTTTGCCTCAGATATACAACTCTGTAAGAAATGCATTTCAAAGTTCTAAATTATCTGTGAGATTACTTATGTCCCAGAGGATTTTCTTCTTCTTCTTCTTCTTCTTTTTTTTTTTTTGGTACCAGGAATTGAACTCAGGGGTACTCTACCACTGAGCCCCATCCCTAGCCCTACTTTGTATTTTATGTAGAGACAGGGTCTCACTGAGTTGCTTAGCACTTTGCAGTTGCTGAGGCTGGCTTTGAACTCACGATTCTCCTGTCTCAGCCTCCCAAAGTGCTATTACTGGTGTGTGCCACCATGCCTGGCTCGGATTTTCTTCTTAATCAAAATCAAGCTTCATCCAAAGAAAGTTTACTCAATTTAAAATTGAAAAAAGCATTTAAAAAATACAATTTCTTTCAGTTTGCTCAAGTCAAGGCTACCAAAACTACTTAATTCTATTGAATAGTTCTATGAAAAAAATCCTTGGGCAACCTCTACTTGTTTAATTCTGGACTTCTGCAAATAAACTCCACCTTCCTAATGGGGGATGTCATCTTGCAGCATTTCCCATGTGCCTAGCCCTGTCCCTTCCCCGCTGCCATTTCACATTTTCACAATAGCAGCGAAAGGATGGGGCTTCCAGGGTCATTCAGGAGCTTTAGATGACGGGCTGGTCTTTTGTTTACAACTTTGTTCCAAGGTAATAGTTGATGCAAATGTAAGGAATGGAAGGTATCCTCCTTCTCTAGGTCTGTTTCTAAAATATGTTGACAATTTGAACTAACAATTTTGGTTAAACAAAAGACTGACAAGTGTTCTGTCCTATTTGGTTATTTTCTTAGTTTAGGAGATTTTAATTTTTAAATATTCTTGGCGAAATGTGCCAATTAGAAATGCCATAGTTTCCCAGTGTGGTGGCACATGCCTGTGATCTCAGTGACTTGGGAGGCTGAGGCAGGAGTTCAAAGTCAGCCTCAGCAACTTCGTGAGACCCTGAGAAACTTAGCAAAACCCTTTCTCAAAATAAAAAATGAAAATGGCTGTGGATGTGGCTCAGTGGTTAGCACTCCTAGGTTCAATCCCTGGAACCAAAAAAGAAAAAGCCAAAGTTGTCTGAATCTATTTAAAAGTCTTCAAGAGGAATGCATATGAGTTTTCTTTGTTTCTCTCAGCACATAGCAGTAAGCCTGGGCTCCATTTTGAAAGATGTCTTAACCATACCTCAAAGCACATAGTCAATTAGAGGAATAAATACATGTTAATACAAGTAAAAATGAGCTTTACATATTGCTCAAAGTGTGGAATTGTCTGAAAAATATTCAGCAAACATAAAATTAAAAGAAAAATGAAAGACATTTCAGGAAATATTAATTAAATGAGATTTGCAACAATTATGAAAGTCACTTTCTTTCTTGATTTTGAGCTATAGGGATACTCTGGGATGTTTTGAGTGGGTGTACTGAGTAGTCTCACAGAGCATGAGCCTGAAATTTAATAAACAGAGAAAGAAAGGATCTCTACTGACGAATCATTTTTGTTTGACACTTCGGCAGTGCACATTGAGATCTGACAGATTTGAAGTTAGCATGTGAAATGTGAAGAATATTATTTTGGTCAGTGCATAGGGACACATTGCTTTGTCACACAATGATGATCTATTGAAGAAAGTGACCATTGTTCCAGAAGTCTTACTTTCTTATATATTTGCTGTGGACAGAACTTGACAACCACTTCATTTAGGAAAAAAGCACGATTCATTTTGAAATTCTTAAACTATAGCTGCAACTGGGTTTTAGAGTCAAACCTGGGTCCAATTTGAGCTAACATTAGTAGAAGGACCCTATAGTTCTCATTGCCAAACTGCTTTACATAGTTTGTAGGAGGAGCTGTATAATTTGACTTTATTCTGGAAGTTGGCTTTGATTAGAAATAATTTCTGCTACATAAAAAATGATTTGATGAGCTTCTTACATCCCATGTTGGTACAGTGATGATAGCTGGTCCCCCTGGAATTATTTGTGGAATGACTGGCCCCTGAAGACCTGCTCAGTTAATGTTTTCTTTCCTAAGTCACTGAATCCGCCAGAAAACAGTAACATTACTCAAAGCAGATACTGAGACTGAACATTAAAAAACTCATAACTCATAATAACAAATGCTAATATTAAGATGTCACTATTCAGTCTTCAGGGAACTATATTTCAAAGATTTTTTTTCCAGAAACTTTGGTTTCCCTTTTGCCAAAGTGAAGGTCTCTACCCTGTACAGGACTCTCTCACCTCCTGGGAAGAGCACGGATAGCAGGAGACAGGAGGAAAGGTCATGTTGCTACTTCTGACTAAGGAGGTACTCTGGCTTCTGTTGACCTCACATTCTTTTGAGTTGTAAGCTGCTAAAAGCAAGGCCAGTTGTTTTTCCCATTCTCTTCACAGCTGGATTCCAACTTGAGATTCCCAGAACAAAATTGTAGGAGGCAGCCACAGCCAAGTTATACTCTGCACACTAGCCTCTGCCTGAGGCAGCCATTTTGTCAATGTCTACACTTTACCTTTCTGAATACTTAGGAGGGAAAAAACACAGTTGGTCCTAAGTGAGTTCATCAAAATTCAAAAGTAGTTGTCAGGATCCGTGGTTTGTCAAAGAAAAGGTGGGATACAGATTTATTTGCAGAATAGGAAAGAACCTGGGCTTTCACTTTAGAGGAAAATGTGTGAAGTGCTGTTGTCTTTAACTGATACATTATGCCTTAAGCAAAAGCAGAGAATTGAAGCAATTGTCTCCACTTTATAGGAAGGGATATCAGTGTTTTATATTACACAAATATGATTGTTTGTGATGCTTTCTTATGTGTGTATAAATAATTTAATTTTGGCCTTTTGAATAATGAATGTGAAAGTGATTATTTTAAACCACTTGTAGTTTTGATTCACTCTCATTACATTTTTGGTAAGTGCTTTGTTATGACTGGAAAGTGGTTTCTGTTCATTCCTTTCTTATGCTCCATTTAAAAGTCAGGCACAAAGGATTGTATTCTTTAGCAAGCAAGTGGGGCCACAGTGATTACAGATGAGATGAATCATTGCTAAAATTTAAGGCTATCAAGGAGGGCTGCTAGGAGACTCTGTAGCTCCTAGGCAGACATTAGGGCTGCACTAGCTGGTCTATTTATTACTCCAAGGTACAAGTCTCCTGTCTGCAAGGCTTGAGAGAAAGAGCAAGATGGACAAAGGATGAAGATGCAAACACATGGCAAGGTGAAGGGAGCCTGCAAACCATATTGTGAAGGATGCAGAATGGAAATTGAAGGTCATTGGTCCAGTATTTCTCCAAGGATTGCCTGATGCCTGCCTGACAGCATTGCTACTCTCCCCACTGAATAGGCTTCATTGGGCTGTGGGCCCAGGGTACAAGCCCAATAGGGGATATTTGGATGCACAGTGAAGTTTGCAAATCAATGGTTCAAATCCAAGGTTCCAGTTCATTTAACTTGGTTACATCATGATCATCATCATCAACCTCATAATTGCCAGGATTTATTGAGAATTTACTTTGTACAGGGCACCATACTGTACAGGCTTAGTCTCCCTTAATCTTTACAATTCTGTAAATTAAGCTCAAGTAGACAATTAAAAGTAAGAGGAAACAGGCATGGAGAACTAAGGGACTTTCCCAAGGTCACAACAGTTAGTAAGAGACAGAGTCAGGTTCCAATTTCTTTTCTGACTACAGAATCTTTACTTCTGAATATATTGTATATTTTAAATTTATCATTTCTGTATAGACTCTAAAATAGGGTGAATGAATAGGAAACATTTCAGGAAAAATAATATCGCTAACTCAAATACGTGATATATATTCTGGAAAGTATAATTTCCTGTCATCTGCTATAATAACAGAAATCTTGGTGCTAGTCATAAATTAGCAGAAAGCAACACGGAACTGTGGAACATGGAATAAGACCAGCATATATTCTCTAAAAATTACCTGGGGAACTTGGAATGTGCATAGGCAAATAGTGAGAGAAGAACTGTAAAGGATCTTTCAAGTGATTGGGAAAGATACCTTTAGTTCCAAATTTTGAATTCTCATTAAAAAAAAAAAACAAAACTTTTCATTCATTTCTTCTGAAAGTGAAAGTACTTGGTATATTACTACATTAGTGGTTGAGATTTTTAAAAACTTTACATTAGGGTACACAAAATGACCTCATTGTCCTGAGATCAGTCTACAGCACAAAATGGTTTCAAATGGTTCTGAAGAGGATAGGTTAATATGAGCATAGTTTTGATTTAGTTCTCTTCATGCATCTGCTCTCTGTACATGGACTTTATGCTCTCATAGCATATGTGACATCATCAATACCTATTCATTGTGGTCCTGTACGTTGTTCCTGGGCTTTTACAGTCAAAGTCCTAAGTCTTGTTGAGTGCTAGGGAAACTAGTTGCAAAATTGAATTTGGCAACTGCTAATATTTCTTTTCTTTGAAAAAGTGCATTCTATTACCATGAGTCACACAAGATACATCCTGCAGAAAAGTTTCACAATCATAGACATTTGGAAAATGCTATATAAGATACTCTCTCTTGCAATTACAATACATACTTCAGAATATTAAAAGTTTGGATAAATCCTTGGCTAAATTCGTTTTAACTTTGCTAAATCAAGCAGTTTTCAAATATTTGATAACAGAAATACTTAACACACACTCTCTCTCTTTCTCTCTCTTTCAGTGCTAGGGATTATTGAACCCAGTGCTTCACACATCATGCCATAGATTCTGCACATATGTCCTACAATTAATATCCAATAAAACACCCAATAGGTAATACTGCATTGGTGTTTTAATATAATAATGAAGCATTTATTGGGACTCTAGTACCCCCACTTTCCTCTCTTGTCTGTCTTGGCATTTATTATGAGAAGCCATCTTGTTAGCTTAGACCCATCATGATATCTTGATAGATAAGAAGCCTCCCAAGGGTCTATAATGCCAACAATATAATTGTGTTTTAGTGAAGGTTTTATTTTATTTAGGGAATACATTCATAGAACATTTAAAAATATAAAGGAAGATCATCATGAAATGATGCCAAGAGACATTTAGGGTATACTTTGCCAATAAATGCTATCTTAAAAAGTGGTCTGTGAGCAATTGTGCACACCTGTAATCCCAGTGGCTCGGGAGGCTGAGGCAGGAGGATCATGAGTTCAAAGCCAGCCTCAGCAAAAGCAAGGTGCTAATGAGATCTTGTCTCTAAATAAAATATAAAATAGGGCTAGGGATGTGGCTCAGTGGTTGAGTACCCCTGAATTCAGTCCCCGATACCCAAAAATAGTGGTCTGTGTTTGGATGGGATGTGGACCTATGTTTGAAATTGAGAATGATGTAGATATTCATACTTTGAACATAAAAGTCAGAAAGACCTGTTTTAAATCCTAGTTCTCTACAATCTTGTTGTATGCCCTGGTACAACTTACATAACTTCAGAATTTGTAAAAATGAGAATGGGAATGCTTTGTAAGGGTTTGAGGGGACTGTTGATATTTCTATGTATAATACCTTGAAAGACAAAATTATATAAGTAAAACCATAAAAAGGACAATGGGGCCAACTAACATTTTATTAATCATGAACACATTTTTCCTTTGTGTGTGTAAAACATATTATATTAGAAATATAAGTTGTGTCTGCATGATACTAAATATGCAGATGAAAAATTAAAACAAAATTAACCAATCATTGCTGATTATATAAACATCCAGATGTCTGGCACTGAATGAATAAAGCATCTGGCTCACAAATAGGAATTTTTATGTTTTTATATGCAAGTTTAGATGACTCTACTTGGTGTATATTTCTATGGAACCAGAGTGATCCCAAGGTGAGGCTTCAGAGCTCATGCCTCATTGTTGTTTACTTAATCTATGGAGCAAGGGAGATTTGAATTTTGCCTAGAGCTTGACAAAAACCATTAAATAACAGCTTTGACTCAGAGGCAAAACTAAACTTCTGAACAACTGTCAACAGGCCAGGTTTTGCAAACCCCACAGCAAGGTCTGAGATACAATGTTCAACATGAGTTCAACCCTTCAGTGACAAAATCTAGAACAAATCTCATTGTTTACAGTCAAGACGTCCCAGCTGTACTTCACATTCATACTATATATTCTTAATGCCAAACTCAGCCTGGCCTGTTTTATTGATTAAACAACATGGAAAAGACAGATGATACTGCTTCATTTATTGAGAAATAACAGTATGATTTCATATCTGGTAAAGTCAGGTCACTCTCATTAATTTTCCACCTAGTGATTTTCTTTATAACTCTCTTTCATATACAAAATTCATACTAAAGCATTTAGCATGCTCTTGTAAAAAGTTAAAATATTTCTTGCATACACATTGTCAATATTATACACATGTACAACCACAAGAATGGTATCCTAAATCGAATAAATTATACTCTATGTATGTATAATCTACCAAAATACATTCTACTGTCATGTATAACTAAAAAGAACAAATAAAATAAATAATTTCTAGATTGAGGGTACAACTCAGTGGCCAAGTAGGTCCTTAGCATGAGCCCTGTGTCCTATCGTCAACACCTAAATAAAAAAATCCTACAAAATCTGACATCAGTTCATATTGAAAAGTCTTAAATCGGGCGCGGTGGCGCAAGCCTGTAATCCCAGCACTTAGGGAGGCTGAGACAGGAGAATCGTGAATTCAAAGCCAGCCTCAGCAACGGTGAGACACTAAGCAACTCAGTGAGACCCTGTCTCTACATAAAACACAAAATAGGGCTGGGGATGTGGCTCCATGGTTGAGTGCCCTGAGTTCAATCTCCAGTACCAAAAAAAAAAAAGAAATGTCTTAGACCACACTGTAAATGTCTTTATTTGTTTATTGGATAAGAATTTGGAATCACCATATTGAATTTGCTTTGATGTTCCTAATATCTTTAAATCTTGAAGAAACCCTCCATCCACAAACAAATGCATGTCCAAACATACACTTACACACGGGATTTTATTAAATTCCACAATCTAGTGAAGAAACTGAGGTTGGTAATTCTCCAGAATGTTCCACATTCTGCATTTGCTTGCCTTTTGCTGGATGTCCTTGCACATTTCTTTCATATAACAACTTCAAAAGAAACTTGTATAGAGAATAACATTACTTCTCTCTATGACGGAATGTCAAGAACTGAATTCACTGCCTCACCTTAAAACAACTAATAATTTGTACTAAATATATAAAACAATAGACTTCTCATATTGAACTACAGGCAGCACAGAACTATGACACATGAAAGAGGGGAAATGAACAAAGTGAGCTCTCTATTTGTTCCAGTTGCTTGCCTGGAGAACATTTCCTGGTTACCTACAGCCCAGCATAGTTCTGACCAGACTTTAACAGTTTCTCTAGATTGAAGAGACAGAAATCAGAGTTTTGGTGGGGGACTGAAGGTCAGGATGACTAGAATCCATGAAATAGAATACAGAAGAAGAAGACATAAACAAAGATAGAAAGAGACAGAGAGAAGATCCAGAAGGATAGCCTTGAGCCTGGCTGTGCATAGATCAGAGTATGCATATGAAGAAACCACCTGAGCCCAAGCAAAGAAACATTAGAGAAAAACAGGTGAAATGATCTTCAGAGTTTCCACAGTCTTTAAGATTAGTTCTTGTTCTTATCACCCAAAGAGAAATATCTCTGAATACCTAGGCACTAAATAAAGCAGTAAGCATGACATTGTCGAATAGCAAGGCTAAGTTTAAACTACAATAAAAACTGTTTTGGATCTTCCTATTAAAGCTTAATGTTACACTTTGTAAAGACTGACAATGAAAGTTCAGTCCATTGAAAGAAAATGTGCTCCAATGCATTTAAAAAGTTACAAAATCATTTAGGGCCTAATATACAAAATTCACAATGTATGGGGGACTAAAAAGAGTCAGCCGAATAGGCAAAAATGTACAATGTGCAGTTAGGAGAAATATCAATCAATAAAAACAGAACAGAAATAACAGAGATGATGGAGTAGGCAAGCAATTATGTGTTTATTCCACGTGTTTAAGATAATAAAGGAAAGCATGAAAGACAGAAAAAAAAAGTTGAAAAACAAAGTACAACTTCAGGATATAAAAAGCACAAGGCCTGAAATGAAAAATACACTTGATGGGATAAACAGTAGATAGATTTGTAAAACTGAAGAAACAGCAATATTACATCATAATGTAATAATAGAAAACAACAAAATGAACAGTGTACAACACAAAGTCTTTCACATAAATGTGATTGAAATTTCAGAAAGAAGTAGATGGGGGAGGCATTTGAAGATAGGATGTAAAAATTCTTTTAAAAATTTGATGAAAGCAAAGCCAGGCACGGTGGCGCAAGCCTGTAATCCTAGCACTTAGGGAGGCTGAGACAGGAGAATCGCGGGTTCAAAGCCAGCCTCAGCAATGGCGAGAAACTAAGCAACTCAGTGAGACCCTTTCTCTACATAAAACACAAAATAGGGCTGGGGAGGTGGCTCTGTGGTCAAGTGCCCCTGAGTTCACTCTCTAGTACCAAAAAAAAAAAAAAAAATTGATGAAAGCTATAAACCCACAGAGCCAAGAAGCTCAAAAAAATCCCAACAGTGAAACAAACAAACACACAAACAAAAAACAAACAACAGCAGAGAATAGGATATAGTCAAAACACTTATAATAGAGAAAATCCTTAAAACTTCCAGAAGAAAAAAATAACATATGCAGAAAAACAAAGATAAAATTGACATATTACTTCTTGTCGGAGACAATGTGAAGAGAAATACTAGAATGTCATTAAAACATTAAAAGGAAATCTGCTGACCTATAAATTGACAATTGGCAAAAGTATCTTCAAAAATAGAAGGCAAAACAAGCCACTTTCAGGCCTATAAAAGCTAAAAACTTTTTTTTTTTTTTTTACCAGCAGTATAGCTCTATAAGCAGGATTATAGAAAATCATTCCATCAGAATGAAAATTGTTAGAGACAGAAATTGAGATTCACACAATAAAATAAAGAACAGTAAATATAGAAAATATATGATAAAAAGGAATTTAAAAAAATTCTCTTCGAAAGGCAAAATAAGGCCCAACCACCTAATCTGTCTTGCAACTGTATTCTATGACTGTTGAAGTAAAAACAAATTTTACATTTTTAAAGATAATAAAGTCCTGTGGTTTGGATGTAGCTTGTTCCTTAAGAGTTTATGTGCTTAGGGCTTGTGCTCAATGTGGCAGTATCAAGAGGTGGTAGAACCTTTAAGAAGTTGGGAGGTGAATTGGTCACTGAGGGCATTGACCTTGGATAGGATTCATACCAGTCCTGTGAATTAGTTGGTTGCCTTGAGAGTGGTTGTTATAAAAAGAGAAAGAATGTCCCCTCTGCAATCTCTGATTTTTTGTCTTATCATGTGATGTTTCCCTATCACATATGCTTCCACCATGACATTATTATCATGCTGTGACTCAGCTAAGGGATCTCTCACCAGAGGGCAAATGAGTGGTGCCACCAAACTTTGGACTTTCAGTCACCAAAACTGTGAGCTAAATAAACCTATTTTCTTTACAAAGTATCTAGCCTCATGTGTTTTGTTCTAGCATCAGAAAACCAATTTATAGAAAATTGGTAGTAGGAGTAATATCATTGCTGTAAGTAACCTGAAAATGTGGATATGGCTTTGCAACTGGATTATAGGCAAGGGTTGGAAAAAGGTTTGTGTTGCTATAAACAGAGAATTACAGGTAAAGGCTTAGAAGACAAGGTTACTATGGAATTAGTCTCAGATGAAAATAAGAAACCTATTGGAGATTGGAGTAAAGACTATCCTTGTCACACCATTGCAAGGAATTTGTCAGAATAGGATCTATGCCTTAGAGCTTTATGAAAGGTTAAATTTAAAAGTGATGACCTAGTGTGTCTGATGGAAGAAATTTCTAAAGAGAGTAGAATTATAGACTGCTTTTAGTGAGATTTGTAGTGAGATTCAGGGTCAAAAGAATGGAGAACAAAATGATTTGGAAACTTTGGAGCCTGACTACGGAAGGAGCAATAAAACTGCATGTTTGGGAAGCAATGAGGCAAAGCAACTATTCATTGAAGATATTAGTATGGATGCAATCATCAAGACATGGGGAAAAGGCCTCAAGGTCATCTCAGAAATCTTCAAGGGTGCGCCTCCTGTTTAGGCCCAGAGACCCCAGAAGAGCAGAATTATTTCGGGGAAAGGAATTAAAGTGCTCTCCTTGGGCTTGCTGCCCAAGGCCACCTTGGGATTCTGCTGCCTGCTTTCCAATGAAATACACTGCAGCTACCCCAGCTATGCTTCACATTGGCCCAGACATGGCTTGTGCCTGTGGTAGAATCTATGTGGTGCTGACTTTTCAGGCCCACAGAATGCAAAAACTATGTATACCAGGAGCTTCTACCAAGATTTTAAAGGAAAGTCTGGGAAGCCAGGCAGAAGTCTGTCATTCTCCAGTAGAATACCTACTGGAGCCATGGGAATGGAGCCTGATGGAGTGACCAATATTGTGCCAGCAAGGCCAGGAGGTCAGCCAGAAAGTGGGGCTGCCTAAGGCTTGGAGACCCACTCCCTACTACATGCACCTGGGGTGAAGGAGAGCACTCTAAGATTTAGTGTATGACTTGCTGAGTTTCAATCTTGATTTGGGCCAATTACTCCTTTCTACTTCTCTATTTCTTCCTTCTGGATCTCTCCTTTTCACATGTCCCACCATAATGGTATCTGATATGTTGTAATGCAGCCAAGGGGGCTCTCACCAGAGCATAAACAGATGGCACTACCCAATCTTGGACTTTCAGCTTCCAAAATTGTGAGCTAATTGAATCTTTTCTTTTCATGAGGGGCTCCAGGGATTGAACTTAGGGGCATTTGACCACTGGGCCATATCCTCAGCCCCATTTTCATATATTATTTAGATACAGGATCTCACTGAGTTGCTTAGCACCTTGTTTTTGCTGAAGCTGGCTTTGAAGTCATGATCCTCCTGCCTCAGTCTCCCAAGCCACTGGGGTTACAGGCGTGTGCTACCATGCCCAGCTGAATCTCTTTTCTTACAAAGTATTTGGCTTTAGGTATTTCGTTGTAGCAACAGAAAATGAACAAATTTTTAAAAAGTAAAAGCAAAACAAAAATAAACATGTATAGCAGAGACTATAAGTGACTTGCAAAACCTAAAATAATAACTTTGTGGTCTTTCAAAGAAAAGGCCTTGGGGTTTAAAGCAAAAATACCACTAATGGTGTATTATTTTATTTACACTATATAGAAAAGCAAAATATTTGAAAACAATAGGAAAAAGTTTAGGAGGAGGGAATCATAACTCAGTAAGATCTGTCTACATTCTTGAAGTGATTCTATATTACTTAAAGTTATATTGTGATAATTATATGTTAATGACAGTTTATGATAAAACAACCACAAAAAAGGAATAGTTAATATGTCAATAAAAGAGATACAATAGAATAAAAATATGATCAATTATTCAAGAAGAAGGAAGTGAGGAGGATAAAGGACACAAAGATCAGAAGGACAAATAAAAAATGATAAAGATGGTAGAACTCAGCCTAACCATACTAATAAATCATATTAAATATAAATGGTCATGTCATCTTGTGAAATGACAAATGCTCAAGGTTGCATAAGAAAGCAAAAGGCAAAGATATGTCCATAAAAAGCACACTTCAATATGAAGATGAAAAAAGGTTAAAATAAAATGACAAGGAGAGATATGTACTGCTAAGCTAATAAAATGAAAGCCAGAAGACCTATATTAATATGGGACAAAGTAAAGTTTGAACAAAGAACATTGCCAGTGATAAAATAGAACATTTCCTAGTAATAAATAGGACATAACAATCCTTATAGTTTATATATTTTATACCCAAATTTATGAGTAAGTGAAACAAAAACTGATAGAAATGAAAAGAGAAATGGAGAAATTTCCAATTGTAGTAAGAGATTTTATACTTGATAGAAAGAAGACATATATAAGTAAAGGTATGGAAGACTTATACAATACCATAAGCAAACTTTACCTAATGAACATTATTAGAATCCTTTACTCAACAGCAAAATAGACTCTCTTTAAAAGTTCACATAGAACTTTTGCCAAGGAAGGCCTTATGGTCCTAAATCAGGTCTCAGTTAATTTAAAACCATTTAATCATATAAATTTACTATATAACAAACATGAGATTAAATTAAAAAACCTTAAAAGATATCTGGAAAATCCCTAAACAAAATGCAATTGGCATCTGTACTTGGGTCAAAGAATTAATCAGAAAGTAAATAATTGGGGAATGAATGAAATTGAAAACAAGAAATCAACATTCTTGGAATGCAATTAAAATAGTACTTAGGGAAATATAATATGAAGCATTTATAGAAGTAAAGATGTGTTATGGTTTGGATGTAAGATGTCTCCCAAAAGTTCATGTATGAGACAATGCAAGAAGATTTAGAGGAGAAACGACTGGATTATGAGTCTTTAACAAATCAGTGAATTAATCCCTAATAGGATTAACTGATAGCTGAAGGCAGGTAGGTGTGGCTGGAGGAGGTGGGCTACTGGGGGCATGGCTTTGGGGTATATATTTTGTATCTGGCCAGTGGAATCTCTTTGCTTTCTGGTCATCATGTGAGCCACTTTCCTTTGTTGCACTCTTTCATCATGATGTTCAGCCTTACCTCTCAGCCTGCTATGGACTGAGACCTCTGAAACCAGGAGTGTTTGCCAGATAAACGTTTCCTTCACTAAAATTATTCTTGTCAGGTCTTTTAGTCACAGTAACAAAAAAGCTGACTAAAACAAGATGTGTCTCAAATCAGTGAGTTAAGATTCCTTCTTAACACATTAGGATCAGAAGAGTAAGTTTAATTCAAAACAAGCAGAAAAAAATAAGATAAAGGTAGAAATAAATGAAAAACTGGAAAACACAGAAATCAATGAAGTAGAAAGTTTATTTTTTGCAAATGTTGACCAACTTGGTAAACATCAGTCAGACAGAGTACAGAAAGGAAAGAAAACATGTTACTGATACCAAGATGAGAGACAGGGCTATAGACACACTAGTCTATAGACCTAGGGGCCCAGCATCACAGGCGTATAGTCCCAACAATTCAGGAGGCTGAGGCAGGAGGAAGGCAAGTTCAAAGCAAGCCTTAGCAGTTTAGCAAGACTCTACATCAAAATCAGAAACTAAATAAAATGGGCTGGGAATGTAGCTCAGTGGTAGAGCATCCCTGGAATCAAACCCCAGTACTGCAAAGAAAATAAAAAGCACATAGACCTAAGGAGCATAAAAAGGGAAATTTATAAACAACTTTATACCATCAATTTGAAAACTTAAATAGAAAATGTTTTTGAAAAACACAAACTATAAAATCTCACTCAAGAAAAAAATAGGTAATTCAAATAGCCTTCTACCTATTAGAGGAAATGAATTTGAGTCAAAAACATTTTTGCACAGCAATTGGCTTCACTGATTAATTCTATCAAAGAGTAAAGAGACAAAACCAATTTTACACATATTCTTCCTGCAAATTTAGAGGAGTAGGCACTTTCCAACTGTTTTTATACCACCAGTCTTGCCATGAAAACAGAACCAAAGACATTACAAAAAAATAAAATGACAGACTAATATCTTTAATAAATATTGACCTAATACTTCTTAATAAAACTTAAGCAAATAAAATAGTAATAAATAAAAAAGAATGTACATCTTAATCAAGCGAGGTTGATTATAGGAATGCAAAACTAGCTTAATATATGAAAATTAACCAGTGTAACCAACCATATTTATAGTATGAATAAGAAAAATATAATGGTCATGTCAATTTATTAAAAAATAATTGACAACATTTAACATGTGTTCATAATAATAAATACTCCTAGCAAACTAGTAATATCCAAAAACTTCCTCAATCTGATAATGAACAAAGACTCTACAGCAAACATGACAATTAATGCTAAAGGATATATTCTTTCTGGGGGGCACTACTGGGGATTTAACCTAGGAATACCATACCACTCAGCCACATTCTCAGCCCTTTTTATCTTTATTGATTGATTTATTATTTTTTTTTTGGTACAAGGGATTGAACCCAAGGGCACCTAACCACTGAGCAACATCCTCAGTCCTTTTTAATTTTTATTTTGAGACAGAGTCTCACTAAGTTGCTTAGGGCCTCACTAATTTGCTAAGGCTGGCTTTGAACTTGCAATCCCCCTGCCTCAGCCTTGTGAACCTCTTCGATTACAGGAATGTGCCACTGTCCCCAGATAACATTCTTTCTCAGTAAAAATAACTTAGAAAATAAGAATATCTGCTGCCTTCATTTCTATTCAACATTTTACTGTCAAATCAAGTGATAAAAACATCAAGGAAATGAAGTAAAATATATGAATTTAAAGGAGAGAGTAAAATTGTCTTTATTTGTAGATGACATAATATCCATGTATAAAATCTTAAAAAGATATAAAAATTAGTGAGCTTAGCAAGGTTGCAGGATATAAGATCAATATTTAAACAGAAAAAGTTTTAAAATTATACATCTATATGGTAAAAACAGCCAAGCAGTAATGGGACTTTAAATATAGTTACATTTAAAATACCTTAAAAATATAAAATCTCTGGGGATAAATTGGACAAAATACATTTAAATATTATTAAGATAAAGAAAAGATAAATAAATGGAGAGGTGTCTCCAGTTCTTGGATTGTAAGTTTCACCTTTGTTAAGGTATTAATTCTACTCACATAAGATCATAATGTCAATGCAGTCCTAAATAAAATCCCTACAAGCTTTAGTTGGTGGCAGGATTCTAAGTGTATTATAAAATGTATATGAAAACACAAAGGAAAAAAAATAACAAAAAAAACTGAAAAAGAAGAAAAAGTTAAAGACATCACATTATATGACTTTAAGATTTCTTACAAAGCTACTATAATAAGGATAATGTAAGTTATCGTTAAAGATAGGCACTAAAGATAGTCATTTAGACCAATGTAACATAATAGAGAATCTAGAAACAAACCTGAAAATAAGTAATCAACTGATTTTTCACAAGTATGTTAAAGGGAATTCAGTGAGGAAAATAATAGTCTTTTAAACAAGTTGTGTAACAAGTAATGAATAGTGCCATGGGAAATATAAATCTCAATCTATATCTCACTACATAAAAAGTACCACAAGTCCCAAAATGGACCACAGATTTATTTACATTTATATATAGCCAAAGCCATAGAACTTCCAGATTAAAATATGGGAGAGCTGATCAAAGATTTATTAGCTATAATACCAAATTAATTTCTTCTTTTTTGGTTCTTTGAAAGCCACTGTTTCAGAATATAGAAAATAGTTGCAAAACATGCATCTGACAAATGACTGATCTCTGGCATATTTTAAGGAATGTTTACAACTTAATAACAAACATAAAATGTAGGAGCACTCTCCATACCTTCAACCCTTCCCTTCCATCTTTCCCCATTCTAGGCTAATGGACTGTGTGCTTGACAGAGAGCACCTCATTGTTTGTAATTTTGGGCCTGATTGGTCCAGGAGTGTATATAAGCCTCTGCACTTTCTGGAATAAAAGGTGTTTCTGTGTCTGGCTCTGGCAAAGCAGTTTTTACCTACACCCCGGGACCTGGATGGAGTGACTCCACAGGCGGTCACCTCAAAAAACCCCATCCTGGGAGACCCCATTTCATCTTCCCTGAAGACCCCTTTTTCTCATCCCTCAGGACCCCAACTCATGGAGCGGACCCATGCAGCACAATTTAAAACAATAAGAAAAATTGGCAAAATATAAGAAGACACACTTCACCAAAGAAGGGATAACAAATAAGCATATGAAAATATGCTCAACATCATTCATCACCAGGGAAATGAAATCTTACACTGTACACTTGACCAAAATTCAGAAGATTGACATTGTACCTCAGTGCTGCTGAGGAGGCAAATCACTGTTATTTCAAAACATGATTGTTATTAATATGTAAAATGATTTGAGAATCAATTTGGCATTTTTTTTTCAAAAAATTAAACATATATCTACCATGCAATCTAGCCATTCCTTTCCTAGGTATTGAGGCAAGGGAAATGAAAGCATACATTCACATAAAAACTTGTATGGATTGGTAACAGTAGTTTCATTTAAACTATCCAATAATACAATGTCAATACAATGTATTATATTGACTGGAAACAATACAAGGTCCACTAAAAAGTTAACAGATAAATTATGAACATCCCACATTCTCTTACATGATTCAGTTCTAATATTTTGATTTGTTTCTTTTAATTTTTCTTGTATCAAGTCAAATAATCTATAGTGATAATCTTAACTCCTCTTTTAAAATTATCATACATCTAATTCATTCATCTTGTCTAATTGAGTTAATCACACCACTGTAAGGGTCCAAGTTACTGAGAGTGATGATAACATCTTCCTTGCTCTTCACTAATTTAGTGGGAATAATTCCAATACTATCCTGGCTTTCTGGCTGAAACACACACACACACACACACACACACACACACACACCCTACCACTCACACACAAGTTATAGATGAGTTAGACCATATAATTTTATTAAGAATTATGAATGGATCTGTTTTTTTAAACCAGTAATTGGTGTTGACTTTTAGCAAATTACTTCTAAAATTTCCTGAAGATGCAATTACAATTTTATCCTTACATCTAAAAATAATAAATAATGACATTGTATTACTATATACTGAAACATCCTAAAAGTGCTGAAATAAATCCCACTTGCTTACAGATTATTTATTTAATGTTCTACTGTACTTTTCTTTTACTAGCATTTTATTTAGAATTTTTTGTGAAGAACTCATAATAGAAGTTGGTATGTAGTTTGGGTATATGTGTAATCATTCATTAAAAATATTTAATAGTTGTCCTTGTTTTTCTTATGCTCTGTATCATAGCATTTAATAACATTAAAATATATACACTTATTAAAAGTTTAGAATTGTCATGACATTATTTTCTCTTTTTTGTGTCATATTTTCTCAGATAATATCTTTGCTAGGTAGTCTCAGAAATTTTAAAAATTCCTCTGCTTGTATAGTTATTTTCCCCTTGCCATTTTTATTTTATGCAAATATACCATTCTATTTTTGTATTGTACTCTTTCTCTCTCCCTCCTTTTCTCCCTCTCTCTCTTTTTTTGGTACCAAGGATTGAACTCAGGGGCACTCAACCACTGAGTCACATCCTCAGCCCTATTTTGTATTTTATTTAGAGACAGGGTCTCACTGAATTTGTTAGTGCCTTACTATTGCTGTGACTGGCTTTGAACTTGAGATCCTCCTGCCTCAGCCTGCTGAGGTGCTGGGATTACAGGTGTGTGCCACCACACCTGGCACCTCTTTATGTTTTGAAGGTCTGAAATTAAATTGTTAATAGTATCTTCAAGAAAGGCCTATATGAATGAAATCTCCTGATATTATGCATGTTCAAATCTGATTGCCTACAGTCTTTATACCTGAATAAGGGCTAAATATAAATCCATGACTTATAGTCTCTATCTTGATCATCCTGAAGTTATGCTACACTGCTTCCAGTTATTGAATATTATTATAGAACAAATTGATACCAATAAAATTATTTTTTGGTCAAAAACTTGATTTTGATCTTCAAATACATATTCTAGTCCATTGTGGTTTTCCTTCTTCAAGGGCCTTAATTGTGTACTCATTGGGTCTTCTTTAATCTCATATAGTGATGAGTCAGAAAACATGTTCTATAAAGGGCTAAATATTAAACATTTTAGGTTTTCTAGGCACATACAATCTTTGTTACCTACATTCCCTTTCTAAGATAAATACATTAAAAAATATAAATTAAAACAAAAATCTAAATCACAGACCACACAAAAACAGGTTATAGGCTAAATTTGGCATGTAGGCCGAATTTGTCTATTTCTGAAGTAACAATTTTTCTTTTTCTTTGCCTTTGTTTTACTTTCTGAAATATATTTAGCATGTTCCTTACTATATATATATATATATATTTTTATTCTGGGCTTCCTTGTTAGCTTTGTAGTTTAATCTTTATTTCTAATTTTTGTTTCCTTTACATATTTATATATTTCCTCAGTCTACAATGCCCAATTACACTTGTTTAATCATCTTTCCATTATCTTTCTGTTTACTCATTTTATTTTTGACCTTTTAGATTTTGGCTTTGTGTGTGGGCTTTGTGTGGGGAGAGGGAGAGGGATTGTGGGTTTTCCACAGCTAAAATTGCATCATGAGGTTTTTGCTTTGTTTTTTATTTTTATTTGGCTTCTTTTCCTTGCTGGTACTTTTATCTTCTTTCTAGCAATACCTTGCTGATGAGTTTGTGCACCTGTAGAAAAGTTGTTATTGATTTTCATATTTAAAATTATTTCTTTGAATACTAATTTTTCCTATTTTTTAATTTGAATGAGTTACATTTTTTTTTCTCTGAAACAATGTTAGTGGTAGATTTGTATGTTTGAGAATCCAGGGTAATTTTCAAGGTTTTGCCTTTCTTTTTTGGTATCATAATAGTTTGTTTAGTTTTATATGAATGACATTACACTTCTCCAGAACCTAATAACCACCATCCTTAGGACTCCTAGATTTATTCTCTGATCAATGATACTGTCTTCCACAGTTGTCTCTTCACTTTCAGAAGTGCTGAAATCTGCCATCTGTTAGAATTCTAGGCAATCTCTGTCATGTGTTTCTGTTTTTGCACAGAATAACTTTTTAAAAAATTTAAATTTGAAATCTACTTCATCTTGTTCATATTTCTCATCTCTATGCTTTCTGTTCCTCACTGTGCTTTCTTTTCACCCTTTCCTAGTCACAGTGGGGACTTCTATTTCTGAGAACTGACCTCTGCTTACAGTTTGGAGTCTTACCTTTCTGAGTTTGCTAGCATCCAAAACTTCTCTCTTGTCACATGTGTCTTTTTGTGCTTTGGTCTGCTGCAATGATTGTATTTGGAAGTGATTGAATATAATGTGAAGCTCACCAGATTTCTGTCTCTATCAGTAAAGAGGTAATGTTATGGTTCTCATTTCCATATCTCCCTGTTAGATGGTGTTCAGTAGAAGTGGGAATGTCAACAAGATGCTGCCTTATTCCTTAAATTGCAAGGCTGTATTTTAAAATTTTGTAAAGAAAAGCTATTATATTCATTTGACTCATGCTTCTGGTGGGCAATGTTTTAAGAAATTTTATTTCTGTCAATATGAGGGCTCCTCAAAAGACTAGAACTGGAACTGCCATGTGACCCACTTATAGAATGCTTTAGTATTTATCCTAAACAATTAAAGTCATCATACTATAGTGATCCATGCATATCCATCTTTATAGCAGCACAATTCATAATAGCCAAACTATGGAACCAGCCTAGGTATTCATCAACAAATGAGTGAATAAAAAAATGTGGTGTGTATATATATAATAGAGATTAATTCAGCCATGGAGAAAAATGAAATTATGTCATTTATAGAAAAATGGATGGAATTTGAAAACATTATGTTAAGCAAAATAAGCCAAACTCATAAGGTCAAGGGTCATATGTTTTCTTTCATATGTGGAAGTTAAAGAGGAAAAAGGAAAAGAACAATATGGGGTGGGGTCTCATGAAAATTGAAAGGAGATTAGTAGAATAGAGGAAAGGGTTCAGGGGGAGGAAGAATGGGAATGAAAGGGAAAATACTGAAGAATGATATTTTAGCCAAATTATACTGCTATATTATGTGATGTCTGAATATGTAACAACAAATCCCACCATTACGTAAAACTATAGTGCACCAATAAAAAAAAATTGGAAGTCTGGTCACATTGGTGCATGCCTGTAATCTCAGTGGCTTGGGATGCTGCGGCAGGAGGATTCCAAGTTCAAGGTCAGCCTCAGTAATTTAGCAAGGCCCTAAGTAACTTAGTGAGACCCTGTCTCAAAATAAAAAAATAAAAGTTTGAGGATATGTCTTAGTGTTTAAGCAGCCCTGAGTTCAATCCCCAGTATATAAAAAAAAGTGGGAGAAAAGAACTTCTGTTTATGTAATGACATATATCCAACTTATTTTAAGATAATATTTCAGAAATAAAATTATTGCATGTCTACATATAAATATTCTTTTACATTATCTAAAACAATTGGTTCTAAGGTATCAAAAATTATATAAGAAATACAAAATGTGGCTTTGTTGCTAAACATGAAGGATCATTCAGTTGTTCTATAAATGGCTTAATATGTTTATATGCCATGAATGTTCCATTCAATAAAATATGGATGAAGGTTGTTGCCAGACAATAGAAAAGAGATGGCAGAGCCACTTCTGTAATTACGAAAATTATGCATAGTGAACAGATTGCCAAATTTGGGGTTACTACTTCATTATTTCAAAACCTTTTACTTTACATTGAAGTAAGAAAGCACTTAGTCTGGAAAACTGCATGGAAAAACTCATATTCTAGTCTCCTGTCACTGTTTAGCTAAACACAATTAGAAGTTTACCAATCATCTTTTAATTCTATTTTAACAGTAATCTCTCACATGTCAAGCCATTCACACACTTCTTCCTGCAACGGTGTCAATTGTCACATATCTACTCAACTACCTGGTCATCTTGCTTCCATTCTTGCTCCTTTCAAATTTATTTGCCATCTACAACAAGTTAGATCAGGCCATCCCTTGCTTTAAAGCCTCCCACAGGTTCCCACTGCAGTAAACTTAACATTAAATTCCTTACCATGTTTCATCCTGCTGCCTGAAACTCTGGCCTTAGCTCTCATATCATTATGGCTTTCAGTCAGTTTTAGCCACATTTTCCTTCACAATGTCCTTCCAGGACATTATGCTCATCTGTGTTACAGAACACTTGTCTGTGCTAATCCTTCTCTCTAGCAAGATCTTTCTCTATTCAGATTGTTATGTGCCTGTCTCCTTGAAATCAATGGGACTGAGTTAAAATATAAGCTAGAAAGTGAGGCCATTTTTTGCAGTCTTTATATAAGAATAGCCTGTCCCTCCACTGCCCCAGAAGGCTTTAATTTATTATGCTATTTTATTTTCTTTATATCACTTATTGTTCTGTGTAGACTTCAAAATAATGAAGAGAGATCTTGATCATTTCTCTGTTTCTGGCACCTAGAATATTAAGCACATGGTATTGCAACAAATATAATTCAAACTGATAATTCTATTTTTATTGCCTTTCTATGTACTAACACCTATTGTTATTAACTTTCTATGTATAAATATCTATGCACAAACTTCTATTTATTACCTTTCTATGTACAAACATCTATTTATGGACATAAGCCTTTGTATCTGAGCTTTATATAGTTTTTATTTAGAGATCATTAATCAGAAATGCTGAAAAAATCCAAAAGAGTATGCTTTAGACTTGGAAGTTTCCAAATTTCACAAAATAGAGTGATTGCACACTCAGCTGCCCACTTTGCATTGTGCATACTATAAACCTGCCTTAGATTCATTCCTGTACTAGAAAAGCAGCCATCAATTGTGTGTATATTTGTAGATATGGGGTGTGTGTGTCTGTGTATGTGTGTGTTTGTGTATGTATACATATACATATATGACTAATTTTATTCATTATTACAAACCATATAACTTTGCAGTATTCTTACTAGGTGGCAAGGCCACATAAGACTTAAATAGGAACATTGACCCAATTGTATGGCACACTTAATAAAAAGAAATTCATCACTATGCTATACTTTGGACCTTTGAAAAAGGAGACATAATGATATACATATAAATAATTTGAACAATTTGATGATTTTGCTTTCTACCCCAACCATGCTATGCAGCAAAGTTTATCTCTATAATATCAACAGACTTGGTTTGAGAGTTTCTGAAAATTTTCTTTCCTGTTGCCTTTTCAAGAGAACTTTTGCTAAGGTCATTTAAACAGAAGCCAATTTTAGTACAATAATGTTATGTTTTTAAGACATAACTTGAAGAGATCAGTCATAAATATTCATTATATTTTATTGATTCTTAAGACTGTACACCTAAATAAAAACTATTTAATTAATTTAATATAAAGGAGGGCAAAGTGTAGGGAAGAAAGGTTGTTTATGGACAGAGTTCTAGGAGTCCTATCAAACAAGAGGTCTAATAGTTATGTAAAATTACATTGTAACAGTATTTAAAAAAATAAATTTGTTCATATTGAATTTTAATAACAGGCTGAAATCAGAATAAGTGTAGAATTGGGTCTTTATGTACTTTGAATTAGATAGGTTTGGTTAAGAAGAGATGACTATAGAGAACAGAAAATGATGTTCAAATTGAACTTGAACTCTTTTATTTGCTTTTGTTTCATGTTAAAATTTCTTCATGGTTTGCTTTCCAGAAAAACTGTATGTAAAAGCACAAAATTTATCATATAAATGAAGGTAACTTATCTTTCTAATATAATTTTTAAGGTATAAATAACAAAAATATTAGCATTGAATTTATTTTGATCAGCACTAGATGATTATTGGAGTGCCTATGTGGTTTGATATGCTTGCTTGAAGATATTATTAATTCATACATTCAGCATGTGTGGTATGTATTTCCATAGATTTATATAAGCATATACATATTTGTATGCTTCCACATATCCATATAATTTGCCATAATGCCTTTGCTATTCCTTTAAAAACAGAGACAATACCAATTTTCTACCCCTTGAATTAGGCAGGACTTCTAACTTTATTTGACCCATAATTACAATCCTAGCATTAAAGAAAATTGTATAATTTCACTTTCCCACTATTGATATTTGCCATGACCATGATAAATGGCTATGATGATGAAAGAAATAAAGAATCATTCCATATTGTCCCTTTTGCCCCAGAAAAGACCAATGTAGATAAGACAATTGAGCACCAATCTCCAGACAGGTGAATAAGACAAATTACAGTAGGCAGAACTTTGTCCCTGGCAGTTTATTACAGATTCCTGAATGAACTGGGTTGAGAAAACCTGGACCTAACCCAGATCATTTGAACCTCGAGAGTAGTAAAAGTGGTGTCTAATCCTCCTGAGATCTTTGTGGTTGTTACACAGCTGTAAATTTTAAACTTTTCATTTTGAATTGATTATAAATTTATTGAAAAGTTGTAAAGATTATATATATTTCCTTCCTCCTCTTCAGGAAGATTCTTCTAATACTAACATCTCAGATAATCATGTTTTATTTACCAAAACTAAGAAATTAGCATGGGCATAGGACTTATTAAGATCACTAATTTTTTCACTCATGGTCTTTTTTTTCTATTCTATGAACAATTCAAAATGCCACATGCAATTTTTTATAAGCTATTATTATTGGTCTAGGAAGTGACCTCTTAAATGAAGTCAACTGTACAAGGGATAAATACTTGTTTTCTATTGATTCAGTTTTTCCTCTTATATGTAGGTTAAAGCATTGCTTCTTAAACTTTAAGTGCATATAAATTAAGTTTGGATCTTGTTAAAATACAAATTCAGATTCAGTAAATATAAGACGGGTCCAGAGATTCTGCTTTTTCAACAAGATTTCAGAAGATGCTAATATTTTTGGTCCATGACCATTCTTTAGGTAGCAGAGACCTAAGATACAAAAACTAAGAAGAGAGCCTGGATGCTCCTCCATAAAGAGGAGCCAGACTAAGATTTCGAGCAACTTAATCACCTGTATGATGATTTGAGATGGAGCTTTCTGAATGATGTTCAAAGTTCCAGGAACCCAGTTATTAAAAATAAATGACTAAACCCAGTTCATACTCTCTTTGCTAGCCTAAATATCAATCGATTACAATATTTTATTTATACTATCATTAATGGGATAACCTTTCTTCTCTTTACTCCTCCTGATTTAGATCTTATAATACTACTTCAACTGCCAAAAAAAAAGGAAAAAAGGAAAGATAAAAGCAAATAATTTTGGGAATAGATAGACCTAAAAATATACATGAATCTTCCTTTAAAACTCATTATAATTTCTGTTCATTCAACACCTATGTCCAGAAGTTCAAAATGCTTCATACAAAAACAAAAATGATTCCTCCAAAATCAAGTGGCATGTTTATAATACATAGATTTTAACTTAAAAGAAAAAGAAACTTTGTGCAAAATGTTTTAAAAAGATGATTAGAATATATCAAATCATTCCAGTATATTATTTTTTAGATAATATATCCTATTATGATGATGTATGATGTGGTAGAACTGAAATCATAGCTGTAGTGGTTCATAGTGTGCAGCCTCTAAAGTGAAATAATAGAGCAGATGATCCTCCAAAATATGATCTTCATTTACTATTATATATAAGAAATCACTCAAATATTGATAGGCAGGATTTAGCTGTGTGCTTTCTGAGCAGGAGAAACAAACAAGATGGGATTTAAAGTATATCTCTTCATCTCTTTCCTGGGTTCTGCCCAAGAAATCACACACTACCAAGTAATCACTTCAGTCATTCCCTCCTACCCTGAAACTCTCTAACACTTATTATCAGTGCCATAACCCAATTAAATTAATTAATTCATGCAACAAGCACATATTTCTCTATGACTTAAATGCATGAATCAATACTACAATCCCATTAAGCATTTGAGAAACATCATGTGCTCTCTAAGCAGTTTGGACATGTATAATGGTTTCCCATTCTCTCCCATGATGCCAAACAAAAAGACTGTGTCTAGTCACTCTTTCAAGCTAAGTACCTTCTTCTGATTATCTTCGGAGTAAGTTATATCATCCATAAACTTTGTTAAGTTTCTTGCATTCTGGCAAGGAACATGGGAAACATTCAATATTTTATGTATTTATATAATTTATATAAATTATTATATTATATTATTATAAATTATATAATTTATATAATGTTTTATGTATTTATATAATGTTAATGTGCTTATTTCACAATTTAAATAAGAGTTTGTAGAACTCTTATTTTCACAATTGTTTACTCAAGTATTTGGGATTAGGACATTCCTTCAGTATTGTTTTCTCTCCTTTTATGGGCTTTTGTTTTCTTTTCTATTACATATAGAACATTTTATCTTCTATTACACAGAACAGGGCCTGGCCCAGACAGCTCAGGCAACAATATTATATGACCTCTATATTACCAATTGGTCATTATTATGAATATTCCCATTTGATTTCTCATTATATTACACTTTATGATCTTTAGAATAAAACTTTGAGCTATTATTGTTTTCCTGATTTTGCCTTTTATGAACCACGGGGAATTTGAATAAATGTGATTCACTCAGTAAGTATACATAGAATGAGTTGCATTTCTTATCAAATTTTGATCATGATTCTATGTTGAACTCACTATTAATAATATGTCTAGGTATGCAGATGTTAAGTAGATGTGCCATATAAACTCATCTCTCAGCCACAGGGTCACATTGACATAAATAAGTATAACATCTGCATCATTAGAAGTCAGAGCTCCAACACCGAAAGATGATAATAGAGTCTGTTTAAAATGAGGTCATGAAATATCAATCTAAAATGCTCTCTGTCAGACAGGTGACACTATTTCTGCTTTCTCTCAGAGGGAAGCATATTGATAATGTTCTCCATTTTCCATGTATGTTTTTCAAATATGAGAGTCAGCATCAAAATCTCATAAAGCACTTTGCCCTAGATTTAATAATTTCATTCCTCAGACTTTTGAAAAATGACAGCAGCCAACTTCCATTGTGAACATTTATTCCAAAGCATATTTTATTAGATTGGATCATGTTTGTGAATAAATAATGCATTTTATTTATTGATTCCATAAAGCACTTGTTAATTTTTTTTCCAGGAGGATAAGTTCATAGTCTGAGACTCAAAGATTTTCTGGAGATACATTTGAAATTTGCTAAGGCCATCAAGCAAATTACTCTTGGAGGTTATCTTTTACCCTATCAACTATTGCAAAGTCAGCAAATGCATCACTCTCTTTTAAATAATAGAGCTCCTGTACTTTTGAAGTATAGTAGCTATGACAGGTCTGATCTGATCAGAAGAATTGTCAGCAGCAAGCAAAATGTATTCACTTATCTACAATAAGGAAATCTTTTTAAAAATAGTCATGGTCTAGTTGGCTAATTTGAAAGAATCCAAGATGACTTAGAAGAATTTAAGATGACTCAATAACACAAAGAAAGTTAATTATATCAAGTGAAGCAGCATTGTCCTGATGGCCCAGAGCTTTGTATACTACTTTTACTCTTACTTGTTAGCGTCCTTATATTTTCTTTTTCTAGTATTTTTGTGCTTAGAGAGATTCCTGTTTGGTTGAAATTAGTATTAAAATTTGGACTCAGAAAGTAAAGTGTAAAGGCAAGTGTATGAACAATGGTTAAGATAGGAGGGAAACAGTTTAGGATCGAAGTGTTTCTATCATTCACCATCTTTGTACCCTGGGCAAGTTCATTACTTCTCTGCATGAGCTTATTATTCAGTTTGGTATATTGACTAACACATAGAATTTTGTGATGATTGAATGAATTAACCCCTGTGAGGACTATCATATAAGTCATAAGTGTATAATGAATGTTAGCCACTACTCTCAGGTGTCTTTTACAGATTCCCTTGTTAACTTTTATTGCATTTCTGAGAGATGTAGGGATTTTAAATATTACCAATGATTAAATCATTTTATGTTTCTTTAGGCATGAGGAAGTTGGAAGTGGGGGTCTTTCAGAGAGAGATACCTTTCTTGGTATCCATGATAATCATCAGTTTCCAGGCCCTTGCTATTAAATTTACCATTAATGAATTGATCTAACTATACATCTCCTTTAATTCTCACAAGATCCAGATGAATCATGAAAGTAATTCTTACATATTTTCAAAGAAAACATCGCCTCCATTATCTTTAGGCCATGATCACTGGGGGAAGGCCTCAGTAGAACTATTTTAATTGGTTAGCATTTATACATATTTATAGTCCCCATAGCTACTCTGACCATGATTACTGTCTATAGATTCCCAGCATTATCCCTACCTCTCCTTGCTCTATAACTGACTTCCTGCTGTTCTTAACTCAGGAGTGTTAAGTCCCATCTTTAAATGGTGAAGTATTTGTTTGTGACAAACACCATATGCCCAGAATTTTTGTACCCGTCTCAGAAAGGCCTTGCAGGACCTGACAGGTGGTATGCCTGCATATGGGGTATTCTTGTATCATCATTCATAATGATTCCCAAAAGGAGTAGGAGAAATTTACATATCAAAGGTTTCATCTCAGGAATGTATATTAAGTAAGAAGCTCAGTTTTAACTTTTGGGTCACAAAACTTCTTCAGGGACCATATCTCAATTTTAAAGACATATCTAATAAGGACAATTTAAGTAATTGTTTTGGTTGACAGTGTCACCTTCTATATTTTCAGATGATGTGGTTGTCTCAGGTTCACATTTCATTCAATCCTTAGGATAACTGTGCATCTAACAGTAGAGTCCACATACAATTATGGCCCATGTGCTGCTTACCTGTGCCATTGATTTAGTGCTCCATTGCCCTACATTGTCTCAAATATGACTTTTGCATCAGATATTAATTTATAAAACACTCACTGTGAAATGAAAGATATTGTCCCATTCAAGAAAATAAAACCATATAACCAGTAAGAAAGAGGGGTTCTGTGGCAATTTATCTACCTGTGCCTCTGAAATGTCATGGGGTGAAGCACATCTATTCAGATGACTTTAGCTGCATAGGCTACCTTTGTCTAGGAGTCTGTTTCAACATTTGATAATGCATATTCTGGAGGGAAAAAAATTCAACTTCTAGGGCTGGGATTGTAGCTCAGTGGTAGAGTGCTTGCCTTGCATGTGTGAGGTACTGGGTTCGATCCTCAGCACCACATAAAATAAATAAGTAAAGATATTAAAAAAAAAAGAAATATGTGTTGCCTTATACTGAGTTTTTTTTTTAAAAAAAATTCAACTTCTAGACTTCTCAGAATATTCATTATGACTAATACATATTCTGAGTCTACTAGCATAAAGAAATTTGCAACATTGCCCAAATTTATTTAATCATGGAATAACTTTTTTTTTCCTTCACAAAGACACAAAATAACTCATGACACTAAGGCTTTAGGTAACGCACTACCAAAAATGCAAATTTAGAACCTGGAGAAAACCCCTATTACATTGGGAGGGAGAAAAAATATATAATTAGAAGTTTATTGAGTAACTTGGTTTTGTCTAAATATTATATCTCTTGAATTAGAAAAATGAGATATACGCTTCAGTCTACTACAACCACCATAACTGGTTTGGTAGAAAGGAAGCAAATAGCAGCACAGCCATTTTTTAGTGTTTTGAGTTTTTTTGTTTTTACCATGCTTCTTATGGATCTGAGTCCAGCCACTACTGTAACTTTATTTATTTCCATATTGCTGCCAGTGTTTTTAAAAAAATTATGTCTTTTAATCCATTTCCTTCTTTTGCTCTAACTCTCACCTGGATTTGACTCTGATAGGATGCGGAGGGCTAACCGGTGTAGATGTCCCTGCATTGCTGTCATGCTCTTTAGCCTCTGTTCACTCTTCTACTAAATTTTGACATCTAGCTCTTAATCGCCTATCCTTCCCTTTTAGGCTGCTGATCTCAGGCTGGCTCCTTCAGCGCAACTGCTCAGATTAAGAAGTGTGTTATTTTTCTTTTATAGAGTAGAATGATCTTTGATTTTTAAAAATTCACCTTTAACCTTTTTTGTGTAGACTTTGCATTTTCCTATTGGATTTAACTGCAAAAGATAAAAGAGAGAAAATGAAGTTCAAAAAGCCCTTTATATCATTGTCTATATCTTCTTATTTAGCATATTAAAAACATATCCTTCCTTAGAAAACATCCAAAGTGATAGATTTAGTTGAAGGACAGAAGTGTAGAGAAGATGTAAAGTAATGAGAATAGATTGTTGTGTTGTACCTGGTTCCTACTGGCTCACTATAGTTAGTTTTCAGATTTCCATAAATTATGAAATCTGTTTTTACACACAGCCAACATTGAATATTAATTATATCAACTTATAATCCAATACATGGTGCTAAAAACAAATAAAAAGAAATAAATGCTACAAGCTGATCACCTAATTGTTTTACCATATGATTATATGTGGTCAATATTATTTATGTCTATTCTTTTTGTTAAAAATACATAACAGTGTGCTATTGTTCATCTTCTCCCAACCCCAAAGTCAGATTAGTAGCTTCAAACTTATTGTTGTGGGAATCGTCACAACACAGAGCTCTGCAAATGCTACACATAATTTCTTGACTTATTGTTTTATCAATGTCAACATCAGAAGTTGGTAAATTTTCTTAAACCTGTGTATCCAAAAAACTTTACCGTGGGGCAGAGTGGTTCACATCTGTAATCTCAGCAACTCAGGAGGTTGAGGAAGAAGGATCGCCAGTTCAAGGCCAGCCTCAGCAACTCAGTAATGCCCCAAACAATTTAGCGAGACCCCGTCTCAAAATAAAATATAAAAAGGGCTGGGGATTTGGCTCAGTGGTTAAGTGCTTCTAGGTTTTATCTCCAGTGCTCAAACAAAAACAACAAAAACAAAACCCTACAAAACCTTATTTACCAAAAACAAGCCTAGATTTGGCCTGTGAATTAAGGTTTGCTGACTTTTGGTCTAAACTTTAGAAAGTGATGCTGACCTTTTTATAATGCATTTAAGTATATTGTGTCTAATTATAGCATTGACAATAGGATAAAAATTCAGAAAATATTACAGTATTTGAAAATATTATCCCATGTATCAAAAATATCATACTTGCCTATGAAAAATGAGTGATCTGGCATATATCTTTGTTTTACTTTCATATAATCATTGATGTAGTTTAAAATGATATCCAACATTTAGGTTGGAGCTGTATTTGTTTGTAAGAATATTCATAAATTGACTATAAGAATTTGGCAAAAATTAACCAACACATTCTATGAGAATCAAATGGCTATACAGCATTGTATGTTGTGTTATCTTTCTTTATTACTATTTATAAAAGATGTACTACATATCTTTTATATCAGTAAAGGATTTTCTGTATATGTCTGTATATAAGCATACTTTCTTTTTCTTTCTGAAGAGCCTGTTGTTAAACATTTACCCGTTCACCATTAAGGAAAAAAATTGCATGTGGGAGCAAATAGAAGCAGTACTATAAAAGGAAGTAGCTGTATTCACCTATGAAACCATCAGAAGGAAAGAAAGAGAATGCTTGGGAGAATGTGTGTTTTTTTCTTACTTGAAAAGACCCTCAACATTTGCATTAGTCAGGGTTCTCTAGAGGAACAGAATCAACAGGAAGTATAATTATAAAAAGGGGACTTATTAGGTTGGCCTACACGACAAGAAACTGGATAGTCCATAATGGCCATCTGTGGGCTGGAGAGCTGGAAGAACCAGTAGGTGTGCAGTCCAAGAGGCTGAAGCCCCAGAACAAGAGGGATCAATAGTGTTATCCTAGTCTGAGACCTAAGCCTTCTGGAGAATCACTGTCAGAGTCCACTTTGGAAGAGTGGAGAAGCAAGAATCCAAAATCCTCAGACCATTGCAACAGCAATCAAAAACCCATTCAAGGAGAATGGAGCTTGCATCTGCTGCTGCTTCTTTGTTCTTCCAACTTTTATTCCATCCAAGCCATCAGCCTATTGGTTGGTGCTACCCACACTTGTGGGGGATATCTTCATTTCATTTGGCTATCTAAAATGCCAATCATTCCTAGACACACCCCCACTGACACACTCATAACCCCCTTAATCCCTGACATCTCTTAATCCAATCAAGTTGACAGTTCAAATTGACCATTCCAGCATTCTCCTGGATTGAGGTAGGGATGTTAAATGACAAATAAGAAATTAATGATACTTATTAAAGATGATTAGGAAGACATATTTGGGAAGGAGATGACGACAATGGAGTTTCATAGTAGAGAGGAGAAAGATAGGAATAAACTGTAAATACAAGAACAAGTAGGAATTTATAACCAAGCAGCAGGGTGGTGGTCAAAGAATGGAAAATTACTAAGAAGAAACGTGAAGGCTAGGAGCATCTTTACTGAAGGCAGGCCAAGATAATAAGAGATCAAGGTTCAGGAATAAGGGATTTGATCAAATGTAGAGGGTAAGACACCAGCAATGTAGGAGTTTTGTTAAATTGGCTTGGTAGGATTCTTGCTAAACCTTGACCATGCAGGTCACAGACAAAGCACAATATCAGAACTTCCAGAAAAAGAGTACTCAGAAGAAACTGAGTCAAGTTTGGCCAAGAAGAGGGAGTCTTTGTCACAGGATGTGACCATTGTGCTTATAACAGACCAAGGTGAAAGCATTACTTCCTGTAATAAAAGCACTCAGTGCAACATCAACCTTGAAGTAACTTTTATTTTGAATACAGACTGAAGTCTGATATGGGCATCTTATCACAGCTTTCAGCTTTGTTCTAATCAGAAAAATATTTCATGCAGCTAACAGACAACTTTTAGGTTTTGGAGAAATGATTGTCATAAAAAAACTGTGGATTTTAAATGACTAAAGAAAATTCTCATGAAGGGAATGCATTGGCTACTGCACTTTTATATTCTTTGTCATTATTGTTTTGGTGCTGACTAGTTTTTTGGGATTCCATGCATTAGAACATCAATTTCTTTCCACAGCTTCAATTAAAACACACTATGGTTATTCGTCAATTTTGCATTATACCATAGCTCTAGGAAATCTGCATGCTGGTCATCCATGATTTACACTACCTAGAGGCACAAATTTAATCCTGGGCCACCTTCCTCACTCTGATCAATTTTCCATAATGGTGGCCAGGATTCGGGTAATTTGATTTTACATTACTATTATTTATAGGAAATTATTTCTATTGCCTCAAGAAATGCTATTCATTTTCAAGTCAAACATTGATGCTTTTTCATCTTGATTGGGTTAATCCTCCATCTTCCTTATCTACTTCAGTTGGGGTTTGACTTCATTATAAATATTATACAGAATTGACTGTAATGCTGTTCAGCCATTCATCACAGTGGCTTTCCTAGTGTCTGACTATCAACCATCACTTTAAAAATCTGTGTTTTAAACCTGTGTTTTAAGAGCCTGTGTATTTTACCCTCCTCTCATCATGCATAATGCTACTTCCAAGTTCAAAAGGAACCATTTGTTATTCTCCCTGCACAATTTTTCACTTACTATGTTGTTGCTAGGAGGTGGCAATGGCAGCGAGCTAGCTCCTTGGGGACATGGTAAGAGCAATTTAAGAAATGTGAATGTTGTTTGTGTATGGTAAATAAAATGAAGGACACTTACCGTATTGTTTATAATGAAAATAAAGATTTCCTATAGTAGAGATCTAGGTCAATATATGATAGTAAATATAAATGGGATACTATGAATCATAAAATAATTTTGATAAGGCCTAAGCAAAATAAAAAAATAATCATGATACAATATTTAGTGAAAATTATGGAATTAAAATTATGACCTACTGATTCTCATAACTATACTATTTATTGTGAATAAAAATGATTAAAAACAATCATTTTTTGAATGGCAGGATTATGGATGATTTCAATTTTCTCCTTCAGCCTTTTCTGTGGTTTTCCAAATCATATAATGTTCTTGTTTTATTATTTAGTAGAACTTAAGTATCATTACAAAAAAATAAAATAAAATACCAAAACTAAAAACAATAGCAGCACCCCTTTCTGTATAAGCCCATCGATGATTTGATCTGATCACATATTAGAGCAGATCTCACTGTCCTGTGGTTGTGTAAATCAGAGATCTGATCTCTGGTAGAAGAATCTCCTCATGAAAATGAAAAAAATGAAGATGAGGGTGGGGTGGCATCTGCCATCCTCCATTGCTCTAGCCCTGACTTAACTCCTTATGGGGATCTGAACAATTTTTTCCTCATAATGAAATTATTTTCTAATAGTTTTTGATTCTTCCTTTAAGAATTATATTGCCCTGGCCCAGGACTGCCCCCACCAATCCACCAACCCATGCCAGAACCCAGATCCAGACCCAGGACCACCTTCAAGACCCTCGTGGGAGCCCAGGCCTAGAGCCCCTGCAGACCATAGGAGCCCAGGCCCAGTACCATCTCTGAGGACTCCCTCGGAAGCCCAGCCAAGGTCAGGCCGAGGACTGCCCCCACAGACCTGTGTGAGAGCCCATGCACAGGACAGTCCCTGTGCAGAGTCAAGGTCCATGTGGTTACTCTCTTCCTGAATCCATCTTGGGACATTGCAGCTATCACCATAGCCCTTCCTCATGTAGTAGCCTCCACCTTGGGACAATACACAGAGCCTGGAGGCAGCTGTCCCCCTCAGCTCAGCATGCCACAGTGCTGCATCTCTGATCAGTCAGCCCAAAGCCATTGTAAGTCCCACCTTTCAGCCCCATCTCTGAAAGTGTTTGCATACATCTTGGGCCCCTCCTCACTACTACCACCACCATACTTAGTTGCAGTAGTGTCCATCTGGGGACACCTGCTGGGGACTAGAAGTGAAGTCCAATATGAGGTACAGATAATCAGTAGGGTCACTACAAGATTATAGGATGAAACTGCAATAACTCAGATTGGCACTACAAAACAGGAAGACACATAATCAATGTGAAGAAATAAAGGAAGAAACAAACCAAGATACTACAATAATAGAATTCATTGACAGCACAGTTGATGAGATATTAGAGAAAGAGTTCAGAATTGTACATAATTAAAATGATGTATAAATACAAGTAGCAAAAGATTACTTCAAGAAAGAGCTAGAAGTTGAAAAAAAATCAGAAATTCTTGAAATGAAGGAAACAATAAACCAAATAAAAAAACTCTATAGAAATCATCACCAACAGACTAGATCACTTGGAAGGTAGAACCTCAGATAATGAAGACAAAATATACAATCTTGAAAATAAAGTTGACACAGTGAAGATGAACCATGAACAGAACATCCAAGAATTATGGGATAGCATCAAAAGACCAAATCTAAGATTTATCAGGATAGAGGAAGGTACAGAGTTTCAAACCAAAGGAATGCACAATCTCTTCAATGCAATAATATCAAAAAATTTCCCAAACATGACAAATGAATTGGACAATCAAATATAAAAGGCTTATAAGACACCAAATGTACAAAATTATAACAAATCTAAACCAAGGCACATTATAATGAAAATGCCTAGCATATAGAATAAGGATAGAATTTTAAAAGCCAAAAGATAGAGGAATCAGATTACACATGGGGGAGACCAATTTGGATCTCAGCAGATTTTTCAACCCAGACCCTAAAAGCCAGGAGACCATGGAACAACATGTACCAAGCTCTGAAAGACAATAGATGCTAACCAGGAATCTTATATCCAGCAAAATTAAGCTTCAGATTTGATCATGAAATAAAAACCTTCCATGATATATGAAAGTTAAAAGAATTAACAGCAAGAAAGCCTGCACTACAGAGCATTCTCAGCAAAATATTCCATGAGGAAGAAATGATAATCAACAATTAAAATCTGCAAAGAGAGGAACTACACTAAAGAAAAGGCCAATCAAAGGAGAAACCAAGTCAAATTAAAAACCAAAAATAAACCAAAATGACTAGGATTACAAATCATATTTCAGTAATAACCCTGAATGGGAATGGTATAAATTCATCAAGTAAAAGACAGACTGACAAATTGGATAAAAAGAAAAAAAGGACCCAACAATATTCTATCTTCGAGAGACTCATCTCACAGGAAAAGACATCCACAGACTTAAGGTGAAAAGGTGGGTAAAAACATATCACTCATATGGACTGTGTAAATAAGTAGAGGTTTCGATCCTCATATCAGATAAAGTGGATTTCAAACCAAAGTTAGTGAAAAGGGATAAGGAAGGACATTTCATATTGCTTAAGGGAATCATACATCAACAAGATATAACAATCATAAATATCTATGCCCCAAATAATGGGGCATCTATGTATGTCAAAGAAACCTTTCTCAATTTCAAGAATCAAATAGACCACAACACAGTAACACTGGGTAACTTCAACACACCTCTCTCACCACTGGATAGATCTTCCAAACCAAAAGTAAACAAAGAAACTGTAGAACTCAATAAAACAATCAATAATTTAGACTTAACAGACAGACATACATAGAATATTCTATCTATCAACATGTGAATACACATTTTTCTCAGCAGCATGTGGATCCTTCTCCAAAATAGATCATATGTTATGCCACAAAGCTAGTATTAGAAAATACAGAAAGTTAGAGATACTACTCTGCATTGTATCTGACCATAATGGAATAAAATTATAAATCAAAGACAGATTAAAAAATAGAAACTATTCCAACACCTGGAGGCTAAATAATGCACCATTGAATGACGTATGGATAACAAAAAACATCAGGGAGGAGATAAAAAAATTCTGAGAGGTAAATAAGAACTCTGATACAACATATCAAAATCTCTGGGACACTATGAAGGCAGTACTAAGAGGAAAGTTCATTACATTGACCTCATTCATTAAAAGAAAAAAAAATCAACAAATAAACAACCTGACACTACATGTCAAAGCCCTAGAAAAAGAGTAACAAACCAATACAAAAGAAGTAGAATACAGGAAATAATTAGACTCATGGATGAAATCAATGAAATTGAAACAAAAGAAACAATTCAAAAAATTGAAAAAACAAAAATCTAGTTTTTTGACAAAATAAATAAAATTGACAAACCCTTAGCCACTCTAATGAAAAGGAGAGAAAAAACCCAAATTACTAAAATTGGTGATGAAAAAGGAAATATCACAACAGACTCTACTGAAATACAGAAGATAATTAGAAACTGTTTTGAAAATTTATACTCCAGTAAAATAGAAAACCTTGAAGACATTGACAAATTTGTAGAGGCACATGACCACTCAAACTGAAATAGGAGGATGTTCATGACTTAAGCTGATCAATTTCAAGCAAGAAAATAGAAGACACCATCAAAAACCTACCAACCAAGAAAAGCCCAGCACCAGATGGATTCATCATAGACAAGTTCTACAAGACCTACAAAGAACTAACACCAATTCTCCTCAAATTATTCCATGAAATAGAAAAGGGTTCAAATTCATTCTATAAGGCTATTATCAACCTGATACCAAAACCAGACAGACACATCAAAGAAAGAAAATTACATACCCTGATGAACATAGATGCAAAAATTCTCAATAAAATTTTGGCAAATTGCATACAAAAACAATTTGTGGGGTTCATTCCAGGGATGCAAGGTTGGTTCACCATATGGAAATCAATCAATGTAATCTATCACATCAATAGACTTAAAGATAAGAATCATATGATTATATCAATTGATACGCAGAAAGCATTTGAAAAAATACAGTATCCTTTTATGTTTAAAACACTAGAAAAACTAGAGATAGTAGGAACATACCTCAACTTTGTAAAAGCTATCTATGCTAAACCCAAGGCCAACATCATCCTAAATGGAAAAAAATTGGAAGCATTCCCTCTAAAATTGGGAATAAGACAGGGATGCCCTCTTTCACCACTGCTATTCAACATAGTCTTTGAAACTCTAGCCAGAGCAATTAGACAGACAAAATAAATTAAATGGATATGAATAGGAAAAGAAGAACTCAAACTATCATTATTTGTCAATGACATGATATTATACTTAAAAAAAAAGAAATTCTTTGGAATCAATTTAACAAGAGATATGAAAGATTGCTACAATGAAAATTATAGGACACTAAAGAAAGAAATTGAAGATGATCTTAGAAGGTGGAAATATCTCTCATGCTCTTGGATAGACAGAATCAATATTGTCAAAATGGCCATACTATCCAAATATCTATACAGATTTAATGTGATCCCAATGTCATTCCTTATAGAAATAAAAAAAAGATCCTGAAATTCATTTGGAAAAATAAAAGACCCAGAATAGACAAAACAATCCTTAGTAAGAAGAGTGAAGCAGGAGGCATCACAATACCAGACCTTAATATATACTACAAAGCTATAGTAACTAAAACAGCAAGGTATTGGCACCAAAATAGACATGTAGACCAATGGTACAGAATGGAAGACACAGAGACAAACTCACATAAATACAGTATCTCATACTAGAAAAAGGTGCCAAAAACAATGAAGAAAAAATATCTTTTTCAACAAATGGTGCTGAGAAAAATGGAAATCCATATGCATCAAAATGAAAATAACCTCTATCTCTCACCATGTACAAAATTCAACTCAAAGTAGATTAAGGACCTAGGAATTAGACCAGAGACCCTACACCTAATAGAGGAAAAAGTAGCCCAAATCTTTATCACATCAGATTAGGCCCTGACTTCCTTAACATGACTCCTAAAGCAAAAAAATAAAATAAAATCAAGAATCAATAAATTAGATGGATTCAAACTAAAAAGCTTCTTCTCAGCAAAAGAAACAATCAATGAGGTGAAGAGAGAGCCTACATTTTGGGAGCATATTTTTGCCACATGCCTGTCAGACAGAGCATTGATTTCCAGGACATATAAAGAACTCAAAAAACTTAACACCAAAAACAAACAAACCAATCAATAAATGGGATAAGGAGCTGAACAGATGCCCCTCAGAAGAAAAAATACAATCAATCAACAAATATATGAAAAAATGTTACACATCTCTAGTAATTAGAGAAATGCAAATCAAAACTACTCTAACATTTTATCCCATGCCAATCAGAATGGCAGTTATCAAAAATACAAGCAACAATAAGTGTTGGCAAGGATGTGGGAAAAAGGGCATACTCAACCATTGCTGGTGGGACAGCAAATTGGTACAACCAATCTGGAAAGCAGTATGGAAATTCCTTAGAAAACTTGGAACGGAACCACCATTTGACCCAGCTATCCCACTCCTCAGTCTATACCCAAAAAAGCATACTGCAGTGATGTAGCCACTTTAATATTTATAGCAGCTCAATTCACAGTAGTTAAACTATGAAACCAACCTAGATGTCCTTCAGTAGATGAATGGATAAAGAAACTGGCATATATACACAATGGAATATCACTCAGCATTAAAAGAGAATAAAATTATGGCATTTGCAGGTAAATAGATGGAGTTGGAGAATATCATGTTAAGCAAGGTAAGCCAATCCCAGAAAACCAAAGGCCTAATATTGTCTCTGATAAGTGGATGATGATCCATAATGGGGGAGGAGACATTGGAATAATGGAGGAATTTTGGTCAAAGGAGAGGGAAGGAAGGGTAGGGGGAATGGGGGCAGGGAAGATTGTAAAATTAGAGGGACATCAATGCACTAGGTACATGTATGACTGCACATATGTTGCAACTTTACATTGTATACAACCAGAAAAATGAAAAGTTGTGCTCCATTTGTATATAATGAATCAAAATGCATTCTGCTGTCATGTATACCTAATTAGATTAAATAAATTAAAAAAAGAATTATCTTGTCCTTTCTTGGTAAGTAAGATACATTTATGTCTTAAAGACCTTTCTATAAGAAGCATTCATTATTAAGAACTTATTGCCACACTTATTTCCAAAAAGTCATGATTCTTACTGGCTTTACTGATGAAACTGGATTGATTATAAAAAAAAATAAATAAAAATTGTTTTCTGGTTGATACAAAGCCTAACAACTATGAGTAAACTGAATAATTTTTTTAGTAGAAGGTCCTTTCTGAGATGATTTAGATTCTTTAAAATCTCTGAAAATGAAGGTGGGTGATGTGATAGTAAATAGCTGAGGTAAAGCTGGGCGTGGTGGCACATGCCTGTAATCCCAGCATTTTGGGAGGCTGAGACAGGAGAATTGCGAGTTCAAAGCCAGCCTCAGCAATGGTGAGGCACTAAGTAACTCAATGAGACCCTGTCTCTACATAAAACACAAAATAGGTCTGGGGATGTGGCTCAGTGGTGGAGTGCCCCTGAGTTCAATCCTGAGTATCAAAAAAAAAAAAAAAAAGCTGAGGTAAGCTATTTGTCCTTTCCATCTGCCTTCTATTATTTTTCAAAATTTCTAAAAAATATATAACAACAAAAATCTGAGAGAATATACAAGGATAGCATTACCCTTCTTTTTTTGTCTCAACACAAGACAGGTTTGCCTGTAGCTAGTAAAGGAAGTCATCTCATGACTCTCTCGTCCAGCCCAGCTCTCAATATGTTCTGGGATGCTGAGCCAACTGAGGTGGGACACATAGTGCATGTTTGACTCTTCCTTTCCAGTGTCCTCTGCAACTCTAGGCAGGACCTGTGGCAGGTACATATCATCTCATGCCACAAATGATGATGTGGGCCCTGAATCTACCATCTCACTAACTTTTAGATATTTTCAGGAAACATAAGCAAATGGGTCAGGATTGAGTTTTACACTCACTGGAGCATGGAAATTTAAATGATTGTTTCAATTGATGAAAAATAAAGTATTTTTGATTAATCATGACTTCCATCAGTACCAGCTTTCATACTAAAATCATTTGTGATTTTATTTCTATTTTTAATTTTTTCTCATATATACTTTGCATCAATTTTTAGGCTTAGCTATAGGTCTCCTGCTCTTCCCTCACCCTTCTAAGAAACAGATTTTTCTTTTTCTCTAAAATAACTTGTTTTTGTATCCCCATGACTTTCTTTCTTTGAATTTTTGTTGTTTTGTTTTGTTGGGTGCACTTTAGTAATTTGTTCACAAAAAGCCTAAGTAAATTATCTTCATCCTTAAGCATCTAAAAACTTTTTTTACACTTGAATGCAATTTTTAAGCTATTATTGCAGAACATTGAAGATGATTCCATTGCCTTCTGCTGATTACACTATTGATAAAAATTCTGATGCCAATTTTATTCTTATGTACCACTGATAAGTTTTTATTTTTATTTTTCTCCAGGAAAGCTGTTAACTTTTTCTTTTCTATTTAGGTTTCTAAAGCTTCATGATGATATGCCTCAGGGTTGGTTTGTTTTGCACTAACCCTATTAGTCTTAGGATTTTATTTTTATCTAGAAATTGAGTTTATTAGTGGATTATTCCTTCTCTTTCTTTTTTTCCTATATTTTCATTCTGAGGCTGATAACTGATGGGCCTGGAAACTCCTGGATGTCATTTCTTTGTCTCAGCTTTGCTCTCATATGTGCTTATTATGGGTGGGAGTGGTGTGCGGGGCTGGAATTAATTTATCTTTCTCATGTGAGAGCTCTAGGTCCCTCAGGAAGCATTGTGCTATCTTGGGGCCTTCTCCAGATCTGCAAGTCTACATCACAGAACAGAATTTATAGACTTTGTTGGAAGGCAGAAGTCTTCCTCCTCTTGTCTTTCTTTTGGTGACTATATATCCAAGCCCTTCTGGACCAGGAACAGACTATCCTCTGGCTTTCAGGCAACAGTTTTCAGGTCATTTGTCTGGGGGCAGATACTTGTCATCTGCTTTACAGGCTGATGAGAAGAGAGCCCAAGGAGTCTCGCTGTGTTCCTCATCATTTTATTGTGAAGGCTTCCTCAAGAATTTGTGGGACTCCAGGTTAAGTACTCCATGAAGACTCTGATGTTTTAGGTTTGTATTTATGTGTGTGTGTATATGTGTGTGTGTGTATATGTGTGTGTGTGCACACTTGCTTTGCTCTTTTCCTATCAATCTTGTCTCATTTACTTCTGTCCTTGAGAAATTTCTAAAAATCTAAAGCAATGAATAGCATTAGTTTTTGTGGTGTGTATGTGTAATGTTACAGGATGTCCTCACAGATTTTGCTTGTTTTAGGAGGGGATATGGACATTTAGGTTTAGCTTACTATTGAGAACATAAAAATTCTAAGCCAACCAGCTGCATATTCAGTGAGGTGTTCCAGACTTACTTTCTGTTCTAAAGGCAGATCCATGATTAAGGTTTTGCCCCAAACAAAATTATGGGTGGATCTCTCTCTAAGGACCTTTCTTCTCCAATCAAATAGAAAGGTCAGTCACTCTCCTGGGGTAACAGAGTGATATCCAAGTGACATTAAATTTTATATTACCCAGTAATTCTTTTCCATAATATTTTAATACTTATTTTATATTACTGGACCCACACACTTCCTGAATTATAGATAATTGCTGTTTTGTAGATGAGTAAACTGAGATACAACATGACTAAACACCTTGCATCCATAAGAACTTGGACAAGATTACATTTAGAACCCAATTATCCTAATCTACTAGTTACTGTTTTTGTGCAGCAATACTTGTGATAGACTAAACTCACATATTCACCACATTGCTCAGGGTTTCCCAAAGCACTGAACACAAACCTTATCATTTAAAGAGCATACTCAAGTGTTAAATGTGGGGCTGATACAAATCATTCTATTTACACAATGATTGTAAACATCTATTGAGCACTCATAGCCCTGGTGGGTTTCTGGTACCTTCTCCATGTTATCTAAGGCACCTTCACAACTACCTAATCAGTAAGGAGTGTGTTTTACTATCATCTTCATTCTACAGATGAAGAAACTGAGATGCTAGATCCTTGTTCTAAACTGAGGATTAACCAAGTAAGGTCTGGGACCAAATTTACCAGCATTCTGTTTTTGTTTCTTACTGTCCACAAACCAAGAAGAGATTTTACGTTTCTTTTTAATTGTTCAATTTTTAATGATTGTAAAAGTAACGACATAATATACTTGATTTTGGCTTGGCCTTGCAAAACCTAAAACACCATCTGGCCCTTTAAAAAAAAAGTGCCAACACACTTCTGCATTTCTATTACTAGTTACAATTAGTTGTGGCACAACTCACTGCTTGTGGGTTGAGATGTGCAATTGGGAAATGCTGCCCTAGGACACCATTGGGTTTAGAGAGTGAAATCAGGCAATTTGAAGCTCTTATTACTTCTCTTGCTTCTTTCCTCCTACCTCATAAATAAGATCTTAATAGGTAGCATGTGTACATATGTGCTTAACTATTAGATTGAATGAATAAAATTTATCCCTCTCTCTTTACCTCATTTTAAATATACCCAGTTTCTCCTAAGAAAACAGTGAGAAGCATGCAGAGACAGAGGGAATCTGAAAGTAAATCAGGGACCCTGAGAATCTTGACTGTTGTTTCCAGAATCCATTTTAGCAGCTCTTCTGGTGGCAGAGAGGGCCTGCAAAGGATTAGGACAGGCATCTAGCCTAACCTCCGGAACAGGGTTTGTGTGTGTACATTTCTTTGCAGGTAGGGAGAAGCATACCAAATGCCATGTTACTTGTAAGGAACTTGGTAAGCATGCAACTATGGCAAATAAGATATATTTTAGTTATTTGGGAAATGGAGGCAGGAGGATCCCAGATTCGAGGGTAGCCTGTGTAATTTAGCAAGGCCCTGACCAAAACTAAAATATAAAAGGGCTGTGAGCCAAGTCCAGTGGCACCTGGCTATACTCCCAGCAATTCAGAAGGCTGAGGCAGGAGGATCACAAGTTTGAGGCCAGGCTCAGCCACCTAGCAAGATCTTGTTTCAAAATAATAAAAAGGACTGGAGGTGTAGCTCAGGAGCAGAACACCCCTGGGTTCAATCCCCAGTATCAACTGGGGAAAAGTCATCTGTAACATGTCACAATATTATTTTCATAAAATGCTAATAGCTGTTTGGAGGCGGGGAAGACATCTACATGCTTATGTTTACACATGTTTTGGTTAACCAAAGTTATGTTTCCTTAGTCAGAAATTCTCCTAGAGCTTGTAATATTAGTATATTATCAGTCTAAAAGTGGAGTTTATTGCATATGGTGTTTCCTACAGTTACTAGATGATAAGCAATGTTATTTTCCTTGTGTGATTTTCATCAAATAACATGTACTGTGGGAAACATAGTTTGGGAAAAATTAACACAGCAGTGTTCTTTTCCCCACCAGAATCTTTTTCTGCCCAGTGAATCAGTACCAGTTAATTCAAGTCAGAGCCATTCCTCCTAGATAATGCAGAACCATATTTATAAATCTCCATTTGCCCATTCCTATTTCCTATGTTAGTTTCCAGGCAAACCACAGCCTTCTGTGTGCATTTGACATTATATTATTCTTTTCCATTCTAATATACTTTGATAACTGTAAATTTGCAAGTTGAAAACTCATTTCTTTATTGTGTCTCTCCTTGGTTTAGCTGTCTTGTGCACATTGGGTTACCTTAATCTAGTCAGCCAACTCTCTATATCACAATGTAAAAAATTGACAGTTAATTTCAACCTAGGTGGTGACTTTTTGCTAAGTTAGACCTTGGAGGCCTCTGTAAACCACTGGGTTGGAGGTTTATAACATATTATAGGGAAGTCTGAAACCCTCTGGCAAATGACCACATTGTTCATCCCCAGCATTAAGTATCACCTGACATAAATAGACAGCTTACTTTTGAAATTCTATTTTACATTCTACTCGGGGATTGACTGAAATGGATTTTGGTGGTTTTCTTTTTTATAAACAATCTTCAGATAAGAGAAAGCTACTGAATTCTCTAAATAAAGATCAGTCTGACCGGCCCTGACCACCTTTGGCAATCCTGTTTCCATCACCGTGTGGCAGAAATCAGCATTCTCTGTTTACAGCAGGACTCCAAAAAAGAGATAGCAATTTCCTTGTGCACATCAATTTCTCTTGTGTATGGGCAGCCTGTAGCTGTAATCAGATCTGTCAGATCTTTGTAAAAGAATTGGAAAGTGGCCTTACTCATGTGGAAATCTAATAGCATCTAGTTGTCACTCCCTCTTGGCAGTATCGCCCCAGAACATCAGTGTGGTGTCCTGTGTCATGCAGCTACAGTGGGCTGGGTCCCTGCCCGAAGAGATGCTGCTAAACTTGGCCACTTCGCTCACTCTTGCAGAATTCATGATCTACCCAGAGCTGTCCTTCTCCAGATTGACTTTAAGGAAATGATGTCATCAAGTCCTGGGTATTTTAGTCTGTCAATATAAATGCTGGCATTATAATTCATATATTAAAACTGATTAATGAAAATAATTGAGAGATTGGAAATACATCCATCATTTTTCCTTGTTTTTTAAAAAAATGTGGTACTCTGTGGTATTGAAGTGTTATCCTCAGTCTGTCTTTATCATTCTGCTTTCAGATTGTACCAAAAGAGGTAAGACTTTTTTAAAAAAGAACTTCAAAATATTATCTCAGCCACTTATTATCTTAGACATTAGATGCTATCTAATTGATTTTTAAGCTTTTATTTTTCATCTATATTATGTTATATATCTCAGTGTATTTTTGTGTTCTATTTGTAGAGAAAAGTTATCAAATTTCTGGCTTTTAGCATAACTATTCAGTATATCAATACCTGTTAACAGAGCAGTTAAATATTGAAATCATGCTGCATGTTAAATGAAATCAATTTCAAAGTAAATTGAATTCCTGAATGAAGGTGGGTGTATCTTTCCACAAGAAGGAGGAAATGTTAAAAGAGTTGCAAGTACAAGCAGATCTTGAGAACATAAACTGAAGTGTCTACGGAACATAGACGTATATGGTAATACAACAATCATTATCAAGTGTCTTAAAAGTAAAATGTATTCAGTACAAGTTGAAACATGGAAGAAAATATATAGATTGAAAACATGATTTTTTTTTTCTGATAGTCAGTCAGTTGTCGGCTTTAAAAGACCATTTGTACTGATCTTGAGCCTAATGCAGCCAGAATCCCTATTCATTATTTCAAACCAGGAAAGAAATAAAGGAGGCTGAAGTAAGTAATGTCTATAAAGCAAATACCATATTTTAATTAGCTGGATCTGGTTATTGTTGATGAATGAACAGGGTTCACACACGTTTTTAAATATTGAATACTGTATACTTTTGTTAAACCTTCATTGTCTATTGTGGTCCTAAGAGAGTAAGTTTTAACCTTACAAGCTCTAGTTCTCTCCTCTTTCCCCATTTCTCTTTCTACTCAAGGATTTTACTTGGTAGATTTTAAGTATTAGTTATATTTTATCATTAGACAAAATGATCTTTTTAATTTATATTTGCTTTTATCTGCATTTATTTGGTGGTAAAATTCTTCTCAGAGTTTGAAATGAATTTTGGTGGTCTCCTTTGTAGAGAAAAATAGAAAATAAGAAAATATAAGCAGCCTGAAAGAATAGAATTCCCCTGCCCCCCACACGGAGTTTTCTATTTTAATGTGGCGATAATCCTCAGGGTTATGTATGACACAGATTGTAGAATATAGCAAAAACATCATATATACTTATAAACATAGAAAAAATTTCTATGAGTTTTTGTTTATTTTCTCATTTTCCATACTACTATGAAATGTAAGACAAGAAGCAACTTAGCAAGTATTTGTCATGGGGACACAGGGGCAGGTTTAGGAAATGCAGAGGAGTTGGAAAAGTAGAGTAGATAGCAATTAGGGCTTTCATGTGACTTTACACCTGGTTGTTGTTTTTTTGGGGGGGAGGGAGTATCAGGGATTGAACTCAGGGGCACTCAACCACTGAGCCACACTCCTAGCCCTATTTTGTATTTTATTTAGAGACAGGGTCTCACTGAGTTGCTTAGCGCCTCACTGTTGCTTAGACTGGCTTTGAACCTGTGATCTTCCTGCCTCAGCCTCCTGAGCTGCTGGGATTACAGGCATGTGCCACTGCATCTGGCTCTACCTGGTTTTTGAGAGTTAATAATAAGGTGAAAATAATTGCAAAAATTTCAGTCCTCTCACGGAGGGAACAATATGAAAAATTTATTCTATGTGATTCTAAAAGCAAATGAAAATAATAAATTTAAGGCATGTTGAGAATATGGGGTGGAGTGATCAGGGCTAAGAGGAAATGACTGAGTGATCATCAAGGAGAAAAACTTGCTGATGATAAGAAAAACAGGAAGGCAGACATTAGCTTTTCCAGTGAGGGTAGTGGTCTAGAGCAGACGTTGGCAAATTACATCTAGTGGGCTAAATCTGGCAAGGGCCAGTCTTTTTTATGACTACCAGGTATAAATAGTTTTTACATTTTAAAGCATTATAAAAAATAAAGAGGAATATAAGATAGACACGTATTCATAGAGTATGGCCCATAGAGCTTAAAATATTTATTATCTGATCCTTTACAGAATAAGTTTGTCAAGCCTTAGTCTAGAGTAGCCCTGCTCAAACTTTCTGTGACAAATGGAAATGGACTTGTGCTGATCAATGTGGTAGTCATGAGCTGCATGTTAATACTGAGCCCTTGGAATGTGGCTAGTGGAATGAGGAATTGAATGTTTAACTTAATTTTAATTAATTTTAATTCAAAAATTAATTAAAATGTGGCTGATGACCACCATCTTGGACAGTCATGTGTGAAGATGAAGACCATTTTTACATAAAATCAAAGGTTCTGGATTATTTCATGTCTTGCACTGTATGGTATTCAGTCTGCAGCAAGCTGAGAGTGAAAGACCACTAGAATGAGAATGAAGGGCAATATTTGTAAGCTTGTAATTTCTTGGCAGAGGGCTATGGTAGGAAAACAATCCTATGGAGAATTCCTACACCGAGGATATATTCTAAAGTCTAATAGAGATGGCCAGACTCTTAACAATTTCCAAGCTGTATGCTAAGAATCTAAGAATGAGAGATTTGATCTGGAGGAATAAAAAGCAGGTTTGTGTGTAGACTGTACCTTGGGAACAATTACAGTGTCAGGAAAAAGATGAGTCAAGTGGAGGAATTGGTCTGTAATACACAAAGGCCAAAATCATGATCCATATCTGCAGAAACAGGACTGACAGAAGAAAGATGGAACAAACAGACCTTTCAAGACAGTCAAGAAGCAGGGAAATGTTATTCTTTTCCTGAGGACCAGTCCTCTGCAGGGAGGAAGTGTGATTGAATGGAGAACTTTAGTGTTTAGAAGACTTTGGCATCGGATACCCACATGGATTTCAGAGGTGAGGTGGAGCAGCAGGTATCTTGATATAGCCTGAAACCTCTGTTCCATTCCTTCAGATATAAGTGTCGGGCCATCAGATAAAATACAGTATAGCCAGTTAAGTTTGGATATCAGATCAAGAGTATTTTAAAATGTAATATTTTAAATATTAAATGTAATACCCTTATACTAAAACATTGTCTATCTGAAATTTAATTGAGCATCATGTATTTTTATTTGCCCAATCTGCACCCTAGGTAAGGGTCATTGCCACAGCCTGTGAATGTCATAGGAGGGAGTAATGGGGAGATTAATGCAGACTCTACTCAAATGTCCAGAATCTAGTTAAGGTTGACAGTTTTTAGACTTGTGCTTTTGGCCGCATCACTTAAATTCTCTGAGTTTTCTGTTTTGATTGGTAAAAAGCAACGTTTTTGCAGAAGGTAAAGCAGGCCTAGAAAGGGAAGGTGACTTTTCTAAAAGCCCAAGTTTCTACCTGTGAGAACATGACCATTTGTGGGATATGGCATCTAGCTGCTCTGTTCGGTGCTGCTTTCCTCTGCACAGCACTACCTTCTGAGACTACAAAGAATAACGTACACTAAAGAACCTTGCCAACATAAACACACAGAATGATTGTTTCTAGACTTAGATCACAGAAATTCCCTTTTTAATTATGCTGTCTCACAAGCCTACTTAAGAAAAAATGTTTGGGTACCATTACCTCAAGGACCCAGACTCATAATCTTTTGGGATTCTCTCTAGAAACTGATAAATTAAAAGGTAAGTTATCTAAATAAGTTATCAATTCTAGATGTTAAAATATGGCCCCATGGAAAACCAAGCACAGCTCTCTGAGAAAGATAAATATCCTTAGATGTATACTTACTAGCCTTCTGCATTTCACTCTTGACAACTTGGGCTAGATGTACAACTTGTATATTGCTGTCTGCCTTGCAGGAGACAGATTCTTTATTGCAAAGCAACTCACATCCCTGCCAACATTCATAACTGTGCTGTCACTGTGGTGGTGATAGGCAGACAATTCCCAGATGCTTGGATTTATCCACATCCTCATTTTAATAAAGAGCTGGGGTTGGGTGAGGGAATGAGGGGACATACTATTACTGTCCAGGCAATTAATGCTGAGGAAACATTTAGATAAAGGAAGGGCTGACTTGAGCAAGAAAACATTTAGATAAAGGAAGGGCTGACTTGAGCAAGGGCTGACCAGAGCATTGGGTCAGGTCCAAAGTCAAAGAACTCTTTAGAGGCCCCTCCTGAGAGCAGAGATCTGAGTACTTTGGCTGCTGCTCATAAAAGTGCCATGGACTATACCATCATTTTCCCATTAATTGTCTTATTTTGACTTAAATTTGACTAATTTTGTGAAATTCTAATCTTGTGTTGAAATGTATAAGTACTTGGTGGTACAACTGTTTCATTTTCCTTTAAATGAGATTCAGATTTCCTCTCCACAAATGATTCAGGGGGAGGTGGGTTTATTTTTATATTGCTAAATGCTGTGTTACACATGTAATAAAATTTTGGTTGCATAAATTATAATGGAAATATTTTAAGATATGTAAAGCTTTTAACCTAACAAATCATTATGGAAATAAAAGGATCTTTCCTCCTGTATGTTTATTGTTTGCTCAAAATTATATATGCCTTACATAAATACTGTGTATATGCTCACAGACTTAACCCAGTCCAAAAATTTTTCAATGTGGATAGATTATTTTTTAAAAACTTAATTTCCTCAAATTTTCTTGCACATAACAAATTGTTTTATAATCTCACAGAAGTCTAGAATCGTTTTCATTAGTCTTTTTTAGTGCTAGTATCTAGTCCTTTAGAATTACCAAGTAGATTAAACATTGCTTTTCTTTACCGTGTGCCAGTAGAAGAGCTGCTTTCAATTTACAAATTATATGTCTTCTTTTTATTAATTATCAGACTCAGCTGACAGTGAGTATTAAGGGTTTGCTTTTCTGATTTCAACTATCTTAGAAAGAGGCTCTGGACTTCTGTGTTGCACTGAAGTGGTTTTCTGAACATTTTCCTTGCGTCCTGCTCAGGGGCAGGGGCACAGTCTTCAAGCAGAGCTGCCCAATCTAGTATATTTGATTAATATATTAGAGTAAATTTCCCTTTAGGGATCATTTAATCCCTTAGGGAAAAAAATAAGTGTGAAAACACAGTTGGATAAAGAGCACTTGTGTCTGTGTGCATTTACTTACAAACACACACCCAGATTCCTAAGTTTCCATCTAAAACAGTTTGTGCCCGTCAGTTTGATTTTCGTGGTTGTAAGCACCTATTTTGTGCAAATCATAGTAGTGAATAAAACCATTGGAATTGAGTGAATGATTGTTTGATCAAGTGATTAAAGCAGTGTGTTATTCTAAGTCTGATGTCTTTAGGAGCTCTTAATAAATTTTGAGTTAGTGGGCTAGACTTACGTTTAGAGTATTTGTTGTGCCTTAGCAACTTGAGAAACCATGCAGATTTGAAACCCATTGGCAAGGGGTAAGATATTACTCATCTTTTATATACAATGTTAGTGCGGCTGCTGTCAGGTGTTTCTTGTTTTTTGTTTTGTTTTGTTTTGATCCCTTTCTCCGTCCCCCTCTCTACCCATATTTTGATTACTCTTTTCACCTGGATCATTTCAAGATCATTCTAATTAAATTTCCTGTCTTCAATCAGGGTCCACATCTCTAAAATCAATCTAACATGTAATCAATCCTTTCTCAAGTCTCTGAATAAAATAATGGGCAAGTTTTTTCATGATTAATTCTTCCCAGGATTTATAATTATTGCTTCCAAATTTTTTTCCCAAAAGCAAAATAAAGTAACATTTGCTTGTAATAATGACTAGAAATCATTTCATAGATCCCACAGAGAATCCTTGAGTTTCATGGAACACTGATGAAAAAGGACAGAAGAGGTTGGACACCTGAGGAATTTTCAGGAAACAGGTTGTTTGACTGCAGGATTCAGAGGTGGTTCTCGCCTAAGAACTTTGGAAATTCTTGAGCTTTGTCCCCAGTGCTGGGGGTGGGGAAGTAGAGAGGTTCACATGACAAGTGCTTTCTGTTCCATCCTGTAGACTAGACACAGGCTTTGCAAGTTTTTAACAAGAAAACAGAGATAATATCGTTCGTACAAGCTTATACACTTTGTCACACCTTCTGTGGGCAAACCTGGCATTTGCGAGAAAGAGAAAACTATCACCCACAATAACCTTTGTAGACGTCCTGCTGATCTGACAAGAGGAGGTGGTTAATTATGGCAAGGGTCTTTTGGGTGGGAGTCTCAGGCCTGCTTCACTGATTTTAAAAATGCATTCCCCAAACCTCCACAGCAAGGATCCTTAAAAAGTGATGGGACCCTGATAGGTATTCATCTGAAGCTGGCCCTGACCCTGGAAGAATTCGGGTTTCTGTAGACAGAAAAAGGAATCATGTCTAGCACTGAGGTTGCAAAACTCCGTAGCAGGCGGTTGTGATATTATAGCCATTTTGTCTTTATTTTGTGGATAAAAGTGCTAAAAATTAATGTTATTTAATGTAAGACCTTAAAAAGGAGGGAAAAAAGCACATTATGTAATGATGACTCATGCCATGTAAGAGGAGTTATTTTGGCACAATGACCATGTGTTTTTCCCTTGCAGTTTTGTAACAGTTTCCTGGCTATTAGATAACTATGTCAGCAAGTTCCATTTTAATTGACTTTCAAAAAACTTAAAGTGGCTCATTATTTTTGTTCCATTTGCAAAAGCAATCTCCAAGTTCTGACTTCAATGAAAGTGATTTCATCCACAATTAATGATTTACAGTTGCATATAATCGACGGAGTCACCCAGGTGGACCTGTGGGGTCAGTCTGGTCTGTTCCCACTCTCTCACTTGCCTATCAGTATCCAACCCTGTTGATCTTGCTCTGAGATTTCTTTTGCACAGCTGCATCTATTCTCAGCAAAGCCCCAGTCTCCTCTTGACTGGATAGTTCAATAGGCTTGCCACTATCTCCTTGTCTCAGAGTCTTGCACTCTCACTTATTCCCCATGTTACAGACATGGTGATTTGTCTAAAATGCAAAGAAAGCCCTCCACTCCTCTCCATACTAACCTCCCTGTCTCCCTCTACCCCTTAATCTTAAACATAAGCTTCTCAAAATATCAGGGAAGGCTCCACAGTTCATTTAATCACGAATCTCCTCAGTTGCATCTTTTACTATTTCTTTCCTCAAGGCTTTTAGACTTACAAGTACTAAACTCCTTCTCCTTCTTCTGGTGTCAAGTTTCTGTGCCTTTCCACAGGCCCCTGTCTTTGTCTAAAACACTCTTCCCCAGTCCCTTGGCTTTGTACCCACTAGACCTTGCTAGCTTCTACTCATCCTTCAAAACACTCCCCTGTCCCCTCCTCTGAGAAGTGATGAGTCCCTCTCTTTTCTCTGATGAGGCACCATATCTTGATGATTAAGAGGAAATGCTCCTGCTGGGCATAGTGGTATATACCTCTAATTCCAGTAGCTAAGGAGGCTGAGGCAGGAGAACTACATGTTCAAGGCCAGCCTCAGAAATTTAGAGAGGCCATAAGCAACTTGGTGAGAACCTGTCTCAAAATAAAAAATACAAAAACAGGGCTGGGGATGTGGCTCAATGGTTAAGTGCCCTTGGGTTAAATCCCTGGTATCATAAAAAAAGAGAGAGTGGAGACAGAAAAGAGGAAATGCTCCAGAATCAGACTGCCTAGGGTCAGATACTAACACAGTCTTTAAGTAGTTATGATACCTTGGACAAGTTACTTCATTTTCCCCTGTCTCAAATGACATCTCATATCTGAGATAATAGTAATAATGCCTCTCTCATTGGATTGTTATCAGGATTATGATTAAAAAATAAGAAGGCTGCTTGTTATATAGTAAATGATCAATAAATAGAATTATTATTACTAACTTCTATATTCAATTATCATATTTCAGACTGAATTGTAATTATTTTTCATACTCCCGTATCTCACACTTACGTTCCATGAAGACTTTGATGCAAAGACAGAATTTTATTTATCTTTATGTATTCAGAAGTTGCTATGAAACCTGAAATCTAGTAGACATTGAATAGATCCCTGTGGACTATGAAGAATTTTATAAAAGCAAAATATTTTTTTCAATATGAGGCAACATCATTACATCATAGGAAAGAGACTACAAAGCAAAGAAAATTCCCAATTAGAGATGATTTAAGAAGAGTTAAAATTGGTACTGGTTTAGATTTTAAGATGTTTAGACTAGCATTGAAATATAATTATATTTTCAAGTTGAATGTCTCTAATGATAGAAAAACAGTATTCTGATGAGTAGGTTAGTGAAAAATAATCAATACATAATTTTCTGTTGGCTAATACAAAAAATCCCCATCAACTCTCCCAAAGAACTCCAACTTGGAGCATAGACAGCCCCACTATACTTTGAGTGCTGCGTTCCCTTCCTCCTTTCTTCCAGGACCACACTCCTGCTGTCCCTGGTGCATTGGATCCATTGCCCCATAGGTCTGCACATATGAGCTATGAGATGAGCCCCTTATGATCTCCAACCCTTCTATGTTTCCACCCTTCTCCAACCCAAACATCTATACCACTGATGTTTCTAGCACACTGAGAATGATCTTAAACCCCAATTTTCCAGAGTCCTTCTCTCCAACCATAAATTTAAATTGGAGTTGGGTGGCAGCAGGAAATATATTCAGAATTCCAAATAGCTGAATTTAAAATCAGTTTTTAAAAAAGATTTGCAATTTGAGCAGTTTAGCTTACTAAAGCCCTAAAAACTGATAATTGAGAGTAAACAGCACATTTTTGGGGCAGTATATATTTTTACATAAGTGTACGAAAACAAGAAGGGTACAACTCCATTTTCAGATGCATTTTTGAAAACTTTTATGTGTTATCCAACATAAATACTCTAAATTCAGTTTGAGAAAACAAGAAGTGTTTGTAATAGGAGTAAAATTAAACTAACACTATTATAAGCAGTTACCATGAAACTACAGAAGTCATATTTGGTTCTTAGATCTGATGTGTATACCTCATTTGACATGCTTCAGTGGTCATTTTAAGACTGAAATTGTTGCTGGGTATAATCCTAGCAGCTCGGGAGGCTAAGGCAGGAGGATTGCAAGTTAAAAGCCAGCCTCAGCAACTTAACGAGATGCTGTCTCTAACTAACTAACTAACTAACTAACTAACTAACTAACTAACTATATGGGCTGGGCTTGTGGCTCAGTGATTAAATGCCCCTGGGTTCAATTGCCAGTACCAATAAAAGAGAGACTACAATTGTCAGAGATCATATGTCTGAGAATAAAGTCATAGCCTATTTAAAGTGAAACTCACTTTTTTGAAAAATTTTTAATTATACATGACAGAATATATTTTGTCAGAATATACATACATAAAGTATAACTTATTCAATTAGGTTGAAAACTATGGAACAGAGATATAGGCAGAATGGCTACATGAAATATCTATATAAATAAGTAATGCTGAATGGTTACAGACTGACTGATTTTGGTGGGCTTATCTGATTTTTGTCAAAGTGAAATACAAAGACTTTTTCAATACTAATAACAATAGTAATAATTTTAGAATTCCAACAGTTTTATAAATGCATATACATTTTTTTCTTTCTCACCAAGCAGAGTATGATGTGAATGTGAGTTTACCATTTTCAATTAGAAAAGTGAAAAACCAATTGAAAATTTGCTATTGTCTTGTGGCACATTCCTGAATTACATGCTGCTTTTGGACTTTGCCCCAGGGAGAGATATATATTATTTGGGGTGTGAAATTCTATCCAATGCTGTCCCAGCTGTGACAGGATTGCATAGACAGGTATTCAACTGGCTGATAGAAAATTTTGCAGGCATAGCAGACCTTGTTTCATAATCAATTGCTGCGATTTTCTGGCTCTGTAATGTGAAATTCCAATATAAATGTGAGGCAAATGATGAGTAGACTGAAAGAAATGAGAGAGTCCTGTTGACAGTAAGTACAAGGCAACATATGATATTGGGGTGCCCATACCACATGGCTGGTTAATCTTCAAGGCTCATTTCATGTTGGAAAACAGAGCCAAGTGAGAACAGTCCCTTCCAAATTCAGACAGCCACACAAAAGCCAACAATCCAAGGCAATATTATCTCATTAAGCAAAGCTGTTTTATCCCAATCAATCATCTTTTATAAAATAAAAAGATGCTCAATTTTTTTCTTGTAAATATAAAATTGGTGACATTCAAGAAAGCCATTGGCATACATTCAGTTTATGCCATATCATCGCTTTCCCAGCATGAGCTGTTTCCAAGAAAAATAGCAATAGACTCTTAATTAATACTAATTACTCATCTTGCTCTTATTTTTATATTTATCTGGTCTTACCAATATGTGCTGTTGAAATGAAACATTTGCTTGAGTACCAGAGAATTTTTTTCAGCTCAGTCCTAATAAGAGGTTATTTTCCAGGCATGCTTTTCTCAGCACAGGCAAAGACAGGAAGAACAAATGGGCTGTGGTCACGCAAAGGTGGAGATAGACCTAGACTTTGGGGCGGATTATAAGCTTCTTGTGTCTGTCATGGGATTTATATGAAAAATACCTTCTACATTTATGAAGTTATTACAGATAGGTAATACCAAAGCTATTATTATTGGAATTATCCTTATGGCTTAAAACGACAGTTCTCTGGGTTTAAAAGCCATCAGTGACTCTTCATTGCCCACTGAGTTAAGCATATGATTTTCAATTTACGGATTAGGCCCTTCACAAATAATATAGCCCTATACTCCCTCTGCTGCCTCACCTTATATTATTTCCTAGTCACATCTTGGACTCCTGCCAAGTCTAGTAATCAAGGGCCCCAGTCACGTTTAGACTATTCTTCATGTGTTTTACCCTTCCATTTTTAGTTTCTTTGACCTGTCCAATTTTTTATAAATAATTTTTTTCACTTTACTACCCATATAGTAATTAATGCTTTTGTTAATAGTTAAGAGTTACCTTATTTAGTCACGAAATTACATATTCATGTCTACCTAGTATCCAACACAATTTGTCAAATTAGATGAAGTAAACATTTGGCTTATTAGATTAAAAGACATTTTCTAACAGGTTTTCTTCTCTTTACAAGAGGAGTTATAGATAATATATTTTCTTGGTTTTAGACATATTTATATAATACAAATACATGTGATTACAGAAGACTTATTTGTCTGACATATACTTAAGCACATTCTTAAGGAAACTGCTTATCTGAAATCCCTCTAAATTTTGTGATATTCTGATTAATATTTTATCCTGGTTTCTAGCATATGCTGAATAGGGGACAGGTGAGTCAGAACTGACCATTTGACAACCATCATGGGAGTTTGGGACTGGGGGGCGGAATTTTGTACCAGCACTTGCTATTCAGTTCCACCAACAGCCATTCCTAGCTATGTCAGGATATAAACGTGGCTTCTCTACTGTGTTCCATACCTGGTCCAGGTTGAAATTTTATCAGAAGTGTCACAGGTAAGAACTTAAAGGTAATACAAACATGTCAATTCGTTCTGTTAACATGGAGTACTTCCTGTCTTTCTTCTAATATCCTTCAAGTAAGATATAGTGGGTCTATGTGTTTTTGAGATCTTCCTTAGATTCAACCTTGTAAAAAATCTGACCCTTAACTATTGCTTTTACATTAAGCAAATTTGATATACTGTGTACTTGACATAATCACTAAATTATAATTCTGTTTTATGGAATTGGTAATTGGACTAATTTTCATGATATACTATAGCCCCTATTTAAGTTAAACCAAAGTGCATGGCATACGACACTAAACAGCAAACATATGTGCTATATGATGCCCTGATAAAAAGTCTATGATGCTTGTAACAGATTCTGTGGAGTGACTTCAATGGATGAGAGATGATAAAGTTGCAGGAACTTAAAGGATGGGCTCCTCATGGGAAAATTTAATAGTATATCTGCGAGATCAGATTGATGGTACAGTAGAAGCATAAAACAAAAATAACAATCATTTCTTTTCTTTCTTCCTTTCCTCTAAACATGTCTAAAGAAGTTAGTCACACTGGGTATGGTGGCGCATGCCTGTAATCCCAGCACTGGGGAGGCTGAAGCTGGAGGATCATGAGTTCAAAGCCAGCCTCAGCAAAATCAAGGTGCTAAGTAACTCGGTGAGACCCTATCTCTAAATAAAATACAAAATAGGGCTGGGGATATGGCTTAGTGGTTGAGTGTCTCTGAGTTCAATCTTCAGTACTTAAAAAAAAATAAAAAGAAAAAAGAAAAAAAAAAGAAAGAAGTCACTATCGTATTGCAACTTGCAAAACCATTTTGTGTTCCTGAGGTGTCTTTGTCCTTCTGTCATTGAACTTCCCTGTTCATCATGTAAGTGATTTTATGTTAATGGAGTTTCTATGAAGGAAATCACCTCTGAGATGAATGAACAGCAATTAGCATATTCCCTCTCCCAGACATGAAAGGACCTCTTAGTGGGACCACTCATTCCCATGTTATTGGTTAACTAAACTGAGCCTTTGGACCTTAATGCTCAGAGAAAGAAATTACCCTGAGGAAAAGTGAAATGGTGAATCATTAGATGACAGTTCCAACCAAGGGAATAAGCAACATTATAACTTCTTTGTCATTAGTACTTATTCAGAAAGTTATTTGGATTTTATAGCCAACTTCTGTTTTATTTCCCTCCAAAATAGAAAAAAAGAAAAACCCATGAAATCATGGGATAAGGTCTTTCCCTATGGAAACACTTCCATTCTTTTGGGAGTACTAACTTTTAAAATGAGTTCTTACCCACACGGTCCAACAGCTCCCAGGATATTTCTAACAATTTTCTGGGTGGCAGTTTATATTTATCAATGATTGCTATGAGAACTCAAAATTGAGAAAAGCATCAAATTAGAGTTATAATAGTTCTCTTCATTGCTAGATTGATCAGTAGCCTTAGGGATTATAGTTCCACGCCTTTTCTTCTCAAATACATACAAGTTTAAAAAAATAATGAAACGAAATTTAAAAACATGCAAATTCTAGAAGTTCTTTAGAACAAGAATATTTTACCATGACATATGAAGACAGAAGGCCAGAAGGAATGGTGAATCACAACATGCAAGACCAGTTTTAATGTGCACATCCCAATTAATTTAGGGATTACATTAAACAGCAGTTGGTAACTATCTCTCATGTAGGAGTCATTGGTATTAAAAAGTGCTGAGATAGAAGCTAGAGGGACAAAACAGCCTCTTGGCAGAATCTTATCATAGAGGAGCACAGTAGAGGGTCTCCATCTGAGTTTTACTGTCTGAGAACATTTTTTTCCAGGACACATAGTATAGTCACACTAAGGGGGACTGATGGAAACTAAACCAAGTTAGGGGAAACTAACATGATCTAGCCCAATTCAAGGATTTACAAAATGCAGTGAGTATTCCTTTACATGGAATAAATATTGAGTATCCAGAGAAATTTCTACATATATCAGAGTATTTGGAAGCTAATGCAGTAACCAAGAAGTTGGCATGTCCCTGGAGTGGTTAGTTTTAAGAGCTAGCTCACTCATTTAATGAGAATAAGAACGACAACAAAATCTAATGAAAATTGTTTTCATCCCCTTATAATTAACATCTGAAGTTGGAATGTGCCATATTCAAACTCCTCTGTCTAATCAATGCTGGGCAATCAGGAAAATCTTACTTTTTATGGTCTTCTTTTCTGGGATGCTTGAGTATGACCAATATTTTGTTAATGGTAAACAGATTCTTCAGATGGGGTATTACACATAGTAGGATTCCTCTTCCATTGTCCCCCACCACCCCCAAATACTGTGCTTGTTTACATTTTATAAAGAATTTCAAAACAAAAAAAATGTAGAAAATACAACAAATACCCATGCTATGTACTCCTTCTAGCTTAAATAAATTATAACATTGCCTTGTATTTGCAACAGAATGTGGTTTTGGCGCATCTGCTCTTTGTCAGAGAAAGGTAGGTAGGCCTTTATTATCTCTTGTTTGCTAGTAGGTTTTATCCTGAATGAATAAGTCATTTTTTCACTTCTCATTCTGAAGCTGTGTGATGACAAGAAATTTGTTTTTCATTGATCTGATAAGTATGATGACCTCTTCTTTAGAATTTTTGCAGCTGTTTCACAAATGAGACAAGTGTGGTCACTGTATATGCTTCTACAATTTAAATTTGAATTATATATTCATATAGTGTTATTTAGATTCCTTTGTTTTGTTGTCTTTGAAACAATTAGAATCATATGAACTTCATTTTTTAGAGGTTTAGGTAAATGTGTTTTTAAAATTATGTGACCTGAGAATTTTGAGGGATTATATGTACATATGTACGTGTATGAGGGCGGTGGCAGGGCAAGGATGTGGTGTGGGTAAACCATTGGTAATAGGCTAACAAAATGGAGTTTTAACTACTAATTTGATTTATTTAATGATTATTGGTTTATTTTTATGCTTAAAATTCCTCTAAAGTCAATTTTAGATATGTTTGTATTTAATTTTATCCAGGTTGTTAAAGTTATTGATATAAATTATTCACATTATTTTGTCTTCAAATCTCTGTTAAGTCCCAGCTTTTAAACCATATGGTGGTTATGTGTACTTTTTCTCACTTTACAACTAATATCTATATTTTATTAATATTAATTGAGTCAAAGAACCAAATTTTGATTTTATTAATCTTCTCTGGTTTTTCTATGTATTTTCATTGATTTCTGTTTTTCATTTCTCTTATGTTTATTGTGCTTTTTTGTTTAATGTTTGACTCATTAATTATTCCTATTATGTAACAAAACATTTAAAGTATGCATTTAAAACTAAACTACCTCTGATTAAGACTTCATTCAGTTCATTATATGGTAATTTCAATTTTGCATAGGTCTTTAAGTTAGGATCATGTAATGGCTTGCTTTCACTGAAATTTCCTCATTATCTAGGTATTAGGAATTTTTATTTATTTCTAAAATGTTTCCAAACATTTTAAGAATTGTCAATTTCTAATTTAATCAGAAAATAAAGTCTGCATTTATTCTAACATTTGTTATTTCAATTTGTTATTTCTCCTGGAACATGGTTGACCAGGAGACAGATTTAAAGCTCTCTGAATATTAAGTGCAATGAAAACTCTGTCTTGTGATGGTTAACATAATTTAGTTTCTAGTCCATCCTGGAATAAAACATCTAACTTTTCCTTTCTCTTTAGAAAATTATTCTTTTCTGGTGTTGTTTTCACTTTTTGTCACTGTAGGGTGGGGATGTATAGATGTAAAGGAGAGAGGTATCTTACAGAGAGGAAGAAAATGAGCTTTAGCACAAGACATTACTGATTTGAATGCATTTCTGGCACTTACTGTGGGATTGGCATGTGGCTTGAAATCCCAATATTCACTTTTTAATTTATCCATATGGAGTTTATGCATTTTTAAACATTAGCCCCTAGTGTGACTATAGGCATACAATACTACATCCAGCTTTGCTGTAGTCTGGTAGTTCCTCAAAGGTTACACATGGAGTTACCATATGACTCAGCAATTTCAATCCTTTGTATAAATCCAAAAGAAATGCAAACATGTTCACACAAAAACTGGTACACAAATGTTCTTAGCAGCCTTATGCATAAGAGCTAAAAAAGCAGAAACAGCTCAAATATCCATCAAATGATAAATGGATAAACCAAATGTGGCATATAAATATAATGTAATATTATTTGGTAAAAATAAGGAATAAAATACTGATGCATCCTATAATCTTTCATGAACCTTGAAAACATGCTAAGTGAAAGAAGTTGGTCACATAAGATTACCTATTTGATTCCATTTATGTAAAATCTCCAGGATAGGAATGTCTGGACCTATTGAAGGGCATGCTCCATGTTCTGAAACTAGACCCAGGGAAGGGTGCCTCTGTAGGTGAGAAGGCAGGCCTGTTGGCTGCTTGGCTATCTTTCCTAGTGTGACTTCACAGTGCCATCAGAACATAATAAGGCTCCTTTCCAAGACCAGGTAGAAACTTGCTCAAAAAATCTGTTAGGAGGAAACTGAAATAGGCAATTTTATTCACACTTTATATTCAAATAAGCAATGTATAGACCTCAACTTTTTCTTTTTTTTTTTTTTTTTTGGCACCAGGGACTGAACTCAGGGGCACTCGACCACTGAGCCACATCCCCAGCCCTATTTTGTGTTTTATGTAGAGACAGGGTCTCACTGAGTCACTTAGCACCTCGCTGTTGCTGAGGCTGGCTTTGAACTCGCGATCCTCCTGTCTCAGCCTCCCTAAGTGCTGGGATTACAGGC
>CM053411.1:38644980-38655276 GCA_028644305.1 Xerus rutilus | reverse complement strand
TTAAAGGGAGCTTCTAGAAATCTAATGTTAGCTTTATATAACTTCATTACCTGTCCCAAATATATTTGTGTGGACATATTTACTGTTTTTACCAGATATATTTGATACAGGTAGGTTGAATGACATTGAGATGAGAAGATTGTAGTCTCCAGGTTGTAGGAAAATGGTGACCACTTTGAAATTATAGAAAACCAATTGATTTTGTTTATGTCTGATTAATAGATGCAGGAACTAGAAAGGGAATTTGTTTTCCTACATAGAATCAGTTGGAAAGAAGACCTTGCACCTTCAAGTAGCTTCCTTACTACATTTACAAGATATTTTCCAATATTTCTGTAACACAGAAACATTCACCTAGGGTTTTCCACTGGATTTATATAAACTAAAGTTATACAGCTATTAAAGAATAAACAAATTCTTTAATCTTAATTATGGTTTGGATCCTGGAATGTCTCCCAAAGACTCATGTGTTGGAGGCTTAGTTCCCAATTTATAAATGTTCAGAGGTGGGGCTTTTGGGAAATTATTGAATCATGAAGGCTCTAATCATGTTAGTGGATTAAACCATTAATGAACTCACAATTTTAACAGATTATTTGGAGATGGTGGAAAACTAGAGAAAGTGGGACTTAGTAGAAGGCAATGGGTCCTTGGGGGTGTCCTCTGGGAGACTCTATCTTGTTCCTAGCCCCTTCCTCTCTCTGTTTCCAGGCTGCCATGAGGTGAGCCAAGCTCTGCCCCACACACATTTTCCACTGTGATGCTCTCTGCTTCACTACAGGTTCATGACAATGGAGCCAGCCAATCATGGTCTGAAAACTCTGAGAGTGTAAGCCAAAAAAATTTTCCTCTTCTAAGCTGATTTTCTCAGATATTTCACAGTGCAGAAATTTGACTAATATATTACTGAATAGTAAAGATTATTTACATTGTTTCAACTTGTGTTCATTTTTGAGCTCTGAGAATCATAGTTCCAGTTTCATAGCAAACTTGTTTTCTGGAACAACCAGTTCTGAATTACCTCCGAGTATGCCTGTCTATATTCAATTGTATGTTTGTCCTGCTTATCACTGTTTTGAAGAAATTCTAGTATTTTTAAAGCTCAAATACTTAAAGAGGACTGAGATTATGAATCTTTAATAGTAATGCAAGATTCCCAAATGCTACAAAAGTTGGAAAGCAGGCATGCTTTTTAGATATCTGTTGAGCCTATGAAAGCAAACATACTATTCTGTAGTCATGATTAAACAGCAAAGTATATTAGGGCCAGTTTATATCAATTCTCAGCATTACAAGTGACAAAAATGAGAGTCAAAAAAGTGAATGTGAAGGTCTAAAGTTATGCAGATAGTTAATAAAGTAAGTCATAACCATATCTCTTGTTTCTTTTTCACCATTGATGAATTTCCTTAGAAATTTAATTATGTGAGGATTGCAATGTTGAGAGATACTGACAGCTCAATGTCAACCCATTGATCTGGCACAGATTCACAATGAATGTAATATACAATTATAAGAACATCAGATTATGTTAAGTCTTTTCATTCTAATTACTTGCAGAAAACATACCTTTTTACTTTTCATATATGAAGATGATTCAACAACTTTTTCTTTATGTCTCTTAAAAATTTTAAACAGAGCTGGGCACGGTGGCACAGGCCTGTAACACCAGCAGCTCAAGAGGCTGAGGTAGGAGGAATGAAAGTTCAAAGCCAGCCTTATCAGTGGTCAGATGCTAAGCAGTTCAGTGAGACCTTGTCTCTAAATAAAATACAAAGTAGGGCTGGGGATGTGCTCAGGGGCTGAGTGCCCCTGAGTTCAATTCTTTGTACCCCCTCCAAAAAAATTCTAGACAGAGATTCAGTTTTCTTCCTGTCATCATGCTATAGAGAACTTCATTTTTAACCAACTAGAAGCTAAAGTGGTATGAATCCAATCGCTGAGTGCCCCTGCCTAACTTCCTACTAGAATCATACAGGGCTTGAAATCAAATTGTCATCTGCACAGATGTCATACGTCAATCTGCCTATATGATCAAACACTCTGTCATTGCTTCATATGTTGGCTAACAACACAACGAAACAGTCAATGGGTGGTTGAGTTACTTCAAGAGAGACATGTAGTAAAATCTTATCAAACTAAAGAAAACCTCAATGAAAAGACAAAATCACTCTGCAAAGAGAACTTACAACGCAAAGACAAAAACCTTCTTCAGTCTGTACTTTTTAACATATGCATACTTGTAATTCTTTGGTTTGAACATTTACCTTCTACATTTTTGCTGAAAATTACTAGGATGTGAAAATAAATCAGTTTGAGATCCAACTGTAAAGAATGGAAACATGAATTAATGTAAAAGGCTTGCTTTAGAGTTCATTTCTTAAATATCTATGTCCAAGTTTTTATTGTGATAAGTTCTATTTGCTATGCAAATTAGTGCTTCCATTTGATAATTTAGTTTTATAATTGTAATATGATTTTTTCTCTTCGAGTCTTAGTTTTCCCATCTAAAAAATAGAGATGATAACAATATATACCGCTCTAGAGTTTTGGGCAAAAAACCAAACAGAAACCAAACCTCTATACTTGACATTTTTTGTCTTCTATACTCGGCATATATTTATGGTTCTATTCTATTGAAGATAGAATTTTATTATGTGACATCTAGTTTCATTTCTAAGTCTCTAATTTTGTAGCAACCCGCTTTTCAGCATCCAACACGTACTTACTACTTCCTTAAAGGGCCAGTCCATTTTTTTTCAGTCCAGTAAAACTTCCTTTTCTCTTCCTCTTCCATCCTCTGTTGCTTGTTAATTATGACTTTGATCATTATTCATCTTTACATCTCCCTAGCCCAATATGTGGCATTCACTCAATGAATAATCTTAGTGCTTCCAAACCAGGAAAGGTAGACTTCTCTAGCTATGCTTTTCCAGCACACTATGAAGAGCCCATGTAAAATTCCACTCCAAAGTAGAAGGTGGGAAGATCAGCTTAGTCACCTCTGCAATTGCCAATTTTCACTATTTTTCCAAAAATTAATAGAGTCAGAAAACATCAGTGAGCAGGCATGGAATGGGCTAGTTCTTGCCAAATTTTCTCCCTGGACTACTGAAAGCATGACTTGGAATCAGATGTGAATTCTCCCTATGTATTAATCAAGTTTTTTTTTCAGTAGAATAGGATTTTATTTTATGTACAGATAACCTTTCATTTCCTGCTAGTAATGTTTTAAGTTGAGGAATTTTTTAAATGATCTAAATTGGATTTGTCAAGACAGGCTAAATTTTCATCTCTGGACACCTGTTCACTCAAACCCACTAAGTAAAATGACGATAGTTACCATTTACTTGCTGCCTTATGGGATAATCTTTGTGAAGCATTGTGAAGCTGTTAAGAGACACTCCAAACACAAACTGCTATGTTCACTTCCTAAATGTCAGTGTACATCTGAAAAGTTAACATTTATTTTGTGTGGCCTTCTAGGAGATGGTATCATAACTGGAAGAACAATTTTCTGTACCATGTTATCAACTCCACATGATCTTTTATTGAAGAAAAAGGAAAACATCTAAATTCATTGGAATATTGGCTCCTTATCCTCAGCAAAGTGCAAATGTCTAAGATGCTCTCTCTGAAAGCATAATGGGAAACAGGACCACACTCTCAGAATATTAAGTCATTTCAAGTAGATGTTCTCCTAGCAACGGCATTTCCTTTTTAAAGCTCTGATGCCTCTTCGCTCATCATTGATATGGAGGTCATAACCATTTTCTCTCTTTGGACCAGAAGGAAAAGCTTTCCATCTTCACTGCTATCCTTACACAGATTTAAAAGGAAGTACATCAAGATGGCAGGAGCCGCAGAGGGCCCAATTCCACCCTCAGGAAACTCCATGGGTGTCCAGCCAAAGGGAGACCAGAGACTGCTATCTCTAGCCACAGGGGAGTCCAAACTCAGGGTAAGAGTCGCTCCAGAAACCCTAGTGTGAGGCAGCCCCACCCAAGGGTGGCCTGGGTCCACCCCAGTTCCACTCCAGAGTTCCTGTGGACTGGCAGGAGCAGCAGAGGGCCCAAATTCACCCTCAAGAAACTCCACGAGTATCCAGCCAAAGGGAGACCAGGGACTACTAGCTGCTAGCCACTGGGGAGCCCAAACTCAGGGTAAGAGTTGCTGCAGAGACCCCAGCCCGAGACAGCTCAACCCAACTGCTGCCTGGGTCTGTCCCACTTCTGCTCCAGAGTTCCTGAAGACCAGCAGGAGCCACAGGGGACCCAAATCCACCCTCAGGAAACTCCATGGGTGTCCAACCAAGGGTTGACCAGAGACTGATAACTATCAGCCACAAAGGAAGGCACACGAAGAGGCCCCACCCAAGTGCATTCTGGGCATGCCTCAGTTCTGCTCCAGAGTTCCTGTGGTCAGGCGAGACAGAAAGCCCAAAACCGCCCTTAGGGAATGCCAGGGGTGCCCAGTGGAAGGCAGACCAGAGCCTAGGCCTCCAGCTCCAGGAGAGCTCACACTCACTGTAAGGGTCACACACAGACTCTCCTGCTTGTGTCCCTGCCTAAGTGAGACCTGGTCCTGCCTCCAGTTCCGCTCTAGAGTTCCTGTTCACCAGCAGGAGTGCAAGAGAGGGGCAAAACAGCCCTCAGAGGCCGCCTCAGGAGCCCAGCCAAGGCCACTCCCACTGCCCTCTAGAGGTACATCCACTACCTCTGCCACCAACTTTAGTGGCAGTAGTGCCCATCTGGGGACACTGGGGGAACAGAAGTAGCTCCAAGGTGAGACACAGGTAATCTGGAGTGTCAATACAAGATTATAGGATAGAAGCCGCAATATCTCAGATCAGTATTTCAAGAAAGGAAGATACACAATCAGCATGAAAAAACAAGGGAAGAAAGTGCCCCAAATAAACCTCGATACCACTGTAACAGAATCCATTGACAACACAGTTGATGAAATGTCAGAGAAAGAATTCAGAATGTACATAATTAAAAGCATCAGCGAACCAAAGAATGACATAAGTGACCAATTATAGGCAAAAATTGATCAATCCAACAAAGAAATAGGAGAGCAAATAAAAGTAACCATTGATCATTCTAACAAAGAGATAAGAAAGCAATTACAAGTAGCAAAAGATTACTTTAAGAAAGAGCTGGAAATCATGAAAAAAAAAAAACCAATCAGAAATTCTTGAAATGAAGGAAACAATAAACCAAATAAAAAACTCAATAGAAAGCATCACCAGCAGACTAGATCACCTGGAAGACAAAACCTCGGATAATGAAGACAAGATATACAATCTTGAAAATAAACTTGATCATACAGTGAAGATGGTAAAAAATCATGAACAGAATATACAAGAAATATGGGACAGCATCAAGAGACCAAATCTAAGATTTATTGGGATAAAAGAAGGAGCAGAATTTCAAACCAAAGGAATGTATAATCTCTTCAATGAAATAATATCAGAAAATTTCCCAAATATGAAAAATGAATTGGAAAATCAAATACAAGAGGCTTACAAATGTACAAAATTCCAACAGATCTACACCAAGGCACATTATAATGAAAATGTCCAACATACAGAATAAGGATAGAATTTTAAAGGCCACAAGAGAGAGGAACCAGATTACATAAAAGGGGAGACCAATTCGTATCTCAGCAGATTTTTCAACCCAGATGCTAAAAGCCAGGAGATCATGGAATAACATATTCCAAGCCCTAAAAGACAATGGATGCCAACCAAGAATCCTATATCCAGAAGAATTGAGCTTCAGATTTGATGACAAAATAAAAACCTTCCATGATATACAAAAGTTAAAAGAATTTATAGCAAGAAAGCCTGTACTACACGGCATTCTTGGCAAAATATTCCATGAGGAGGAAATGATAACCCACAATGAAAATTTACAAAGAGAGGAACTACACTAAAGGAAAGACCATTCAAAAGAAAAAACAACTCAAGGTAAAAAACAAAAACAAACCAAAATGACCAGAATTACAAATCATATTTCAATAGTAACCCTGAATGTAAATGGCCTAAATGCACCAATTAAAAGACATAGGCTGACAGACTGGATTGAATAAGAAGACCCAACAATATTCTGTCTTCAAGAGACTCATCTCACAGGAAAAGACATCCGAAGACTGAAAGTGAAAGGGTGGGAAAAAACATATCACTCACATGGCCCCCTCAAACAAGCAGGAGTTTCCATCCTTATATCAAATAAAATGGACTTCAAACCAAAGATGGTGAAAAGAGATAAAGAAGGTCATTTCATACTTCTTAAGGGAATCATACATCAACAAGACATAACAATCATAAATATCTATGCCCCAAATAATGGGGCTTCTACGTATATCAAACAAATCCTTCTCAAATACAGAATCAAATAGACCACAAAACAATAATACTTGGAGACTTTAACACAGCTCTCTCATCATTGGATGGATCTTCCAAACAAAAACTTAATAAAGAAACCATAGGGAGGCGGTTCCAAGATGGCAACCTAGACGGACGCCGCGGTCACTCACTCCAGAACCAGCGACAGAACTTGTGCAATTTCCATCTCTCAGCCAGCTTCTGGACATCATCCGACAGCTGTCCCCATGGGAATTCCACTTGCGTGTGTATGCAGACCCACCAGGCAGAAACATTTGCCACAAACAGTGTGACTTCAGCAGGAATCGGCGCACCGCAGACGGCAATGTCCCGGCCGTCAGCACCGCGGCCTACAGCTCTGTTGCGGGTTGTTCGGAGGCCCAGCCCAGGGCCCCATCCCGGGTAGGGCCTGCTTCTACACAAAGGGGTGTGGAACAGCTCATGGGAACAAACTGAACTCAATACAGAACACCGCTAAAAGACAGTGATTTCACCAGCGGCCTGACCCAGAGTTACAACCTTCTGTGAATCCTACACCCAGGACACCAGCGGGGAAATCCCAGCAAGCAATGGACAACACCACCTACTGGAGGTAAAAGGAACCATTCCTGTTTATCTACATTGAAACTTTTTTTTTTTTACTTTTTTTATTCTTATTTTTTATTTTATCCTTTATCTTTTTCTCCAAATATTTCTATTGTTTGATCTTTTTGTTTTACCTCACAGTTCTTTTCTTTTTCCCCTTCTTTTTTTTTCCTTCCCTCTTTTCTCTCTCACTTTTTTCCTACCCTCTAATCCCCAACAGTTGTGAAACCAAGTATTTGTTATACAGTGGGTAATGGTAGATTGAGATTTCTGAACTCTATACTATAGTGGTATGATATAGTTTTATAAGTCACACTTGCATATGTTTTATTCTTCTTGATATCTTCTCTCCTCACTGTATTCCCTTTTCTTCCTCCTTACTGGTCTTCCACAACTCTCGGTCGCTCTTTGTACTAATAACCAACTTCTCTTGGATACCTTTTTTATGCTTTCTAAGATATAATAACCATATCCTCACTTCCTACTACCCCAACAACCTATCCTACACCCCACCCTCAAGTTTCCCTAGTCCACCAACAGAAACTGTAGACCTCTGTGTGAACTTATTGTTTACATAATAGATTGTAAAGGAACCCATAATTGTTGTATATTGTGACTAAACTGTAAATCTATTTGGGAACTATTAGGAACTACTTGGTTTGAAACTATATATTGCTTGTATTGTGATCAACCAATATTGATCCCCCCTTTAAAAGAGTGGTATTGAAACCCTGCAGCAAAACTATACACATATAGGAGTAAAAACTGCAACAACTCGGATCAACAGAGCTAGAAGGAAAGACACACAAACATCATGAAAAAACAAGGGAAGAAAATAACTCAAACAAACCAAGATTCTTCAATATTAGAATCCATGGTCAGTTCAGCAGAAGTAATGACAGAACATGAATTCAGGATGTACATAATTAAAATGTTTTGTGACTTAAAGAATGATATCAGAGAGCAAGCCCAGTCAGCAAAAGATCATTTCGATAAAGAGATGCACAGACAAATACAGGAAGTAATAGATCACTTCAAAACAGAGATGCTTAGGCAAATACAGGAAGTAAAAGGTCACTTCAATAAGGAGATAGAGATTCTGAAAAGAACCAAACAGAAATCCTTGAAATGAAAGAAACAATAAACCTAATCAAAAACTCAATGGAGAGCATCACCAACAGATTAGACCATTCGGAAGACAGAACCTCAGACAATGAAGATAAAATATTTAACCTTGAGAATAGAGTTGACCGCACAGTGAAGATGGTAAGAAACCATGAACAAAACATCCAAGATCTATGGGATCACATCAAAAGAACAAACTTAAGAATTTTTGGGATAGAGGAAGGCATAGAATTCCAAACCAAAGGAATGAACAACCTATTCAATGCAATAATATTAGAAAACTTTCCAAATATGAAGAATGAGTTGGATAATCAAATTCAAGAGGCATACAGGACACCAAATGTTCAAAACCACAACAGACCTACGCCAAGATACATCATAATGAAAATGCCTAACATTCAGATCAAGGAGAGAATATTAAAAGCCACAAGAGAAAGGAATAAGATTACATACAGGGGGAAGCCAATTAGGATCCCTGCAAACTTCTCAACCCAGACCCTGAGAGCAAGAAGATCATGGCAAAGCATATACCAAGTGCTAAAAGACAGTGGATGCCAACCAAGAATCTTGTATCCAACAAAATTAAGTTTCAGATTTGATGACAAAATAAAAACCTTCCAAGATAAACAAAAATTAAAAGAATTCATAGCAAGAAAGCCGGCACTACAGAACATTCTTGGTAAAATATTCCATGAGGAGGAAATAATAAACAACAATGAAAACCTGCAGAGGGAGGAGCTACACTAAAGGCCAATCAAAAGAGAAACCACGTCAAGTTAAAAACTAAAAATAAACCAAAATGACTGGAAGTACAAACCATGTCTCCGTAGTAACATTGAATGTCAATGGCCTAAACTCAGCAATTAAGAGACACAGACTGGCAGATTGGATTAAAAAAAAAGACTCGACAATATGCTGCCTCCAAGAGACTCATCTCATGGAAAGAGATTCTCATAGATTGAAGGTGAAAGGATGGAAAAAAATTTATCACTCACACGGACTGCGTAAACAAGCAGGAGTTTCCATCTTCATCTCAGATAAAATAGATTTCAAACCAAAATTAGTAAAAAAGGATAAAGAAGGTCATTTCATACTGCTTAAGGGAATAATACATCAACAAGACATAACAATCTTAAATATCTATGCCCCAAACAATGGGGCAGCCATGTTCATCAAACAAACCCTTCTCAAATTCAAGAACAAAATAGATCCCAACACTATAGTACTGGGTGACTTTAACACAACTCTCTCACCACTGGAAAGATCTTCCAAACAAAAACCAAGACTACAAGACTTAAAAGAACAATCAGTGATCTAGACTTAACGGATATATATAGAATATTCCATCCTTCAACAAGCAAATACATGTTTTTCTCAGCAGCACTTGGATCCTTTTCCAAAATAGATCATATGCTATGCCACAAAGCAAGCCTCGGCAAATACAAAAAAATAGAGATAGTACCCTGCATTCTATCTGACTATAATGGACTGAAACTAGAAATTAATGACAGCTTTAAAAAAAAAAGCCACTATAATACCTGGAGACTCAATAATTTGCTATTGAACAATGCATGGGTAACTGAAGACATCAGGGAAGAGATAAAAAATTCTTGGAGGTAAATGAGAACTCTGATACAACATACCAAAATCTCTGGGACACTATGAAGGCAGTGCTAAGAGGAAAGTTCATTGCATTAAGCTCATATATTCAAAGAGCTAAAAATCAGCAAATCAATGAGTTGACACTACAACTCAAAGCCCTAGAAAAAGAAGAACAAAGCAACACCAAAAGGAGTAGAATACAGGAAATGATTAGAATTAGAGCTGAAATCAATGAAATTAAAACTCAAGAAACAATCCAAAAAACTGACAAAACAAAAAGCTGGTTCTTTGAAAAAATAAACAAAATTGACAAACCCTTAGCCACCCTAACAAAAAGAAGGAAGGAGAAAACCCAAATTACCAAAATTTGTGATGAAAAAGGAAAGATTACGACAGACCCTGCTGAAATACAGAGGATAATCAGAAACTATTTTGAAAACTTATATTCCAGTAAAATAGAAAACCCTTAAGACACCGACAAATTCCTAGATACATATGACCTACCCAAACTGAACCAGGAGGACATTCGTGACTTAAACAGATCAATTACATGCAAGGAAATAGAAGAGGCCATCAAGAACCTTCCAACCAAGAAA
>CM053411.1:38572182-38644480 GCA_028644305.1 Xerus rutilus | reverse complement strand
AAAAAATAGGCCCAAATCTTCATCATGTCGGATTAGGACCATACTTCCTTAACAAGACTCCTATAGCACAAGAAGTAAAATCAAGAATCAACAAATGGGATGGATTCAAACTAAAAAGCTTCTTCTCAGCAAAAGAAATAATCAATGAAGTGAACAGAGAGCCGACATTCTGGGAACAAATCTTTGCCACACACACATCTGATAGAGCACTAATCTCCAGGATATATAAAGAACTCAAAAAACTTATCACAAAAAAAACAACCCAATCAATAAATGGGCCAAAGAGCTGAACACAAACTTCACAAATGAATATATACAATCAATCAACAGACATATGAAAAAATGTTCAACATATTTAGCAATCAGAGAAATGCAAATCAAAACTACCCTAAGATTTCATCTCACGCCAGTCAGAATGGCAATTATCAAGAATACAAACAATAATAAGTGTTGGTGAGGTTGTGGGGCAAAAGGCACGCTCATATATTGCTGGTGGAACTGCAAATTGGTGCAACCAATCTGGAAAACAGTATAGAGATTCCTTAGAAAACTTGGAGTAGAATCACCATATGACCCAGCTATGCCACTCCTCGACCTATACCCAGAAGACTTAAAAACAGCATACTACAGTGACACAGCCACTTCAATGTTTACAGCAGCTCAATTCACAATAGCTAAACTGTGGAACCAACCTAGATGTCCTTCGATAGATGAATGGATAAAGAAGCTGTGGTATATATACACAATGGAATATTACTCGGCAGTAAAAGAGAATAAAATTATGGCATTTGCAGGTAAATGGATGGAGTTGGAGAATATCATGCTAAGTGAAGTAAGCCAATCTCAGAAAACCAAATGCCGAATGTACTCGTTGATAAGTGGATGCTGATCCATAATGTGGGGAAAGACATGGGAACAATGGAGGAACTCTGTTCACAGGGATGTAAATGGGGAGGGGGCATGGGGACAGTAAAGGTGGTGGAATATGATGGTCATCATAGCCCTAACTTTATGTAGGACTGCACGTATGTTGTGATTCTATAGCACTTACAACCAGAGAAATGAAATGTTATCCTATAAAAAATAATAATAATAAAATGTCAAAATTTGGAAAAAAAAAAAAAGAAATACTTGAAAAAAAAATAAAAGGAAGTACATCATGGTGGGAAGAGCATGGTAGAACAAATCAGCTCACCTCATGGTCAGGATTCAAAAGAGAGGAAGAAGTAGTATTTGGGGTCTCACTATCTCAATCAAGAGCACACAAACACACAGGACTGGGCTCTACCTCTTAAAGTTTCCACAGTCTCCAAATGGTGCCATGCTAGGGACCAGTTCTTTAACATGTGTGCCTTTGGGGGGACATTTATGCGGAATACAGTGATTCTCTTTTATTAACTTAATAAATTCTCATACCTACCTTTATTTTTGATAATTACCTTTACTATTATTTTTTTAAAGGAAGTAAAACAAAATCCAAGGAAAAGTGAAGTGACTCAAAGTGTCTAGTTTTAATAGGTTTCTCTCACTTTAGGAACTTGTTCTACTATGGTTTAGGCAACAGTTTTAATAATAAAACAAATGAAAACATGGCTAAAATTGTGCAAAGCTGGTCAAGTTTATGAGACTAGAGCCCTGATAACTCCTCAGATAATCAGTGTGAAAACCAGCTAGAAATTAATTATTTCATCAATAACATTTTGTCACACTTGATTGCTGTATTTGCTGTCAAATTTGAATTTTGCTGCAGGTAATGAAAGAGATGGGTTCTTTGTTCGTTATACTGCTCACAGTTCATGTATGTATCATTATCTGTAGGCCAACTGGAAGGGAGAATAAGGTTATATTCTATATGTTTATCTGTCATTTTCTGAGACTTGTGCCTTTGCAAAATATCTCATTCTGCCCCACATGTTCCACTAGGAGTCCATATTCAGATTCAATTTCTGAGCCAACGTGTATCAAGGGGCTTAGAATCACGTTGCCTTTGATCTGTTCACTGGGTTGTGATCGCTAGCTTGATAATATTTCCATGCTCCTTTTGCTGTTAGGATATATCTTGGTGTACTTGGAACTTAGTTTCCCAAGGAGAAAGTTTAGATGTGGATATGGGAAATGTAAACCAGAGTATAGTGCAAGATGTGCTAAGGGTATGAACAGCTGCTTGCCCACAAAGTTTAACAAAGGAATAGATTGCAAAAGAGTTCAGGGTGTAGAATGTAAAGTGAGTGCCAAGGGGTCTATATCAGATGCATAACCAAATGAGGAGAGCTGGGTCAGAACTAAGGGAGTGGGAGAAGAGCCTTGGAGGGTGAGGCAGGAATAAATCTTGGGGCCCAGGACATGTTCTGATATAGCAAAGTGATGCAAAGCTTGATAATTTTAAAAGTTGCCAATTTGAATTTGCAAATCTTGCTAATTTTAAATACTTTCACTGCCTTCATAGAAATCGGGCTTTTGGTTTAAAGTAGATGTTTCTGCAAATTGCTCATAGTATTTACTTTATTCATTCAAAAATATCCACAGGATGCCTTCCAATTAATAAATCAATTCAGCACAGGAAATATAGAGTCAAGGAAAAGACACTATATTCCTTTTAGTCTAGTAGACAAGATAGACATATCAAATAATCATGTAAGTAATTAATAATTTTGATAATTTTTATGCAGAAAGAAAACATGGAAGGCCTCTCTGAGGAAGAATCACAGAAAAACAGGATTGGATTTGAGATGTTATCCACCCAGAGGAGGGAGCGCAAGCTTCTGGCAAAGGAATTAGAAAAAGCCATAGGTGTATGGTGTATTTAGGGAGCAGAGAGGTCCAGTGTCACTGGGGCAAAGGGGATAGATGAGTGGGTGAAATAAAACTGGAGAAATGAACAAGGGCCAATAACACACACTGAAAATAAATTTTACATAGAACAACTAACACTTACAGAGTGTTTAATGTGTGTCAAGTACCACTCCAAATTATCCTGCAGCATTATTTTGAAGTAGTATGCACACACACACACACACACACTTAACAAAACAAATGTATAAGACAGGTGTTACTATTATCTTAGTTTCTCAATGGGAAAATCTGAGACTCAGGTAACATAAATAACTCCCCAACTTGTATAGATATGATGGGGTAGAACTAAAATTTGTATCTGCACTGTACTGCTATGCTTATAATCCTTAGGTAAGGATGCCTTTTTATCATTTTGTATAAGACAGTAATGGTTTGAACTTAAAAGCAATGGTAAAATCACTGAGAGGTTTCAAGAGTAAAGTGGAACAATCAAGCTTCATGATAAAGGATTATTTGCTAGTGGATGGAGAATTGATCAGAGAATGACACAAATTAGTGGGCAGTTGGTGGGAGTAGAATACTCTGCTATCTAACACACTCTAAACTTTATCACCTAACTGGATAGGAGCTTTGAGATCAGCTGATCATTCTGCTCAACTACTTAATCCAGGAAGACACAGGATGCTAGTGCTTTTCCCCCCGAGCTACAATTTTATGCTGCTGAACTTCTTATAAAACTGTAGGCAGTTGGGAGAATTGGCAAAAAATTCAATATTTTAATATATCTTATTGCAGTCTGAGCTGTTGACAGTAAAAATCAGGTCAATTTTATCAGGTATTCTTTTTTGAAATCAAGCATTTATGTACATAGTTTAAATCTACTTTGACCTGATTTAACTGATATTGATCTAGGCTCAAGTGTTAAACAAATTTATACTTTTGAGTATAAATTCAGAAGGTAGTAATTACAATATTTACCAAATACTTTCAATATATTCTAGTTATGCAGTTTTGAAAAACATGTAAACCGTTTCTTCTTCTGTTTCTTCCATTTATTTAACCCACAAATATATATCAATAAGATAGCAGGTTTTCTGTCCTAGGTACTGAGCATATAGTAATGAATGTATTCTACCCTTGTTCTCAAGAAGTTTAAAATTTGACGGAGAAATAGATCAATGATGAGAATAGGAAATGGTGCAGTTACCATGCAAAACAATTTGGTGATTATTCAAAAAGTAAAACACATAATTTCCATATGACCCAACAATTCTACTTTGAAGTATAAACCCAAAAGAATTAAAAATTAAAATCTACTATAGATTGTTAAACTATAGCAATAAATACATACCAATGTTTATAGCAGCACAATTCACAATAGCTAAGTTTTGAAACTATCCTAGGTGTAACACAGATGAGTGGATAAAGAAAATGTGGTATATATACACAATGGAGTTTTAATCAGCCATAAAGAGGAATGAAATTATATCATTTGTGGATAAATGAAAAACATCATGCTAAGTGAAATAAATCTGATGCAGAACATCGATGTTTTTCTCATATATAGAAGTTATAGAGAAAAAAGGGAATAAAAGAATATCACATGAAAATAGAAAGGAGAACAGTAGAGTTGAGGAAGAAGGGGAAGGGAGGAAGAAAGAAAAAGGGGAGGTACTAGAGAATGAAATTGGCCAAATTATGCCATGTGCGTGTGCAAATATATGGATTTCACAATGAATTCAATTTTAATGAATAATTATAACACACCAATCAAATTATTGAAAAGGAAACATCTGTTTGCACAAAAACATTGGTGTCAGAGAATGACAGGAATTAGTAGGCAATTTGTAGACTGCTCTGCTATCTAACATACTATTAACTTTCTATCAACTAACTGGATAGAAGCTTTTGTATGTTCATTGAAGCATTATTTCTAATGTTGAAAATGTGGACACAACTCAATTGTCCCTCAACTGATGAATACATGAATACAATATTATATAGCCATATAGTAGTAGTATATGGTTCAGCCATAAAAATGTACAGTACCAATACATATTACACTATTCATGAACCTTAAGAAGATATTTAAACAACAAGACACAAGAGGTCATACATGATTTCATTTGTATGAAATGTTCAAGATAGGCAAATCTATATAGACTAAAAATAGATTCATGGCTGCCAGGGCCTATGAGGAATAGGAGAATAATGAGTTTGAGGTTTGTTTGTGTGTGTTATGAAAATGTTCTAGTATTTTAGTGGTGATGATTCTACAGTGGGGATACACTTTTAAAACACCAAATTATATACTTAAAAAGGGTTAAAATGATAAATTTTATGTGAGGTGAATTTTAAATCAAGGAAAAAAATTAATCTATCAGGGAATGGAACAATAAACAAATAAGAAAGGAAACATAATTAGCATTAAGTACTCTAAAAAGATACAAACAGGACATGGCAAAATAAAATAATGGGCAAGTGCTCAATAAATGGATGATCTCACAGTATCTATCAGAAGAGATATTATTTAAAGTTGCACCTGCAAGTATATGTTGGAACTATATGGAGATAATTGAAGAGCAACTTATTTTTTGTTTAAATGTGAAGTCACAATAAGATGCAAGAACTAAACAGATGGGAATAAAAATAGGAGTTTGTTGCTGAAAAAATTTAGGTTGGAAGGTGACTTAACCAAAGTCCAGAATTAAAGACTTACCATGGTGCATGCAGCACTGGATATCTAGAAACATCTCCTTGCAGGTAAAGAATCTCCACTTCTGAGCTTAATGTGTGGTCCAGAGCAGAACACAAAAGGCATAAAAATCCTAAAAAGAGAGAAAAGAAAGTCCTGAATATGTGCTCCTGTTCCAAATTACCAGTTACATTAGACCCTTCCTCCCATGAGGAGAGCCAGGAGATAGAGGCCAGAATTACCCTCTTATAGAGGACCTACATCACTAAAATGAGAGAGAAGGTAAAAAAAAAGAGGTTGTTTGGTAGAGATGAGAAATTCCTGAACATCAGGAGAGGCAAGGTGTAAGATGAGAAAGTCTAATACACATCTATCTATTCAAATCAACAGAGGAAGAAATTACTAGAATTGAATAACAGGTCAGAGAGATAGCCGATAAGAATATTTCAGATTGACAAAAAGCCCACAGATGATATATAGTATATAACAAAGAAATAAAATGAATCCACATCAAAACAGTATAAGGATGTCATACAATGTCAAATACAAAGAAAACATCTTAAAGGTATCTAGGGAAAAGACAAATAGTATTAACAGAAGAAAATGATATTGAAATTAGTCTGCTCAATAGCAAACAATGAAGGCAAAAGTCAAAGAAAATGCTTATCATAAAAAATTGTTTTAAGATGCATATATTAGAAAAGAAAAGTGAAGATAATAACCTCTATTTCCACTTTAAGAGTGAGAAAATGAAGAGCAAAATAAATACTGAGGGGAAAATAAGATTGTAACAAAAACAAGGCTTGAAATTAGAAAAGAAAAGACAATAGAAAAAATTGACAAATGTAGAATTATGTTCTTTGAAGATACTAATAAAATGGATAAAACTCTAGCAAGGCTAATCTAGGAAAGAAACATGAAGAACAAATTACCAATATTAGAAATTAAAAAAGGATAAAGCTCTTGCAGAGATTAGCAAACTAGGGAACGTTATAAACAGTTTTATGCTGATAAAATAGAAGTAGAAAAATTCCTTGGGGCACAAAAATTACCAGAAGAGAAACAAGAAAAGTAGAAAATCTGGATTTCCCTATACCAATTAAATAATTGAACTTGTAATGGAACACAACTATATTTTCATAAAGGATTCACCAGGATTAGATGTATTCACTGTGGATTCTACCAAACATTTAATAAAGATACATTAATACTTTCATGCAAACATTTTTTCAGACATAGAAGATGAGAGGAAAACATTCTACTATTATAGGAGTCCATTTAGTTGAAGAACTAAAATCCAGAACAATTTCCTTCAAGATAAAACAAAATTATAGAACATTATTCCTGATGAACATAGATGCAAACATTCATAATAAAATTTCTGTATATCTTTAAAAGCCATAAGAGGATTTTAAATATTTTTACCATAAAGAAATTATAAATGTTTAAAGAGATAGATCCGTCTAATCTGATTTAAGCATCACACAATGTATGCATGTATTGAAACAATTTTTTATGTTTCATGATCAGTTAACAGTAAATTTGACAAGAAAAGTAGAAATAAAATAAAATGGAAATAAATAGAAAAAATCTTTAGTAAATTAAATCCATCAATATTAAAATGATAATAAATCATGACAAGAATGATTTATCCTAGGAATACAAGTATATCTTAACATGAGTCAGTCAATGTAATTAATTAATATACTAATGGAAATCATTTTTATAGATGCCTGAATTATTTGATGAAGTAAAATACTCACTTAAGAGCAAACTCCCTGTAGAAAGAACACATTTTCCAAATTGCCCATGGCAAAAAAAAACCAAACTCTCTATTTTACACTATATGAAAAAATGACTTCAAGATGGATCTGAGCCCTAAATGAAAGTACCAAAATGAAAAAATAACTACAAACAATAAAATAAAATAGAGGAATATCTATGCAAATTTTGGATAGTTGCTTTCTTAAAGAAGAAATACAATCAACCATAAAAATAAAGATTGATAACACTGACTTCATCAAAGTTAAAAAGACTGTTTATTAAAAGGCACCATTCCTTCCGGATGCTGTGGAGCATGTCTATGATCCCAGTGACTCATGATTCTGAGGCAATAGTGTTGAAGTTTGAGGCTAGCCTCAGCAATTTGGTGAAGTGCTGAGAAACTTTAACAAACCCTGTCTCAAAATAAAAAAATAAATAAAAAGGGCTGGGGATGTGGCTCAGTGGTTGTGCCCTTGGGTTTAATCCCCAATACCAAAAAAAAAAAAAAAAACAAAAAAAAACAAAAAGGCACCATTTCTGAGAGTGAAATAGTGGTTACCAGAGGCTTATAAAGTAGGGGAATGGATGGGGAGTAGTTGATTGATGGTATTAAATTACAGTTAGATGGAAGAAAAATGTTCTGGTGTTCTATTACACAGAGGGGTGATAGAGATACCAATTATGTACTGTATGTTTTGAAACAGGAAAAAAGATTTTGCATGTTTTCCTACAAAGAAATGATTAATAGTTGAGGAGAGAGATATGCATACCCTTACACAATGTGTGTGTGTGTGTGTGTGTGTGTGTGTGTGTATGTTGAAATATTACATGGTTCTCCATAAATATGTATACTTTTTATGTGTCAATTAAAATTTATAAAATGAAAAATATACATTGTACAGAAATTAAACAGGCAAACCAAAGAAAAGGAGAATCTATTTATACCACATTTATCTGGCAAAAGACTTCTATTTAAGAGGCTTCAAAACCTTTACAACACGATAAGAAGATATAACTCATTAAAATAAGAAAACTCTTAAATATTTCTCAAGATAAGTTACATGATTATCTAAAAAGCACATGAAAAAGTACTAAGCTTTATTCATTGTCATAGAAATACAAGTTAAAGCCATAATAAGTTGTCACTGTCCCCCACAAATATGTTTAAAATAACAAGACTGCCAACACCAAAATGGTTGGGACTTCAGAGCAACTAGAACTCTCCCGTACTGCTTTCAAAAATACAAATTAGTGTAACCTTTTTGGAAAATAAATTTTCAGATTCTTTACAGAACAAACACATACTAATTATATGAACCAGCAACTCAACTTCTAGATAATAACCCCAAATAAGTGAAAGCCTATCATGAAAAGTATTGTACAAAGATGTCTGTAACAGTTTCATTCATAGCTAAAAGTAAGACATCTAATTCTATCAATAACAAACAGTGGTGCTTTTATACAATGGAGGACTCCTCAGCATGAGAAAAGAATGAATGTTTGATATGTGTACACATCAAACAACACTGTGCTAAATGAAAGAATCCAGACTAAAAAATGGTTCCATTGACATGGAATTCTGAAATAGGTAAATAACCAAACTTATAGTAACAGAAATCACGTTTGTAACTGATTGACAAGGGCCACAAGAAAATATTCTGTGATGATGAAAATAGACTGTGCTGTGATATGCATTTGTGAAAACTTGCTAAATAGCATACTCAAGATCTGAGCTTTTTTTACAATGTGTACCTTAACACTTCTTTTTAAAAATAAAATATGTGGGACTGAGGTTGAGGCGCAGTGGTAGAGTGCTCGCCTAGCACACATGAGGCACTGGGTTCGATCCTCAGCACCACATAAAAATAAAATAAAGATATTCTGTCCACCTACAACCAAAAAATAAATATTTAAAAAAAAATAAAATATGTAACAAAAATAGCATGGTACTGGCATAAAAACAGACATGAAGATCAATGGAATAGTAGACAGAGAGACAAATCCACATAAGGTACAGTCATCTGATCCATGACAAAGGTACCAAACAAATAAGTTGGAGAAAAGATAGCCTTTTAAACAAGTAGTGCTGGAACAAAACGAAATTAGTCCACTGAATGTGGATCAAAGACCTGGGAATTAAACCAAAATCTTTGCAACTGCTAGAATAAATCATAGGGGCAATACTCCCACATTGAAGCACAGGAAATGATTTCCTTAACAAGACTCCTAAGGTTCAAGAAATAAAGCCAAGAATCAAGACGTGGGGTAACATCAAATTATTAAGCTTCTTTACAGCAAATGAAACAATTAATAGCATGAAGAGTGAGCCTACAAAAAGAGAATCTTTGCCAGCTACTCTTCTGACAGAGGGTTAATATCCATAATATATGAAGAACTCAAAAAAAAAATCAAAAAATCTATTCATCAGTATATGAGAAAAAGAACTAAACAGGCCTTTTTCAAAAGAAGAAATATAAATGGCCAATAACTATATGAAAAAAATGTTTAAGATACTTATCAGTCAGGGAAATTCAAGTCAAAACATCACTGAGATTTCGTTTTTCATTAGAATCAAGAATACAAATAAATAAATCAAGAATAGCAATAAATTCTGGCAAGGTTTGAGGGGAAAAGAAACATTCATACATTGTTGGTAGGATGGCAAATTAGTAAAGCTACAGAAATCAGTATGGAGATTCCTCAAAAGACTAGGAATAGAACCATCATATCAACACAGGCATACCATGCAGAGCAGCAAAATTCATAATAGCAAGTCATAGAACCAGCCTAGGTGCTGTTAACAGAGGAATTAATAAAGAAAATGAGGTATATATACACAACGACATTTTACTCAGCTGAAGGAAGAATAACATATGTAATTTGCTGAAAAAGGGATAGAAAGTAAAATGCTGAGTGAAATAAGCCAGACTTGGACAGTCAAGGGTTAAATGTTTTTTTCTCACATGTGTAAGCTAATAAGAAAAAAGAAAGGAATAAAAAGATCTCACAAAAATAGGGAGAACAATAAAGTAGAGGAAGGTGATCAGAGGGAGCAAGGACGGGAAGGAAAGGGTAAGTACTGGAAAATGTAATTGATCAAATTTTGCCATTTGCATGTATACGTATATCACAAGGAATCCCACTTTAAGTATAATTACACCAATTAAGCAATAGAAGACTGGTAGAGGAAAGGGATTGAGGGGTGGCAGGAGGGAAGAGAAAGAGGATGGATTAAGGAATAAAACTAATCAAAGTAAATTATGTGCATGTACAAATATGTCACATTGAATTCCACTATTATGTGTAATTATAATGTACCAGTAAAATATTAAAATGTACAATTATAATGTACCAATAAAATATTAAAATGTGTAACTTATGCTTACATTTAAAAGCAAATAGAAATCTGTGCCTAAAATGATTAAAATGAGGGAAAAAAGATGAAAAGTAATAAGAAAAATAAATAAAACTAAAGTGAGAATGAAAAAAAAATCAAAGAAAAATGATTAAAAAAGTAAAAGTGCACAAGCCAGTTAAAATGAAGGCTAAAACAAAGAGAAATTATGATAATAAAGTGAACTTCTTGCATACCTATTTTGTTTCAAGCTCACTTCTGAGGACTTTACTCATTCTATGTCTTTCAAATCCCTGATGATTTGAGTATTATTCTATTTTAATGATGCTTAAACTGAGTCTAGAGTTTTTGTAACTTACCAGAATCTCTTAAAATAAATCAGAGAAATAAGTAACCTGTCCAAGCTCACTTGGCCAGTGAATAATGGAAGTGGCATTTGAACTGTGGTGCTCTGTCACCTAACTTTTGGTCTTTAATTCTGTCTTACATTAGATTGCTTTTCAATCTTTAAGAGGACAAAAAACAAAAAACAAAAAAAAATAAAACTTTAACTTAAATTGAGAAGTTTCTGGGAAAATATCATTTACAAAGATGAAACAGAGAATAGAAAGCCTGAACTGTCCTATTCAAATTAAATTGAATCCATAGTATAAAATAAAAATTACTAGCCTATGTGTTTTAAAACTTGTCCCTATTAAGCTTTCAATTCAAAGACCATTTGATTTTATAGAAATTCTTCCAGAGAATTAAAATGTGTAAATACTACCTGGATTTTTCCTCAAAACTGAATTAACAATAGTACCCATGCCTAATAAAAATGGAAGAATAATCCAATAACTAATTGATGAGCCAGTATCACTGAGAATCATTGAGGTAAAAATACTAAACCAAATAGTAAAATCCAATCCAGTGTAAAACAAATATATTACATCAGGATCAAGTCAAGTTTTATCATAAAATGCAAAGGCAGTGTAATATTAGAAAATCTATAAATGTTATTTAGTATATTTGCATTTAGGGAAGCAAAGTGTATAGGTATCTTAAAAGATATGTGGAAAGTATTTAACAAAATCCTTAAAATTTAAGAAAAATCATTAAAACCATAAATAAAAAGAAATGTCTTTAATCTGATAAAAAATATACAGAACATGGCAGGCATCTTAAAAGTATGAAATATCTAAAATATAATCCATTAAATATCAAGCAAGACACAAGATTACCACCTATCATTATTTCCATTCAACACTAGGTATTGTACTGGTCTAGCCAGGGAAACAAGGAGAAGTAAAGTAAATAAGTAAAAAATAAAAACAAATTGTATTTCAAGAATGTACATGGAAAGAAAGAATGTTTGTTATGTATAGATTACATTATTTTACACAGGAAATAATATGTTAGCATTAATAAGAGAAATTTTCCAGTTGGCTAGTCCTAAAACTAACATAAAAATTCAACTCATATCTTCCAGAAAAAATGTTAAAAATCATAATAAAAATAAAAATATTTTCTATAGAAAGAAAAATAAGGTAAAAAGAAATAAATATAATACAATGAGTACAATATGTATTCAAAACCTTGATTAAAATATATTAAAAGAGATCTCAATAAGCAAACACATCTAATGATTCTATATTAGGAGATTCAATAGTCTAAATATATGAATTCTACTAAAACAAATTCATACAGTCAATAGGATTACAATAAAATATAAACATAGGTTTTTATGGATTACAAAAGCAATCTACATGGGGCAATGTGATTCTAACATAAATGGAATTCTAGTAAAAACTTAACCATAGTTATTTGAGTAGCTTGACAAAGTAATTTTTAAACTTCTGTGCCATCCTGATCCTAAAGTTTACCTATTAAAAAAAAGCTCAATAACCAAATCACTCAGAAGGTAAAAATCCAGTGGGAATACTTGCCCTGAAAGATACAAAAGTGCCTTTTAAATCTCTAGTAAACATAATGGCACATCATCAATATAAGGAAAAAATCAACGGAGCCAAAGAGAATAATCTAGAATCAGACTCTCAGTAAACTCAGTAAAAGGGAAGACATTAGATACCGAAGTCAGGGGAAGAAGGATGATTTATTCAATATATGGTAGTAGGACATTGTTATCCTTGGAAATAAATAAAATTCACCTCATTCCATGTGCCATACACAAACATCTATTCTTTTTAAAGAATTAGATTGTAGAGTAAAACTTTAAAATATTTAGAAAAAAATCATCACAAAATAACTTTCTGTCTTGTATATGGGAAATACCTCTCGTCAAGATGCTACACAAAAAATAAATGATTAACTTGGCTCAAGGACAACCATAACTTGTAAGTCACAGAGTTGACTACATTAAAATTAAGCACTTCTGTTTATCCAAATACAACATAAGGAAAATATGTCATGAACTGAGAATACACAACATGAAAACCACTAACGAATATGTATAAAGAACTACAAATCAATAAGATAACCCAATAGAAAAATAAAATTGTAGAGAAGTAACTTTGAGAGAGGTAAAGTGAATGCTTTGTATTCTCATTTTCATAGTTATCAGAAAAATTCAAATTAAAACCTAAATGAGAGACCATTTTATACCAACTAGATTGATTGGTAAAAATTAAAAGGTCTGCTAGTTTTTGATCAGGATATGGAAAATGTGTGTTCTCTTGTACAGAACAGACCAATCTGCATATTAGCATAATTATTTGGAACACATGTTGGCTTTAGCTTGTAAAACTAGGTATAGGAATATCTTATAATACAGAAATTCCACTTGTTAGCATATAGTTTTTATAAATATCTATGAATGTGACACTTATTAAGCAATGCAGTTTACCCTGTGAGCCCACAACACTCATACATATAAATAAATATGTATATATTACTTGAATAATTTATCACTAAACATTCTATATATTCTAATTGATACTATCCTAATTTCTTCTATTATTCTATTGTATTCTACAGAAAAAATGCTTGTTTATTATTTGTAACTACATTGATTTCTTTAGGATATTATTCACAGGACTCACCCTATAGAAACTCACAAATATGCATCATTAGGAGTAAAAAAAATATCAAGGACATTCACTAAAGTGAGTATGAATATTATAAAAATAAAACCTTATAAACAACCTATATGTTTATTGACAGGGGAATGAATAAGTGTTGTATATGATGAAATAAATTCATCTGTATAAATGAATGAACTGCTTCTACATAGAATAAACTGTATGAATTTTAAATACATATTATATAAAATAAGTGATTTCAGATCAATACATACAGTATTGTTTTTTAAAGTGTAAAAATGGTAAAATAAATAATATATAGTTTGTGGATAAATGCACTAAAGGTAAAAATATCTCTTAAAAAATGAATATTGTTTGCCTCTGGTGGAGATGGGACCTGGGCAGGGGCTGTGCTGATGGATTTAATTTGGGAGTACGTGAGGAATTTGCATAGTCATTTTAATCTTTTAGTTGCTAAGCTAGGAAATGGGGAATGTCCATTCTATACTATCTCACACACACACACAAATTCAAGGGTTTTTTTGTATGTATGTGTATGAATTACATCATACAAATTTTACACTAATAAAACAAAAATTTCAAGTTTCCTATGGGCTAGTAGAAGGCAGATAAAACCTTATAGAAAATGCAAAGTTATTTATTTATTTATTTATTTATTTATTTATTTATTTATTTATGGTACTAGAGATTGAACTCAGGGGCACTCGACCACTGAGCCACATCCTCAGCACTATTTTTTATGTTTTTTATGTAGAGACAGGGTCTCACTGAGTTGCTTAGTGCCTCGCTGTTGCTGAGGCTGGCTTTGAACTTGCTATTCTCCTGTCTCAGCCTCCCTAAGTGCTGGGATTCCAGGCTTGCGCCACCACGCCCGGCTAGTAATACATTTATTTCTTTTCTTAATTATTGGCTTAATTTGATGATCAAACGGTGAATCAACAATTAAAAATAACACAGGCTGCTGCTCTCCTGGGAATGCCTTAAATATAAAGGACAATGAAGGAATATTCAATCTTCAGAGTATTTTGATTTCTTCCTGCTTTATAATATTTCCAATAAAATGCCAACACAAGAAGAAAATCTTGTCTTTTTTCTCAACTGCTCTGAAATTCACTACACTTTACAATTAAAACATCATTTATTGGTTTTTAGTAACCCTTTGGGGGGTACTATTAGGCAGCTGGCAGATATTCTGTTAAGACTGACCTTTACTTTCTTCTTAGCTATAGCTGAGTTGAGAACCTCTGGGTTATTAATTATTAGTAAAGATTTTGCATTTTGTTAGGCTCATCCTGTTCTCAAAAGCCTTTACTTCAGGAAATCAATTGTTCTCTCCTTTGAACTGTAACATCGGTGTGATTAGGTAGGTTTTGTGAACACCTGTGAGGTATTTCATCTTAATAACCAACTGTAGTATTTTGAGAGCTGATGCTGTTAAGTGTGACATTTGAGGCTAATTCTCTTCCACTTCAATAAGTGATTTTTTTTTGGTATGAATTAGCAATGTAGTTCTACCTAAACTGTACCAAGCAAAGATGAAAATTAGCAATCTTCTAATTCAATCTATGTAGACAATCTGTAAAATCAAATGAAACCTACTTTCTTTCAAGACATTAAGTTTGTATAACCTTGGGAATTCCCAAACAGCTGTTACTTGGAATCAATGTGGATAAAGTAAAAAGCAGACTCTATGTGGATTATTTAGACCTTGAAACATCAGAGTCATCATTTAAATGTATATGCCACTTATTTTTCAAAGCAATTTTTCTTTATCTCATATGTTTCTTTAGGGAAATGTAACAATGGTGCTAAAAATGTTAGGTTAGTTTTCAGTATTATCCTTACAAATACTAACATGATGGGACTGCATTGTGAGGAAGATTTACCTCTGCAAGTAGTGCATTATAATTTAAGACTCCATGCAGAACAATACAAAATTAATCCATATGAAAAGGTAATTGACTTTTATTTTATCATCTTGCCAGGAATATAACTGGGTAAGCTAACAAGTGATTATTTTTTCCCCCTGAATCACATTTTCAATTCTAGGGATGATAAAATCTGGCCACAATTTTCAGAGACTGCATCACTTTTTTTTTTTTTTTTGAGGCATTGCTAAAGACAACTGATCCACAATCTGGCCTAAATCGGTGTAGAAAACACTAAAATCGCTACTACTGTTTGCTTTATTTTTGTTTTGTTTTGTTTTGTTTTAAAATCCTGTCCTTTGAAGCTATTCTTCTGTTTTACTTTTAGAGAATAAAAAATTATCTTTGTAATATAATGGTTGTTTAAATACAGACAGGCTTTTGTTTAGGATGTATAATGCAGCAAAGAGAATATACTCAAGCTAAAAATAAGAAAAATCCAATCCAGATAACCAATAAAACCATAACTTTTTTGAACACATCAGGCAGCTGATACTGCAGAAAGACCCACTATATTAAAATTTAAGGAAAAGAGAGGCTCCTTCCTTGCGACACGGAATGCAACACAGAAACACATGGTGGGAACTTGAGAAGATGGAAACACTGTGCTGTCGGTAAGGAAGAATCAAATAGCATTATTAATAAGTGCAAAAGGCTGAGTGTGGACTGGAATAGAGAACTTCTAGTAGTTACAGGCTGCAGAGGAGCACACATCAGCTTGCAGGACCTTCTTCATGGACTTCCACAAATGCTTGTGAGAAAGACTGGGGACAAGGATTATATTAGGGTTCTCTAGAGGAACAGAATCAACAGGAAGTATAATTATAAAAAGGGGATTTATCAGGTTGGCTTATGTGACCAGGAGCTGAATAGTCCACAATGGCCATCTGCAAGCTGGTGAGCTGGAAGAACCAGTAGCTGCGCAGTCCAAGAGGCTGAAGCCCCAGAACAAGAGGGATTAATGGTGTTATCCTAGTCTGAGACTGAAGGCTTCTGGAGAATCACTGGCAGAGTCCACTTTGGAAGAGGGAAGAAGTGAGAGTCCAATATCTTCAGATGATTGTAGCAGCAATCAAGAACCCATTTAAGAAGAATCAAGCTTGCATCTGCTTTTGCTTCCTTGTTCTTCCAACTTTTATTCCATCCAAGCCATCATCCTATTGGACAGTGCTGCCCACACTTAGAGAGAGTCTACATTTCAGTTGGCTATCCCACATGCCAGTCATTCCCAGAACACACTCTCACTGACACACCCATTAGCCTCTTAATCATTGTCATCTCTTAATCCAAATCAATAATTTAAATTAACTATTACAAGTAGAGAGACCAGAAGGAAGCTCCATCTATGCTGCAGACCTGGGAGATGGGAGAAACCACCATTGTAGGAATGGCAAGATACTTTAATTAGATTTTTTTTTTTACTATAGAAAACAAAACAATCACTAGAAAACTTTAAGACTCTAGGGGGAAGCAAATAAACCAGTCACCCCGAGGTACAGATGAAGATCAGTTGCAACTAGAGGAAGGGAAAAGGAAAAAAAATTAAAAACCAAATCTCCCTACTCTGTACTCCTGTTGCATTAAAAGAGAGTAGCCCTGGTTTTAGAAAAATAGAGAATTTGTACTGATGATGTATCATTACAAAGGATTATTTGTATGGTGGCTGGGTCATTAAAGAACAAATTGTCCTTTAATGGCTTCAAAGGGCACCATTAATGAAGTGAAAATTAAAAAAACAGCCCATAGAATAGTGGAAAATATTTACAAATCCTGTATCTGATGAGGGCCTACTCTCAAAAATAGTTAACAGACTATTGGACACAATTCAACAATTAAAATAAAAATAACTCAATTTAAAAGGGAAAAGGATTTGAATAGACATGCCTGTGAGATATACAAATTAACAAACACATGAAATAATCCTAAACATTGACTTTAGGAACATGTAAATCAAAACAATAATGATATATTACTTTTCATCCACTAGGATGACCAAATTAAAGAATTTGGAAACTAACAAGTATTGTAAAGGTATAGAAAAATTAGCCCCACCTACATTGCTGACAGAGATATGAAATGATGCAAATGCTTTGAGAAATATTCAGCAGTGAACTGTAGAGGAAATGTCTGATCCAGTAATTTTATTTTTACCACCAAAAGAATTGAAAATATGTATTCACACAAATATTTTTATGGGAATATCTATAGTAACATTATTCATAATAGCCCAAAATGGAAACAATCCAAATGTTAACTGACTAATATATCCATTGTGGTATATCCATACAATGGAATAATACTAAACAATAAAAGTTAATGATCAATGCTATAATATGTATGAACTTGAAACTATTTTCCAAAGTAAATAAAGTCCAACATAAAATGCCACATATTCTATTGTAGGTAGAAGTGTCCAGAATAAACACCACTCCCCACTGCAAAAAAAAACCAAACAAACAACCTTTCAAAAAAACTTAGACAAAAAAGTAGGCTTTGGTTACCAGTGGATTGGAATAGAAGAGAATGAGGAGCAACTGTTTAAGCATATAAAGTCTTACTTGAAGATAATAAAAATATTCTGAAATTAGATACTGGTAGTGACTATACAAGATTGTAAATATACTAAAACCACTGAATTGTGCAAAATAAAGGTAAATTTTATGGCATGTGAATTATATCTCATGAAATAATTGAAATAAAAATAAAATTCTCAATATCTACAAATGCTAATAGCATTTGCCATTAGTATATCTTTACCAGAAGTGTTAAAGGTAGCTCTTTATAAGAAGGAATCCGATGCCATAGAGAGATATGGATTTAAAGAAAAAAAGAAAACAGTGACTTGGAGGCTGAGGCAGGAGGATTTCAAGTTCAAAGCTAGCTTCAGCAACTTAGCAAGGCCCTAAGCGACTTAAAAAGACCCTGTCTCAAAATAAAAAGTAAAAAGGGCTGGGGATGTAGCTCAATGGTTATTTGCCCCTGTGTTCAATCCCAAGTGCCAAAAAAGAAAAAGAAAAAGAGAAAAGCACAAATAATAGTTATTACGTTATTATATAACAGTTAATTCTAATATTTTAGAATTTTCTTTTAAAATTATATATATTAAAAAGATAGTTGAAAGGTGATTTCTGTTGCTTGCTAAGAAAAAGTAACAGATTAGATTTACCTTCCTGCCTGAAACAATACAAAACCAGCCAAACAAAAATAGAAGAATTTTATGAAATAGTAGTTGAGACACCTGATGTCAGGTAACTTATCCCTGAAACAGGAAAATGATACGAGCCCTTTCATTGTCCCATTTACTCCTTGACATAATTTCTTGGCTGAAGGAGAAAAGACGTATTCACATGTACCTCAGCAGACTTTGAAGCTGAGAATTTAAGGAGGTCCAAAGGACAGATTCCATAAATCAGAGTCCCAGAGAGGAAGGATCATCACAAAGAGACACCTCAAGATTCTCAGAATTCTATTTGATTATTAAGATAATACATGTACATGAATATTCTTTCCAAGAAGATATGGGGGAAAGAATCACCTGGCCCTAATGCAGGAACAGAAATGATGTCTGTCCTCCTAGTCAGACTCAAAAAATCCTCATGATTCAAGAAGCATTTGGTAGAGTTAACAGAAAGTTCTCAGTTTTGCCTCATTAGTGATGACTAATTTACCCTAGACTGAGCATGGGTACAGAATGCTTAACAAAACTAAAAGCCAAATGATCAAACTGATCCAAAATGATCAAACTCTTTCCAAGTAACTTAGCTACATCTCAAAAGCATAAGAACATTTATATGAAAAGAAAAATGCCCCAAAATAAGAAACATAAAACCAACCATGCATGTCATACAACAAAATCAGCATGAAAAGAAGCAAAATATATAACCAATACTGAGAAAATGAATGGATTAAAACCAACCCAAAACTGACACTAAAATTAGAATTAGGAGACAAGGGCATTAAAGTGCCTTTATAAGCATAGTTAAAAACTAAAGTAGGGAAACAGGAAATATTAAAAAGACTCAAAACAGAATTCTAGGGATAAAAAATAGTGTGTATGAAATAAACAATTCATTAAAAAGGATTAGTGATAGTTTAGACACCACACACACACGCACACACACACACCCATGATCAGTGAATTTGAGGATGTAGAAATTGAAAAAAAAAACACCAAAGTAAAGTAGATTTTTTTAAAAAATTTGCACTAATGGTTTATCAGGCAATTCCATGTGTGTTGATTTATGTATATTGGATTATCTAAAGAAAGGTCAGAGTAATGGCTGATAATTTTCCAAATTCGATGTCAAATCTAAACCCAGAGATCTAAGAAATTCAAGAAGTCACAACCACAAGAAACATGAAGGAAACTACACCAAGGCTAATACAGTAGTAAAGACAGTCTCAGATGCAGCCAGAGATAAAGAGCACAGTATGTGGAAAAGAGGAAAAGTGATGACAAAAGAAAACTCATCCAAAACAAAAAATGAGGATGAATCCTGGCATTCTAAATTACTAAAAGATAAAACTGTCCACCTAGAATTTTATTCATGCAAATGTATTTTTCTTTAAGAAAATTGAAATAAAAACTGTTTTTGGACATGCAAAGGAGGAAAAAACTCATCACCATCAGATCTACACTAAGAAAACAGCTAAAGAAAGTTCCCCATTCATAAGGACAATGCTAAGAGAAAACAAACTATATATTAGAAGAAATTATTTACATATTCCATGTGGAATAAAACTCTATCTAGAATATATAAGGGACTCTCAAAACTTGAATGCAATTTAAAAAATGTGCAAGAGGTTTGAACAGAGACTTTACTGAAAAAGTATAGGGTTGGTAAATAAGCAAATTAAATGATACATGCTTAACATATTTATCCATTAGGTAAATGTAAATTAAAATCATAATGAGACAGACCCACTAGAATGGTTTTTATAAATTGACAATGTGTTGAAGAGAATGCAGAGCAACTGGAACTCTATGAAAATGAAAAAATGATTCAGCTACTTGAAAAATATGTTGTCAGTTTCTTTTCTAGTTAAGACGTACATTTACCACTGAACCTAACAATCCCACTTTTGGGTGTTTGCCCAAGTGAAATGATAACATACATTTACAAGTAAATCTGTACATTAATGTAAAGTTTTATTCATAACATCCCCAAACTGGAAACAAGCCAATATCCTTGAATAGATGAATGAAGAGACAAAATGTAGCATATCCATGTGAGCGACTATTATTCAGAAATGAAATGAATGAATCATTCGTATTTGTAAGAACATCAGTGAATTTCAAGTATGTGTTTCCTCAGTGGAGAAAACACGCACACTTTATATGTATACCATTTTTAAGACATTCTATAAAAGGCAAAACTAACGGTACAAAAACTAAAGGTACAGTAAATACCAGGGATTAGGAATGGAGGAACATATTGCTATAATGAACTTTGGGTTCTCAGGGCTCAATGATGATATTCTACATACTTTTGTTGTTGTTGTTCTTGGTGTTTTTGTGTGCATTTTGAATTCTATGCTGAAAAAGGGTGAACTTTACTGTGTGTAAATTATGCTGTAAGGAAATTATGTTAACAATAAAGAATGGGAAAATTTAGGAGAATAAATGTGAAGCTGAGTTGGAGAGCATCCCTAAAATGCTTACACATCCAGGCAACTGATCATTTCTTAGGCACTTGTGATTTGGAGGGATGGTAAAATGTGAGGCAATATAAAGTAAAGCTATATGCTAACTATTGGGAAATCCCCAAATGAATATATTTCCACCTTTAAATAGCTCATAGTCTAATGAGGGAAACAAACCATTTCACTGAAAACCATGAAATCATGTAGTATGTGCTACAAAAGAGTTAATATAAGGTATTCTTGAATTCTGCAGTACAATAAATTGTCAGACACAGATGGTGGGGCAAAAAATTGCCCAGAAGAGACATCAGCCAGGAGGTAAGAGAAAGAGGAAAGAAACTTTATAAGAAGAAAAAGGGCTAGTCTGTAAAACAAAATAAGTTTTCATTAACCTAAAATTTTTTAAAAAGTTAACACATGCATATTAGAACTCATACCATTGGTACCAAATTAAAAAAAAAAAAGAACTGTAGATTTTCACGCAGAGAGATTCTCCATTATCAGTTACTTGTATGTATTTATAGAAACATTCTTTGCATCTACAAAAATGTTTATATGGCTTTTTAAAAATAGTAATGTTAGCATATTGTACACACTGTTTAAATCTGAATGTTTAACTAAAATGCATCCTGACAGTTATTGACAGTTATTGTCTAACAGTATGTAACTATGTTACCTAACAGTATGTAACTATTATAAAATTTCATTATAGTTTCCATTTGCATTTTCTGTTTTTCTTACTACCCATCTTAGGGTTTGTGATTATTATTGTTTCTACCTATTGTTTACACCTTTGTGAAATATATTAATATATATTTCTTATGATAGTGTGAGTTACTGATAAGAATGATGTAGATATTTGCTTTTTCTCATCTACATTCCCTTCCTTCCAAATCCAACTTAAATAACATATATACTTAGATAGTCTTTTTTGCCTCTCCCAACTTCTATTTATTCAATGTCCTAGCTGCAGGCTATATATAGGCTCTGTGACTATTTCGGTGGTGGTGGTTTTTTTTTTTTTTTTTTTTTTTTGGTACTGGGGATTGAACTCGGGGTTACTCAACCACTGAGCCACATCCCCAGCCCTATTTCATGTTTTTTATGTACAGACAGGGTCTCACTGAGTTGCTTAGCGCCTCGCTTTTGCTGAGGCTGGCTTTGAACTTGTAATTCTCCTGTCTCAGCCTCCCAAAGTGCAGGGATTACAGGCATGTGCCACTGTGCCTGGCTTGGTTGTATTTTTTTTTTTTTTTGGTACAACCAGAGAAATGAAAAGTTATACACAATTTGTGTACAATGAATCAAAAGATATTCTGCTGTCATGTATACTTTATTTCTTTTGAGAAGAATCTCCTATTCTAAGTGGTAGGGGTCAGGGTAGGCTGTATACCTGAATGCTAACAGACTTGGGTCAGAGTTACATGAAGGAGCTAGGAAACTACATACCCAGGGGGCTACGTTTGCTTACCACCCGTCCTCATTTTTATTAATAAAGCACTTCTCACTCTCCTTTTTCTTTTTTCCCTCACTGTGGAGCCTCTAGGTGAAACTCCAAATTTCCTAATTCTCTGGCCATCCCTAGATTCTGAAAGTTAATGAATATAATTTAAGACTTTCAATTTTTACCTAAGCTACTGAGAATGTCTTCTGTTGTTTATAACTAAGATCATGCTGCTATTGAGCAGAAAGAACATATGAAGTTGAAAAGTAGCTTTGCACAAAGATGGCAAAGAAAGAGGAAGTATATTTAAACAAAAAAACAGTTGCTTTATGGGTTGTTGGAAATGAATGAAGATAGCTTAGACATTGATAATATCACCAAAGAACAGGCTAATTTTCTAATGCTTCATTCCTCCTGTTCTTCCCCTACCCTTCATTCCCCTTATATAGTGACTTAAATGAAAATGTTAGAATTTCAGAAGCACAGAGGGACCATTTCGGAAAAGTAAACAAAGGTCCATAAATGGGCAGTGTTTGCTCAAAATATATCATTAAGGAGAGAGATCACCAAGAAAGAGCAGAAAGAAATTGCAACTTAGAAAGCATTTTGCCTCATAAAATACAGGTTCAACACCTTCCATAAACCTTCGTATTTTCATAATTAGTGTTCATATCATGAGCATGCTTCTCTTTTAGTTTTAAGAAATAAGCAATATTCTTGACCAGTGTTCCAAATGTAGTTGATTACCCAAATCATCAATTCTGTTCTAAGTCTATACATAGTAAATTAGAATCTCTAATTAATGGAGTCCAGGAGGGTGTCTTTCTTTCTTTCTTTTCTTTTTCTTTTTCTTTTTTGGTGTTGTTTGATTGATTGCTTTCTCTCTTTTTCTTTTGAAGGCTTAGATGGTTTGGTGATCATAAGGATTTGAGAACTACTCATATAAACTTCAGTTCATAGAAATTATATATTTTATTTTATAAGCTAGAGTTTGGAGAGGCTCCTCTTGAAAAGGAAAACAAGCAATTTATTTGTCCTATCTAAGGTCTTAAGCCAAATCCAATTTTTCAGGTAAAGAGCTTAACAAGCTAGTTTGACTCAAATGACTATTAGACAGTATTATCATAGTTTTATTGATTTCTTTCTAAATTTTTATTGCATAATTTTTCTGAGTTAAAATTTTTTTTTAAATACTGGAAGTAAAGTCAGTGAAACAGATTTAGGTATTATCTCAGATATTTTTAAACTTTGGGAAAATATATTACATCTTAAGCATCAGCTTTCCTACTCTGTTAAATAATATTGCCAGACTTTATGGGAACCCTGAGAGCTGTGGGTACTTGTGTGTGTGTGTGCACGTGTATGTGGCCAGTTTTAGTTGCACAGAAATCACGCACTGTTTTTTTTTTACTTTCTTAGATGATCATTTATTAAATGGTAGGGTGACAAGCATCATGAGATACTTCCACTTCTCAGCAACCTCACTGTATGACAGGTTGCCAGCATGACACTGTTTATTATTTAATTAGTGCAGTGGAACAACTTTCAATTTCTTCTAGTAAACTAGCAAAATAATCTTGTTAATATATCTGTCCTTATCAACTTATTCACACAATGGTAGCAATTTCTTGATTTCTTCTAAGAAACATACCTTTGTTTATAATGATTTTCATTCATTTGATAAATATTTAATGCTTACAATGGCTCTAGCACTATTCTTGTTTCTGAGGATGTAGTACTAAATAAAGAAGACTATGACCCCATTTTTACAGAGGTTTCAATACTGCAGTTGAAAAATCATGTGATGAAAAACTATCAATTCATCATGGTTTGTGGAATCTGAGCTCAAATCCATTACAAGTATCTTAAATTTGGCCAGTCACTTGCCTTCTTATTAGACTAACATTTCTAACATCAGAAAACAATTACACAATAGTTTACTTTGGTTCTGTTTAGTACAGTATTAGATAAATAAAAAATATAGTTGGCATCTTTTCATTTTTTTTCAGGAATATTATTGGATTATAATGGCAAATAGACTTCAAAATAATGTTACATTTCAGTGAAAATATGTGGAATTACTATGAAGAGAAATCCAATGAATTTGTCACATATAAAATTTAGGTAGAATACTTGTAGCTACTTACAATAATCAAAAACAAAACACAGCTAGAAGATTAAGTAGGAAAAAAGTCTTTTGTATCAGCCTTCCTTGACACTAAAGAGGTATTATTTGTGGGGAAAAAAATGAGGAAAAAAACCAAAGCTTGTTAGGAGCACTGCTTGAAATCATGATAACAGGTATAAAGAGTTTCCAATCTCCAACTTTAAGTCCCTAGGTCCAAAGTGGAAGGGGGAAGAGATAGATTCTGGAAAGATGCAGCATGGTCATGAAGGGTCCTACTGGAAAGGATCATTGGAGAAAATCTAAGTTGGTGAAACAAGGGAAACACTATTGGGAGTCAGAAAATCAGTCATGAAATGAGAAATGATTCAGAGTGCTTTTATTTTCAAATACAGAAATCAGTACTTAAAAAATGAAGATAGGGTTAGAAGAAATGGAGAGTCTAGAAGGAAAGCATAGAATTAGTCTGATAGGCATGACTATGGTATAGGAAGGAGGCTCTCAGAATAAATTTGACAGATATTGCTTCTGACTGCTTTGTCTTTTTGGGCCCCTTACGCCTGGCTGGGGTGGAACTGTAATGGCTATTTCCAGTTTGATAAGGAAGGGGTGAAGAAATGCTACTGAATCTGTTCAGTGATTAACAGATGTTTATATACATGTGATTTAATATGATCTCTATCCTAAAATGAAGGAAATTAAAGATCTAGAAAGTTTGTGGCTAGAAGAAGCATCCCAAGTTATTAGTACAAACTAAGATGATTTGACTCCCAACCCAGAATAGTTATATACCTTCCTCTGAAAATCACTTGGCTCTCCTCCTGAAGGATTCCACCTTCCACTATTTTCTTTTCCAACTAAGGCCATAAACCATTGCAGTTCTGTTTTATTTTGAGAATCCATACTTAGAAAAAAATACATGACTCATCCATACCCAATGTGTGGCTATAGTTATTACAAAAGTAATCTTTCCATCTATATTCAAATACATATTAACAAACTTCTAGAATCAAAGCAAAGTATTTGTATATAATAAAATTTGCAACCATGTGGGATTTCTTATAACAGACATTTCCTAAACATAATTTTCAAGGCTGTAAAAACTAAACTTGAAATACCAACATGTTGAAAGTAAGAATCACAATCTGATATCTCACCCTTGTGTCAGCAAAGAATTTTGTGGCGATTTTCATTAGGACCTGAAAAATCATACTAGGTGCTTTGGTCTTCTTTCTAAACTCAGAAGCCAATGGAATATCTCCATCAGAAGGTGGGGGGATGGTGTCATAAAGATAGATTTTCAGTTTTTAAAGATCACTCTGTCTATAAGTTAAAAACTTACTAGAAGAGGGTAAAGTCAGAAACAGGGAAGCCAATTAAAAGTAGTGGGGAATAAACTGGAGTAAATTATGTTATGTGCATATATGAAAATGCCACAATGAACCCCACTATTATGTGAAATCATCCTACACCAATAAAAACTTAATAAAGAAGAACACTTGGCATGTTTTAATACTAATTACTCATTAGTATGAACTTCAAGGAGGAAAAAAAAGGGTGTTGCCATATATGAGGAAGGGACTGCTGTGGTCTTCGTAAGAACAGAAATTGCTAAAGAGGAAAGAAAAGCAAAATACTATGGGATAAGTTCTGGAGGAAGAGCTACCTGGACAGACTATTTGATTGGATGCAAGAGGGGAAACCAAATCCAGAATGTCTCATGAATTTCCAACTCTGTGAAAGGCGGTGGTTCCCTAAGGTGGAAAGAACTGGGAGAGGGAAGAGCAGTTTTGGATTTGAGTCACTGTTCTTCCAGTTGAAAGGTTACGTTGGGATTGTAATATATAGTCCTGGATTCCTGAGGCATAGTCTAGTCTATAGATAATATTTTAGCAATCATTATTATATTAGTGACAAGGTCCTCAGAGGAGGGAAGGAGAGGTTCCATGGAGAAAAAATTTGGATGTTAAGAGGGCTAAGTCTGAGCTTTGACTTAGACTTAGGTCAGGGTACTAGTTTATGAAAATGATAAAGTGGTATCTAAGCCAGACAGATGTGTTAAAGGGAGACTGTTTAGCAGTACTGAGTACTGTTGAGAAAGTCAAGAAAAATAAAGACTGTGAAATAGTAGCTGGCTTTCTGTTCATGTTGCTTTGAGAGTTCATGAACTCCTGCTCATGTCAAGGAGTTAAGGTGCTTTATTTTGCTGTGGCTTAAATGACAGAGAGGAAATGCACGTTATTGTTCACAAAGATCTAAAATGTTATGAATTTTTTAGGGCAAATGTGGTGATACAACTAGTGACCCTGGAAAACAATCCCAAGGAAAAGACACTAAAATCTGGACTTGGAGCTTCTGACTGGCATTGGAACTAAATTAGATTTCTCCTGCTGTTTCTTTCTCAGCATGATTTGTCATGGCAACCAAGTTTAAATGGTTCTGCTAGGTGGACAGGTCAATACAATTATAGCCATCTGTCTTACTGTTCTTATTTGTCATATTAAGAAGACTATTTTTGTTTGGAAGTCTAATAAAGTTTGGTCAAAATATTGTTTCTATTCAAAACTTTTTAAAATTTGTTCTGCAATCAAGAAATAAAAATGAAAAACTATAGTGAATTTTCAATATAAGAATATTGAGCTGGGCACGGTGGTGCACAGCTGTAATCCCAGCAACTGGGGAGGCTGAGGCAGGAGGATCGTGAGTTCAAAGCCAGCCTCAGCAATGGTGAGGCGCTAAGCAACTCAGTGAGACCCCCGTCTCTAAATAAAATACAAAATAGGGCTGGAGATGTGGCTCAGTAGTTGAGTGCCCTGAGTTCAAATCCTAGTACCAAAAATAAGAAAGAAAGAAAAAAAGAATATTATTATGCCCTGATAGAGAACAAAATGTTCTAGATTTAAAAGCTTTAAAAAGTAAAGTCATTGCAAGTAAAATATGACTTTGTGAAGCTTGGTAAATATTTGTGTGCTTATGTTTATTATTGAAGACTGCAAATATATGATAATCATTAAACTCAAAATATGATTTTTTGGGGAGAAGGGGAGTACTAGCGATTGAACTCAGGGGCACTCAACCACTGAACCACATCCCCAGCCCCGTTTTGTATTTATTTAGAGACAGGGTCTCAGTGAGTTGCTTAGTGCCTCGCTTTTGCTGAGGCTGGCATTGAACTTTGTCCTTCTGCCTTGGCCTCCTGAGCTGCACTGAGCTATTCCAAACATAATGATTCTTTAATGAAATATAGTATACTGGTGTGTTGATGTTAATCTTGATACTTAGGACTCAATGTTGAAGAAAAAATTTTGGTGTAATAATATTTTGACTGACAGGATGACAGTGGTGTTGACAAAATAGCTTTAAATAATAGAGATGCAAATCTACAAAAGGACATATAAAAGATGGTACAAGTCATTTAATCCCATGTGTACTGTTAGATGCCCAGTGAAATCACTGATATATTGCTCTACTATTCAAATGCCAAAAATTTTGAACAAGTATTAAATTGTTAGTTGCTAATAAATTGTAATTGCCTACAAATTATTGTGTTTTAAAAAGATATTTTCTTGAGATTTTTTAAAATCACTTCTTGTACGTCAAATGCTCTTTTGAAGAGAACAGGAAAATGTTAACATTAATGGCTTAATTTTAGAGCCCATGAAAAATACAGGCTGAATTTTCAGCCTTTAGAAATCATGTTTTATTAGCACATTACAAAACTGAAAAAGAATCAAAGCCTAATTATTCATTAAATATTTACTACATGTAGTTCAGAGTTTGATTATGTTGATTTCTTGGAAAGATAAGACAAGTTCAGATTTATCTGAGGTCTGAGCTCCTGCTGATTGCAGATCATTTGTTCTAAGCATCGTATGACCTTGAAGATGTTTAACTGCTCCTCCAGCATTCATGACAAAATAAAGTGGGACCACTCACTCGAGGAAGTTAGCAATTTGGTACCATACTCTATTTTGAGCTAATGAATCCTACTTGAGACAACAATGCTCTAAATTTGCTAGAGAACCAAACACTTGAGTCATAAAAATGTTATTATTTTGAGAAATCTTTTTAAGAAGACATTTCTGTGTTTTGGGAAGACTGGGAAGATAGCCAATTAGCCTTGATTCATGATTCTTCTCCCATTTCACTGTATCCAATGATTTCAAATGGTGCTGTCAACACAAATAAAAACTTACATGGAATGATGTAAGTTTTTATTGTTTTCATTGTAAAGTATGTCTCTGTCTCTCACACATACACATTGCGACTTAAATTCATTGAGCTAATTTATTCTACCACCACTTTGGACCTATTGTCTCATTTTTACCACTTTGTTTCACATAAAGAATAAATAAATATTAGAGTCCTTGCAACTAATAATATAATTGAAGACAGAAGAGGGAAAACCTGGTACATCCTGTATGTATTCTTTATATATTTCTGCATGGTTTATAACTAGGCAATGCAGAATAAGGGATATAGACCACAAAATATTGAATTGTGGCTTAATAAAACAAGGATAATCTAACTCACAAAGCAATATTGTGATATTAATTTTAATAATTTTATTTACATTATGGAACATGAATGTGAGGCTCTTGATAAGGGAAGATGTGAAAGTAACTCTTTTCCCTTCAAATCCCTTTCAGTTTACATATTCCATAGACCAGTTTTCTATCACAGAGATGTTCTGAAATGGCTAGGGAACCATTATCTTAACATCTGGCTTGTATTTTTCTTTTCCGGAGTCCAACACATCACAGGGCTTTATGCTTCTGAATACTTTAATAATTACATTAACGTGTTTTAATTTCAAACATCAGCACCTTGGTAGAAAGTTTGAAATCAAGGAAACAAAAGGTTCCCATTTGCATGCCTGGAAGATGGGCAATCTTTATGACTACTCTGCTAGTGATGAATTCACATGGTGTAAGTAATAGCATGGTGTCAGTTAGCAGTTCCTTACAATGCAGTTGAGACTGTATCTCTACTGTGTGATCCAGGAAATAAACTACCAATCACAGATTTTAAAATGTAGAACTAAATAAATTTAGAATAATTCATCAGATTATCATTATAATTTCTTCTTACATTCAGATGTCAATTTTTGAGTGAAAAATTTAATATTGGAATTAAAGTACAAACATAAGAAATAGGTTATAAACCTGTCTCTCCATAAGAACATGTGGTATATATGTTAATGTCATATGTGTATGTTCTGGTGGAAAAAATTGCAATCGCTGATATGGAGTATGAATCAGAGATTTTAAAATTTTTTACAAATCATAAAGAGTATAATATCTTAGCCTATTGAGGCTGCTATAACAAAATGCCATAGACTGAGAAGCTTATAAACAACAAAAGTGTATTTCTGGGCTCACAGATGGTGCCTTCTTGCTGCATCTTCACATGTTGGAAGGGGCAAGGCAGCTCTGAGGGACCTCTTTTATAAAGGCACTAATTTCATCCATGAAGATTCTGCCCATAGGACCTGATTATCTCCCAAAAGGCTCAACTTAATACCATCACTTTGAAGGTCAGTATTTCAACATGTTAATTTTGGAGGACTGCACAAAAACATTCAGACCATAGCACTATAAATATAACTATAGGTAAAATATATGCATGTGTATACACGTTTAGACACCCACATGTGTATCACAGGCAAAATAGATGGAAAAATGGCATTTCTCTTGATTAGAATTTACATTGTTGATCATACTTTCTTGAAATCTGTTAATGACCTTCCCACTAGTTCGGTAAATGGCTTGAAAAGTAAGGGCTATGTATTCAGTTTTCAGTGATTTATAGAATGGCATTTTGCAAGCTTGTCTGAATAAATGAACAATGATATAATATATAATTATTTTTTCAATATCGTAAATGAATAATGAAAATTCCAATTCCATTGGCTGCATATAATACCAATACTCCATTTGTTCTCCCAAACCCAGTATTCAACTTTCTCCTCTCTGTTCTATGTTCCAGGAGGCTGAACTTTATGGACTGTATCAGTAGACTTGTTTTGATTCTAGCTTCAGATCCAGAGTGTTCTGTGGGGAACACTCTGTGGGAAGGACGGGAGTGAGGTCAGGATACTTCTTACCCAATTTGCTTTAGTAGCTCACTCCTTAGCTATCTGAATTCTTAAATGAAGGTCATTGCTCTGCAGGGTGGCCATCACATAAATCTGACTCTGTCTCTGTCTACAGGATCCAATAACAAGTCTCTACTCCTACCTCATCAGGTTTAAAGATGGCAGTGGTGCCCAGCTCCCTGGAGTTATCAGCCTCGTACTCTGTAGACTCTTGATGTCTTGCTTAATCAGGCCTGCACTTTCATAAGCTTTTCCTTCAGCCAATGCACTTTAAGATATTCAATCTGACTGTGCCTTCTCTTTCCATCCAGTTCCTTACCTGGTACACTAATTTCAGGGAATACATTCTGAATACAAAAGTGTTCTTGACATTGCCAAATCATGTTAATTTAATTTTTAAACTATTACTTTAATGTTTTTCATGGAATTGTAATTTTTGTTTCAACTACAGAGTGATATGTTTATAAAAACCAATTCCCTAATGGCATCTAAAATCAAAGCTCTTTGACAATTTTCACATTAACTTAAAGAAGCAAATATTACTTAGTATTCAGCAGAACCACCACACTATGAAATGATGCTGTTAAGCATTTAATATGACTTTTCATTCTTGGATATATCTAATAAAAGTGTTTGAAATTAACAAGGTATGGTTTCCCCTGCCTTTCCCAGCTTGTGACAACTGTATTAGTTAGCTTTCCACTACTACAACAAATACCCATGACAAATCTACTTACAGAGTGAAAGTTTTATTTTGGTTCACAGTTTTACATGTCTCAGTCCATAATCAATTTGCCCATTTGCTTTTGGGCCTGTGGTAAAGCTGCACATACAGGCAACAGATACATGAGGGAGTGTAGCTGCTCATCCCACAGCCAGGTAGAAAAAGAATAAGGAAGAGACTAGAGTTTCATAGCCCCCTTCAAGGACATGCCTCCAATGACCCCAAACCTCCCACCAGGTCTTACCACCTACCAGTAGCACCAAGCTGAGGACCAAGCCTTTAACACAGGACCTTTAAGAAAATTCCAAATGAAAACTATAGCAACATCCATGATCTTACTTCTTTCCTTTATTCACAATAGTTTCTGTGGTGTTTGGAACATGACAAACTTATTTTATACTCAGGGACTTTGTACTTGAGTAATCACCTTTCTCTAAGATCATCCTATTCTTTACTCCTTCACATTTCTCAGATCTTAACTCAAATGTCACACTTACAGAGAAGTCCTTTAATCTACCTAAAACATTCATCTACCACCTGCCACCCTGTCTATCATTAACCTGATTCATTTGCTCTATACCATTTTTACTATCTAAAATATGTTATATATGTATGTATTTATTACAAGTATGCATCCTCTCCCTACACAAGCTCTATGGAAACAAGGACTGAATTTATCTTCAAGAACTAGATGAGACTATATACCTACACAATATAAAATGCATAATGCAATATGAAATGTCTAATGTGTACAATTTAGTGCACAGAGTCTTGCATTCATTTCCATAATCAATTTCAGAACATTTTATAACTCCAAAAAGAAACCTTGCACCCCTTAGGTATTCCCTTACCCTCTACATTTCACCAAGTTCTGGGCAACCACTAATGTTTATGTACTATAGATTTTCTTTGGAGACATTTAATATACATAAAATTATTTAATATGCAATCTTCATTTTTCTATGACTGCCTTCTTACCTAAGTATGGTGTTTTTAAGGTTCGTACATTTTAGCATGTGTTGGTACTTTATTCCTTTTATGACTAAATAATATTCCACTGTATGGAGATATCACTTTTATTTTTTATTCATCAGTAGGACATTTTCCCCTTATTATACAAAATGCTGCAATGAACATTTGTATACAAGATTTAATGTGAACATATATTTCTATTTCTCTTGGAGATACCCATCTACATCTAGTCTGTATATGAGTGTTTGTGTGTGTGTATATACATATATATATTTATATATGTGTGTATGAAATATATATATGTGTGTATAAAATATGTGTGTATGAAATATATATATAAAATATATGTGTGAAATCTCTGTATTGTATGTCAGCTACATGTTTAATTATTTGAGGAACTGCCCACCCACTGTTTTTCAACTTTACTATACCAGTTTTTACTCCTAATATCTAGATAGGAGGGGTCATGAATTTAATTATTTTAGGATGGCATAAATTTCATATGCTAGTAATAAACTGTAGTCATTTAAAACAATTAATTGGCCACATGCTGTGACACACATCTGTAATCACAGTGGCTCGGGAGGCTGAGGCAGGAGGATTGTAAGTTCAAAGCCAGCCTTGGCAATGGTGAGGTGCTAAGCAACTTAGTGAGACCCTGTCTCTAAATTAAATACAAAATGGGCTGGGTATGTGGCTCAGTGGTTAAGTGCCCCTTGGTTCAACCCTCAGTACTACAGCAACAACAACAACAAACAATTGTCTTCTACTAACATATTTTCTATTAATGTGAACAGGTAATATATATTCGTCTTGTCCATTTTTTTCTGATAATAATCATAAACTACTTAAGTTACAGATAAGTTCTTCTTTGAATAATACAATAAGCACAGGCACCTAAAAATGTGCTTTGCACAAAGTTTCAATGTTGATTGATAATAATGTGATAATAATGCACTAAAATGCCATAGAAAAAGTTTGTATATTATTTATTTTACAGTCACCTTATTATTCTTCTAATATATAGTATTTGGATTATACTTGAGGCATATCAGAACTTTTATACAATTTACTATTGCAAATTGCTCTATGATCTTATATATCTAATCAATTAAAGATAATTTCAACCTAGTTGTCACTTCTTTCAGAATACCTTGACTTTATTGAGATTATTCTAGATGTTGTAAAAGTCAACTAAAATGTATAACAAATATTTATGAACATTTGGACTATGTAAGAAAAAATGATCAGATTGGTGGAGAGGGGGCATGCACTTGATCAGAGAATGCTAGCAGTAATCAGAGAAGAAATAATTCAGGCAGAAGTTGTCATCTGCAGGAAGCAGGAATAGGCTGGAAATACATAAGAACAGTAAGTTGGCAGGTATGACTAGAAAAAAGTGATGAGATTTGCTAATTCTACCACATTTTTTTTTTTGATGGTGCTGTGGATTACAACCCAGGGCCTTGTGCATGCAAGGCAGGCACTCTACCGACTGAGCTATGGTGAGGTAGACAAGTGACAATCTCACTTGTCTCCAGCCCATGAGACAAGCAAGGCCTGGGACTGCTCCCAATTCCACTGATAGAGTTCTTGCCAACTGGCAGGAGCACAGGCAAAGGCCCAGGACCACCTTCAGGAACCACCATGGGAGCCCAACCAAGGGCAGACCTGAGACTGCTAGCTGCCAGCCAAAGGGGAACCCTGACCCAGGGAAATGACTGCTTCCAGGAACTCCTACAGGAGACCTGGCCTAAGTGAAGCCTGGGACTGCCTCCAGTCCTGGCACCAGAGTTCCTGCCTACCAGCGGGAACAGAGGCCAAGGCCCAGAACCAACTTCAGGGACCACCAAGGGAGCCCAGTCAAGGCCACTCCCACTGCCATCTTGAGTTACTTCCACTATCGCCACCACCATCTTTAGTGGCAGTAGTGTCCATCTGGGGACACCTGCTGGGGACAGGAAGTGAACTCCAAGGTGAGATAGAGGTGATCTGTAGTGTCACTACAGGATTACAGGATAGAAACCACAATACCTCAGGTCAGAATTGCAAGAAAGTAAGATACATAATCAACATGAAAAAACAAGGGAAGAAAGTGCTCAAATAAACCTAGATAATACAATAATAGAATCCATTGACAGCACAGTAGATGAAATGTCAGAGAAAGAATGCAGGAATGTACTTAGTTAAAATGATCTGTGAATTAAAGAATGACTTAAGTGAGGAAATACAGGCAAAAATTGATCACTCCAACAAAGAAATAAGAGAGCAAATACAGGTAGCAAAAGATTACTTTAAGAAAGAGCTAGATATTGTGGGGAAAAAAAATCAATCAGAAATTCTTGAAATGAAGGAAACAATAAACCAAATTTAAAAACTCCATAGAAAGCATCACTAGCAGACTAGATCACTTGGAAGACAGAACCTTGGATAATGAAGGAATCATAAAATCAGGGCTGAAATCAATGAAATTGAAACAAAAGAAACTATTCAAAAAATTGACAAAACGTTTGACAAATTTTTTCTTTGAAAAAATAAACAAAATTGACAAACCCTTAGCCACCCTAACGAAAAGAAGGTGAGAGAAAATCCACATTACTAAAATTCGTGATGAAAAAGAAAATATCACAACAGGCACTACTGAAATACAGAGGATAAGTAGAAACTATTTTGAAAATTTATACTCCAGTAAAATAGAAAACCCTGAAGACACCCACAAATTTCTAGAGGCATATGACCTACCCAAACTGAACAAAGAGGTTATGCACAACCTAAACAGATCAATTTCAAGCAAGGAAATAGAAGATGCCATCAAGGTCCTGCCAACCAAGAAAAGCCCATGACCAGATGGATTCTCAGCCGAGTTCTATAAGATCTACAAAGAAGAATTAATACCAATACTCCTCAAACTATTTCATGAAATAAAAAAGAAGGGAACCCTTCCAAACTCATTCTATGAGGTGAGTATCACCCTGATACCAAAACCAGACAGAGACACATGAAAGAAAAAAAAAACTTCAGATCAATATCCCTGATGAACATAGATGCAAAAATTCTCAATAAAATTTTGGCAAATCCCGTAGAAAAATATATTAAAAAGATAGTGCACCATGATTAAGTGGGGTTCATTCCAGGGGTTCAAGATTGTTTCAACATACAGAAATCAATTAACGTAATCCACCACATCAATAGACTTAAAGATAAGAATTATATGATTTTATCAATTGATGCAGAGAAAGCATCTGACAAAATACGATACCCTTTTATGTTCAAAACACAAGAAAAATTAGGGATAGTAGGAACATACCTCAACTTTGTAAAAGCTATCTATGCTAAACCCAAGGCCAACATCATCCTAAATGGAGAAAAATTGGAAGCATTCCCTCTAAAAACAGGAACAAGACAGGGATGCCCTCTTTTACCACTGCTATTTAACATAGTCCTTGAAACACTAGGCAGATCAATCAGACAGATGAAAGAAATTAAAGGGATATGAATAGAAAAAGAAGAACTAAAACTATCTTTATTTGCTGATGACATGATTCTAAATTTAGAGGATCCAAAAAATTCCACCAGAAAACTTCTAGAATTAATAAATGAGCCGGGCGCGGTGGCTCACGCTTGTAATCCCAGCACTTAGGGAGGTTGAGACAGGAGAATCGCGAGTTCAAAGCCAGCCTCAGCAATGGCAAGGCGCTAAGCAACTCAGTGAGACCCTGTCTCTACATAAAACACAAAATAGGGCTGGGGATGTGGCTCAGTGGTCGAGTGCCCCTGAGTTCAATCCCCAGTACCAAAAAAAAAAAAAAAATTAATAAATGAATTCAGCAAAGTAGCAGGATATAAAATCAACACCCATAAATCAATTGCATTTCTACACACCTCTCTGAAAGAGAAATTAGAAAAACTCTCCCATTCACAATAGCCTCAAAGAAAATAAAATACTTGGGAATCAATTTTACAAAAAAGGTGAAAGACCTCTACAATGAAAACTACAGGACACTAAAGAAAGAAATTATACAAGACCTTAGAAGATGAAAAATTCTCCTATGCTCTTGGATAGACATTATCAATATTGTCAAAATGGCCATACTACCCAAAGCACTATATAGATTCAATGCAATTCCAATTAAAATCCCAATGTTGTTACTTATAGAAATAGAAAAGGCAATCATGAATTCATTTGGAAGAATAAAAGACCCAGAATAGCTAAAGGAATTCTTAGCAAGAAGAATGAAGCAGGAGGCATCACAATACCAGACCTTAAATTATACTATAAAGCTATAGTAACAAAATCAGCATGGCACTTGCACCAAAATAGAAATGTACACCAATGGTACAGAATAGAAAACAGAGACAAACTCACTTAAATACAGGTATCTTATACTAGACAAAGGTGCCAAACATGTACATTGGAGGAAAGATAGCCTCTTCAACAAATTTTGCCGGGAAAACTGGAAACCCTTATCCTTAAACTAAACCCTTATCTCTCACCATGCACAAAATTCAACTCAAAGTGGATCAAGGACCTAGGAATTAGACCAGTAACCCTGTGCCTAATAGAAGAAAAAATAGGCCCAAGCCAGGCACAGTGGCTCAAGCCTGTAAACCCAGCACTTTGGGAGGCTGAATCAGGAGAAACACAAGTTCAATGCCAGCCTCAGCAACAGCGAGGTGCTAAACAATTCAGTGAGACCCCGTCTCTACATAAAACACAAAATAGGGCTGGGAATGTGGCTCAGTGGTTGAGTATCCCTGAGTTCAATCCCTGGTACCAAAAAAAAGGCCTAAATCTTCATCATGTCAGATTAGGATCTTACTTCCTTAACAAGACTCCTTTAGCACAAGAAGTAAAATCAAGAATCAATAAATGGGATGGATTCAAACTAAAAAGCTTCTCAGCAAAATAAACAATCAATGAAGTGAACAGAGAGCCTACATTCTGGGAACAATTATTTGCCACATGCACATCAGATAGAGCACTAATCTCCAGGGTATAAAAGAACTCAAAAAACTTAACACCAAAAAACAAACAACCCAATCAATAAATGGGCCAAGGAGCTGAACAGACACTTCTCAGAAGAAGATATACAACCCATCAACAGACATATGAAAAAATGTTCAACATCTCTAGCAATCAGAGAAATGCTAATCAAAACTACCCTAAGATTTTATCTCATGCCAGTTAGAATGGCAATTATCAAGAATACAAACAACAATAAGTGTTAGCAAGGTTGTAGAGGAAAATGCACACTCATACATTGCTGGTGGGGGTGCAAATTGGTACAAGCAATCTGGAAAGCAGTATGGAGATTCCTTAGAAAACTTGGAATGGAACCACCATTTGACCCAGCTAACAGCATACTACAGTGACACAGCCACTTCAATGTTTATAGTAGCTCAATTCACAATAGCTAAACTGTGGATCCAACCTAACTGCCCTTTGATAGATGAATAGATAAAGAAACTGTGGTATATATATATAGAATGGAATATTACTCGGCAGTAAAAGAGAATAAAATTATGGCTTTTGCAGGTAAATGGATGGAGTTGGAGAATATCATGCTAAGCGAAGTAAACCAATCCCAAAAAACCAAATGCCAAAATGTTCTCACTGATAAGTGGATTCTGATCCATAATGGGGGAGGGGATAAGGGAAAAATGGAGGCACTTTGGTCAAAGGGGAGGGAATGGGGAGGGGATATGAGGACAGTAAAGATGGTGAAATAAAATGGACATCATAGCCTTAGCTTCATGTATGACTGCATATGTAATGTGATTCTACATCACGTACAACCAGAGAAATGAAAAGTTTTGCTTCATCTGTGTATAATGAATCAAAATGCATTCTGCTGTCATGTATACCTATGTAGAATAAATAAATTAAAGAAAAAAGAAGTGATGAGAGATGAAGGTATGGAGGTAATGAAGATTGTGGCAGCCTTCTAAGCTGATTAATAATGCATCTAGCCTTAGTCTTAAGCAGTCTCTTTACTATGTGGCACATGGGCTGTAGTGAAAGCAATTGTGGAGGCAAGAGGCTGGTGAGAGGCTATTACAATTATGTGAGAGTAGATGTTGTTTTGAACTTGAGTATAAGTAATAGGTTAGTGAGAAGAATATATAGACTAAGATGAGAATGAACATTCAAAGATGGCCTACAAGTGGGTGGGTGCTCTTATGATTTATTAGAGGAATGGCAAAAAATAGTAATAATAAATAATTAAAGACGAAAAGAAGTCCAGATGCTTAAACTACTTTCTGAACAAAGAAGAAAATTGTGGACAATTTTCTGGTTGTAAAAGTTAATTACAGGGGGGGTGGGGTTATGGCGTAGTGGTAGCGTGCTGGCCTGGCACGCGTGAGGCACTGGGTTCAATCCTCAGCACCACATAAAAATAAAATAAAGATATTCTGTCCACCTACAACTAAAAAATAAATGTTTTAAAAAAAAAGTTAATTACAGGGGCTGGGGATGTGGCTCAGTGGTAGAGTGCTTGCCTAGCATATGTGAGGCACTGGGTTTGAGTCTCAGCACCGCAGAAAAATAAATAAATAAAATAAAGGTCCATCAACAACTACAACTGAAAAATGTTTTTAAAAAAGTTAATCACAAATGTTAATTCTGTGGGCACTTAATGAAGGATGTCAGGTAATATCCAATGATTGTTTGATTTTGGTCAAATCATTTTATTTTTAGATTTCCTATATATTTTCATATTTTTCTGGAAGAATAATAGAAAAAGTCTTCAGAGTAAGCATTCTTTGTTAAGCAGGAACTCTGTAGAAATGCCATTTGTTCTTTGTGATTGGTATTTCCACAGTAGAAATTCGAACTCCCTCTGTCAAGGCCACAGATGATCTAACACAGTGAGTTCAAGATGATAAACTATTTCATCATGTCCCACAACTTAAATTAGTATTCTGAGAACAGAATTGAAGAGAAACAAAATAAAATGGCTAGTGGTTTTAAAAAGTAGAAAATATGTGCTCTTTGTATGATCATGTCTCTTTATAATCCATGTGACTTTTAACTCATCATTAAATTGTCAAATACAGAAACTCTCAGGACTAACAAAAATTCTTCATGAAATATTGCACCGGAGCAGAACTTTGCTTTTAATGAACTTGAGATATAGAAAATCATGTGAAATCCAGAGCACTTTCCTTAAGCAATGTTGCTAAATATAACAGAAATAGTCTTTCTTGCTTCTGGACATATCCAGAACTTGCTGCTGACTACTACATTATTTTTGAAAGTTAAAAACTAGACCAAAGAGGCACTAAGCAACTCAGTGAGACCCTGTCTCTACATAAAAACACAAAAATAGGGCTGAGGATGTGGCTCAGTGGTCGAGCGCCCCTGAGTTCAATCCCCAGTACCAAAAAAAAAAAAACTAGACCAAAGGTAGAAAAAAAGCAAATATAAACTCTAAGACTCAAGTTGTCCTGCTTTGAGGAGTCCAGATAAGAAAGGTCTGAGTTAACTGCCTTTTACTTAAAATGAGTCCCAGGATTTCACATGTTTCCCCTCCTGAAGAATTTCTGATGTCCTTTTCACATAATAGCCCATATTCCATATGTGTTGCTTGCTGTATTAAGGGTGGGGAGGGTTGAAAAAGTATAGCCCAATGCATGCTTTTTTTTTAAAATTGGAACATAGACATTGACGTTCATTTAAAATTATGAGACCTCATGACTTGCAAAGCTAAAAATACTTACTATCTAGCCCTTTACCAAACAAGTTTGCTGACCTGTGATCTCTACTATGGCTCCAGTCTCCCCTGCTATGACTCTGGCAGTCACCAGTTTCTCCAGAGTATTGTGGTTATGTCTGGACTTCATCCCAATGAAAGGCTGAGAGTCCCTTACCTAAGACCCTCAGTATGTCTAAGACTAAATACTGATATTTAACATAAATGTAAGAAGTAAGGAAGAACAGAAACTGGAAGATAATGTTTTCTGAAATAGATGTTGGCTGCATAGATGTATTCAATGGGTGAGAATTCACCAAATTGCATAATTTCAATTTATGTACCTATCACAATTCAATAAATAGTAAAACCAAAGTATTAAGAGCTTATGCATTACATGAAGGACTATAGAACTAATAGAAAAACAAGTTTCAAACAGGATTCTATTTTAACTTAGTCATGGGTCATGCTTCTCTGAACCAGATGCCCCTGTTATTTCTTTACTTAGAGGGAACTTTTAAAATTTGATATATTCAATAGATGAACGTTATTATCATTTTGTCCTTAAAACTCTCCTTAGTCATGGGTCATGCTTTCCTATCAAAAGGTCCTTCTCCTTCTTTCTTCTTAGTTCAAATGTGGGAGCCCCATTCCATTGCACAGAAGTCCCAAGGATCTCTCCTTACTCAGAACCAGGCTCCTCAGTCTCTGCCTTTCCCAAAGTATGGAAGCAATGCTTTCACCCCAGCCCCCACTCAAGCTCATAATAATTCCTACAATGATACAAAGGTGATCACAATCAAGTTCTCACTATTCTACACAATAATTTATCTCTTGGTGGTCTTAAATGTCCATTTTGAATATAAAATTGTCTTTTACCATGAAATATCCAAAATATCTATAAAAATGTCCCTCTTTCACCACAAATGAAAAGCAAAAGGGTAATTTAATCTTTAAGATGCCTTGTCCTCCATGCCCTGAGCAACTAATGGCTAATACAGGCTTTAACAACTTCATTGGTTCCATTACCCAAAGCTCCCAGGTCTATGAGATACCTCATCAAGTGAGCACTAAGGCGAATTTTAACAATCAACACCCTCATCTTTTTTAATGCAGTGTTTTTTGCTTTATGTGAAGACCTGTGGCTGAGTAGCTTTATGGAGATGTTATTCTAGGCAGATACTTAGTGTAGGTACAGTGCCCCAGTCACACACATCTCCCTGTGTGGGTGTAAATTTGTTACTTTAAAGCATACACATTGATGAAAACAACATTTGGCAACAGTTCAAACTGAGACGGTTTTTAAGCTGGTAGGATTGTAAAAATAAAACTAAAATTACTTTGACAAAGAAAGAAACAAAAATACTTCTGCAAACTCAAAATGATAATGGTTCACTCTCAGGATGTTTCCTTTAAGCACTCTTGGTCCACTCAAGCTTAATTCCATGGAAATTGGATCACGATCTTTCACTGAAACTTGCACACAAAAATTGTTGCAGGCATCCCCCACTCCCAGGCCTACCCCTGACAGGTGCACATTATTTTTGAAGAGACTGTTATCTCTGCAATGTGTTTAACTTTCCATCATCTGGTTTCATCGGCCTTACAAGGGGGTAGGGGTCTCCCTGGAATACAACTTCCGATAACTCTTACTTCCTCTCACCTCACTCCATAAACCTGGGAAAGGACTCAGGTCTGCGCTCCTCCTAGGCCTACAGTGTCTCTCTATTCTCTTGGGCCCAAATAGTGTATCTGTGTGTGTTTGGTTGGTTTAAGGAAGTCAAGAAAGTGGGCATTTCCTCTCCTCTCATGGGAGTCTCAGTGTGAGATGAGACTAGCCAGAATCTGAATAGGAATGAAAGTGACCAAACATCTTGATTTTCTAGGATATGGGACTTTTTGTAGTAAAACCAAGAGAGTCCTAGGCTAACAGATAGAGTTGGTCACTCTCCTGGAGAGACAGGTTTACTTTCTTGAAAATTTTCTTCAAAAAGAGTTTCTAATATTTTTGTAAAAATATAAAGGATGTTTTTGGCACAGATTAAAACGAATTGGCCCTTTATAATAATAATAGGGTTCCACTAACTTCTTCTATAAAAAGCTTTGTGGACCAATGTCTTTTATTGCAACTTCTAAACTCTGACATTATAGCATGAAGGAGGACACACACAGTAGGTTTTTAAGCTCTGTTCCAATAATATTATGAAGAGGCCATGGGTTAGATTTGGCCTAAGGGCTGTAGTTTGCCGAGTATGAAACTAAACATTGTCTCCTATATTCTTCATTTACTTTCACATATAGTTAGGCATTAGCAAACCTGCATTACAATTTGTTTTACAAGGCTTTTCAATATTGTTACCATCATATCTATTTATAGAAGGGCTGCCATAGGATTTGAAATATTACAAAGAAAACAGGAAAATATAGAAAGGATTTACTACATTAAAGAATATTGTAGCAGTCTAATTCCTACAATCATTTGTACTTTTACTTCTTGTAATCTAAAGCATTTATTGATGGAAATATCAATGGAGAACTTTGAACTGGAGGAGGCTACATTTACTATATACTTCTATATAACCCATAGCATTTGAGTGCTTTCTGTAAATTTGACTTCTGTCAAAATACCCATATTTATCCTTTTTTCTTTTTTAAATTATAATTAATAACAAAGCAGGAACTTTAAAATTTATAAATATGTACAGTGATTTCATAAATATGAGAAGAGATAAAATAATTTAACCTAAAAAAACATTTATTTACACTAATATTTTCATATTCCTATCAAAAATCAGTTCAGCTATTAACGTCAATAATGAAAAGAGAGATAAAACAGGCAATAGAAAGGAAAAAGCAAAACAATAAACTAAACCTGAGTATACCGATAACAAGATAAAATATCACTTCTACCCCAATTGAGACCCTACAACATAATCATCTTGAGAAATATTTTCCCAATCCAAAATGCAGGCAGTGGCATCTTTGGGTATTACACTGTTTGCACATATCTCCCTACCTCTCTCCATCAGGTCCATTCCATCTCTCTTATCTTCCATGACGTTTTCTCCCATTCCCTTCATCCCTGCTGGTCCTTCCACTTAGAATAGTTTCTTTCCTTTCATCAGACTCAAACTAACTTTCCTTCAGATGGCAGCGCAAGTGTTTCTTCTTAAGGTTAATCTTCCCTGGCTGCCTGAATAGGCTAAGTCCCTATTATAGAGTCCAGTATTACAGGTGTCCCTGGTTTTTATTTTCTCTTCCAAATCTGTCACAGCTGCGCTATATGATTTTAAGTTCAATATTGTGATTTTCAGCCATGTGTTTCCCTCTATGCTGTAAAATCTGACAAGAGAGAGAATATATTAAGTTTTGCTCATTGCCTTGTTCCCGGATACAGCATAGTATCTGACACAGTAAACATTTAATGAATAATTTCAATACTGGGATACTGAATGCAGAAATGAAGGAAGTTATAATTCAGCTGAAATAAGAGACCAAATATTGAGAAAATAGGCGAATTTTCTTCTGTATTACCAGTACTAGGATGCATTTTGAAAGAGGGAATTTTAACTTGCCATTTCTCTGTAAACATTTTAAAAAATTGGGACGTAGATATCACTAGACTAGATTCTCTTTGTTTTGTAATTATCATGCATATTAATACAGAAATAGGCATTAGTATATAAAATATTTCAAATCTATAATGGGTTTTCATTGTGAGAATGTTCACCAGTGTGGAAAATAACTTTATTCCCAAAGTCCTGCATTGTTTGCACATCACGATATTGACAACCAGTATCATAATTATAGCTTAATCTTGTTTTTCTTTGCCGGTGCTGCTATTAGTATTTTTTTCCTTTGTCAATATGGATGTTACATAAAGTGTTGCTTTTCTGTAACGATGGGATGATTGAAGCTGTTTCTTTATTCAGAAAGAAGTGGAAGAAGGGATTTATTTTGGATTATCAATCACTCTGCATGTGTGTCAATTATAGGCAGTTTGTATTCAGAATGTTGTGTTTTTGTTCCCAGAGAACATAGAGAATAGGGCATTTTACTATGTAAAATGTGCACAATGTGCATCTACTTGAATAAAAAGATACAGGGCATCTGTGGACCTCTTTCTGAAAACTTACCACAATGGTGTCAAAGGAATCCCGGTGGGAAATGACCAAACCAAATCTGAGGGCTTTACTTTATTTTCCTAGACTGATGTTTTAGTGATCATGGCATCTGTTCAAGTACTTGAACACTGATCTAAAGTTAAAAAGAGCTGGATGTAAATTGTGCTCATTAAGTCATTACAAGTCAATCTAGGCTAGTGGTTCTCAATCTTTGCTGCGTGGTGGAACCAGTTAGGAGCTTCAACAACCCCTCCCTCTCAGGTGCTCAAGATTATTAATGGCCGGCTGGGTTGGAGCACATCTGAAATCCCAACCTCCTGAGGCTGAGGCAGGAGGATGGCAAGTTTAAGGGTAGCCTAGGCAATTCAGTGTGACCATATCTCAAAATAAAATTTAAAAATGGCTGATGAATCTAGCTTAGATGTAGAAAACTGCTAGGTTCAAGACTCAGTAACACACACATACATACACACACACACACACACACACACACACACACACACAATTATTATTTAATGGGTTTGGGATATGACCTATGCAGTTGTTTGAAATCTTCCCAGGTGATTCTAATATGCAGCCAAGATTAAAAATCACTGGAATAGGAAAATTCAGACTTAGACTAACTTTAGAGCACTTTAAAAAACAACAACAAAAGGCTCTTTTCTAGATGCTGTTGATTTGCCTTTAAAAATTTTTTACTTGTTATTGTTATTGAAGGAGTGTTCCCCATACTAACAGCATCAGAATCAACTGGGAACTTGTTAGAAATGCTGAATCTCAATCTCAGACCTACTAAATTAGAATCTGCCTCTAATATAGTCCTCAAATATTTCAAATGCACACTAAAGTTTGAGAAATCTGCCAGGTGTGGCACACACCTATAATCCCAGCAAATCAGGAAGCTGAGACAGGAAGATCACAAGGATCACAAGTTTAAGGACAGCTTCAGCAAGATAGCTTGCCTCAAAATACAAAATAAAAAGGGCTGGAGTGTATCTTAGTAGTAGAGAAACCCTGAATTCAACCCCCAGTAACAAAAAATGAAATGAAATGAAATAAAACACGAGCAATATGTGTGCTTATTTCTTTGTTGCTTTGTTTCTTGTGGGCTTGCTTTCTTTTCTTTTTTGTCTTTCTTATTTCCAGCTTGCTTGTATCAGCTTATCGAATGGACACCAAATATCACTGGAATGCATGGCCAGTTCTTTTTTCTCAATATAACTGATTATTCAAGTTCCCTACATTACAAGCTTCTGAGTCAGAAAGTGCCTGTCTATAGTGCATGCTGAGTTACTTTATATATGGAAGTATATTTCCAATTATGAATACGTCCTCTCATATACAATTTCCAAAAACACAACTCCTGGTTTTTGTTGGTTATAGAATCCATGGAGTGAGTATTGGATTATACTTTAAAGCATTTTAAAGTGTATTTCCAATTTTGATGCATATTCCTGATGAAGGATATTTCAGGAATTCAATGACTTTGTTCTGAAGACTGAAGCTTCAAAGGTCAAATAGTTTTAAATATTTCTCATGTTGTATTTTGTTTTGAACCTTCAACAAAGAACATTATCTGATGGCTCAGTGTTACTTGTGAAGGATATTTGGAGCCTTCAGTTACTCTTCTGTTACAATAATAGGAGAATTTGCATCTGAGTGACTTTGTTATTTAAATTAATGCAATAGTAATACTATTCTGATTCAGCTTAATCCAGCATTACAAATTATAGATAGTTGATTCTGTACAGCAGGAAAAACTAAGGAGGCTCCTTGTAAGATGGCATGTAAAATAGGAGCCCACTTGAAAAAGCATGTAACACAATATTTCAGTTATCTATTACATTTTCTAAACTTGATGACCACCTATTGTGATTTTTGGTTACTTTAACTCTTCTAATACACCATTGCTTATAAGAGATGATCCCTTGTTATAGTGTCAGATAATTTGAGAGACTACTACCCACCTTTCTTTTCTTTATGTGTTCCTGGAATGTCATCCAGATCTGATCTCCAAGCCACTCTGATCAAATATTGACAAGATCGTCCTGGTGGTAGTTGGCACCCTATGGACATGGCAATTTTTGTCTGCTATGCCAACCCTCAAACTTGTTCTGTTTATCACAAAGGCCTTATTTACCCCATGCTTTTTAGATTAGATATAAGTTCTGCTCCCTTACCCAGACTTATTACCCTGGTTTGATAGTTTGACCCATTACCAGTGATCAATGACTAGAAGTGTAAAAACTGCTGTTCGTGTTGAAAAAGTCTTGCAGAACAGCATGAACTTCCTATAGTAAACTTTATTTTTTTTAATTTTTTTAATTTTTTCTCAAAAATTGCATTTTAATACATGTTATCAAACATAACAGAAAAAAACAAATTTTCAGAAGCTGTGCACACTGTTCACTGAAAACATTTGTTGAGGCAAATAGAAAAAATTGTTACAATCATAATTTTTCTAACTTTGCACAAAATTATAAGCAAATTAAATTCTTCATATTAAACACCTTTATATGCACTTTCAATGAACAGTATATATATATGTATATATATATACTGCATATATATATATTTATCAACCATCTTTACTATACCCATTAAACTCTAATTACTGTACATGCATCAGAAAATTCATTTTCACATCAATTGGAGATTTTATTCATGATGTTGCTGACTTGTTGTACATGAAGAAATATTACCTGTGTAGAAGTTACTTCCACTATGCAAAGGAGCAGAGAGTGGGCTAATAGGAAAATGGCAAGGCTTCTCAGGTAGGATGCTGTGCAGCTCAGTAGAGACTCTCTCTGGTTTTCATTTAGGAAGAAATTCTGCCTATTCACATAGAAAATTGAAAGTTCATTGGCCTCCCTTTTTAAGCAAGCCATCATTAACACTTGGTGCATTTTGTTATAAATTTCTTTTCTTGTATATATGAAAGTGATGGTTAATTAATCATAGTACTGTATCAGCCTGATCTTGGTTATAACCTCACATTCTTTAACATAGCCCAAGCATCTTCTAGTAATTTATAGACCTGTAAGATGAAAACTCCTTTTGATTTCTTGCCATGTTAGATTGACGACATAGATTTGTCCATTTGCCTGACTCTTTTTCAGGTTTCCTAGCTCTGGGGCCAACTCCTTTGTCTTATATGCTGCAGTTCAATCCTGTTTGCCTTCCAGGCTCCTGCTAAAGTCTTTATCCAGGATGTCAATGGCCATGTTCCTCCTGTCTCCCAATTACTTGGAGTTGTCATGAGAGATCTGGTGACCACAATATCTCTCCCAGAACAGATTTTATAGTAAAAAAGAAAAAAAATCACTGCTATAACCTTATAATTAGAATAAAACTACTGGTAAAATGAAAGAGAAATATGGTATTTCATAAATTTAGAATGAGAGCAAATATGAGTGAACATTAAAGCTAATCCAGAGAGAAAAAGATCAAGCCCAGAGTACATGAGAAAGTTCTGATGACTATTTCTAATACATTTTGTCTTCCTTTTAGTCTCTAAGAATAATTATTATATAGTATAATTATTTTCTTACCCAAAATAGTCTTCCATTCTACATTTAAACTCTTCCTCAAGTAGATCTAGTCCTTCTCTCTCTCTGACTGGAAGAAATAGATAGGAGAGTGGGTACAAAGGAGGAAGACTATAAAAAGATTTCAATTTCCTTTAGATTTTAATTTCCTTTAGATTTCAATTTCCTATATATACTAAGCTTCCTTCACATGAATAGAACTAGATAATTTATCCAAATCTTTTTACTATGCAAGTGGCCCTAAGATGTTTATTTTGCTCAAATTTTGTTTTGTTTCTTGTTTTTACAGATATATATATGTAGGAAATAAAAGGAAGTCTTCCTCTAAATCCTTCAAAATATTTTATTAGAATTGAAAAACATACAATTTCTATGGTATTTCATGTTTTGGCTGTTTAGAATGAAAGGTCAAATGAAAAAAAAACTGTTTTTTTAAAATAATCTACCAGAATTACATATTTTTGCATATTCCTGCTGGCAGATTCTTTCAGATTCAGTGAAGATTATATGGAGAGGTTACATTTTATTTGTGTAGTAGAGGATATTTCTCAAGACTAGGCCAAGAATCAATCAAATCAATTTGATCTTAGATCTCAGACGTGAAAATCTACATAGAACAAACACTATAAAAATGCATGCTACATATACATATATATAAATATATATGCATACATGTGTATGTGTGTATATTTAGATATAAATATGTTTATATATTTATTTGTTGGTATCACTCAGTATCTAGATGGGAGATTTACATAAAACAATTGCATATTAGATTGGTACTCTGATAGAACTAATATATTAATGACTGACTCTGGGAACAATGTTCTTTGCCAGTTTTAAGAATTTTATGGCATTAAGAGATTTGAGAGATTGGGAACAGGGGTGGAGGAGAGAGTAGGAAGTCAGTGACATCAGAGGTTTAGCAAGCCTGGGTCATTTCTTCCTATGTGGAAAATAGGAAAGGGCTGATTGGCAGGACTACTGGAGGGGCTCTTAAGAAGGGGAGTGACTTCTTTTGTCCATGATCAAGTTTGCACTTTCACTAATCATGAACATAGCAGTATTTGAGAGGCCCTGCATTTTATAAGCCAGCAATGGCAAATGAGAGGAACACCTGAGGATTTGAAAGAACTGAAATGTTTGTTCACTGTGGATGTTTGAAGGGGAAACCTAGGTTCACTTGCTAAGGGTACATGCTTGCAGCAATCAGGGTGATGGTGGGTAAACTGAGAAATTTATGTTGAACTCCAGCCACATTTTAGGATCAAGTATGCATTTGGAAAAGCTAATAGTTTTAGAAAAGCTCCACAGTTGTCTTTTTAGTTGTTGTTGTTTTTTTTTTGGGGTTTTTTTTTTTTTTTTTTTTTTACTATTTTTTAGTTATACATGGACACAGTGTCTTTATTTAGTTTATTTATTTTTATGTGGTACTGAGGATCAAACCCAGTGCCTCACACATGTGAGGCAAGCACTCTGCCACTGAGCCACACCTCAGTACTGTCTTTCCAGTTTTAATGAAGGTCAACATGATCCATTAAAGAGTTGGGGCTCAAGTATCCCTTCTATCTCTCAAGGCAACTCAGAAATGGTTTAATAGTTGATGACACTGACTTCCTGATGCTCTGAACTGGGTGTTACCAGGCGTCACTAAAGACCATCCTGGCCCAGTTTGCCTAATCATCTCCTTTTTCTTTTTCTGGAAAGAGTCTTCTTTTTGTATCTGCTGCATTATCCTTTGTGCCTGAAGCTGGCATCTCTGCCTGGGAGATTTCTCCTTATGGGTTTGGGTGTTGCTGAAAGACAAAAGGAACATTCATCCTGGCTGTCACTCAGCTGCCTCTTTGCTTCCACTGGCAGCAGAACACCTGTGGGAAAGTCATGGAAGACCAGACGAGACTGGAAGGAGGGGAGTCTGTCTCAACACTGCTCTACCCAGGTTTCCAGGCTGGTCTGCACTCTCTGTGTTTAATTATCTCATAATAGAACCACACTCACTCATTGGTTTTAACCTTCCTTGATATGAGTTCATTCATGTTACCATTACTTGATGGGTTGTTTCTGCTTCCTTTCATAGGCTTATCTAAGCTGAGGTCTCTCACCTTCCATGGTAAGCCCACAGCCACAGCGCTCACCTTTGACTGGATCTTTTCTGTCATAAGGCACATGGCACGTAGAGGGCCAGAGGAGGCTTATTCATCTGTGGGACCTCGCGATGACATTGCTGCTTCAGGACTGTGCATGGTTGTTGCTCAATAAACATTTGGGGATAGGGAATTGAACAAAACCAGACTTACATGTATGCCAGGAAAGTACAAAATCAAGGTCAGGGATCATGCGCGTATTCATTAAAGACCCAGATGGAAATTTTTTTTTGGTACCAGGAATTGAACTCAGGAGTACTCGACCACTGATCCACATCCCCAGCCCTATTTTGTGTTTTATGTAGACACAGGGTCTCACTGAGTTGCTTAGGGCCTTGCCATTGCTGATGCTGGCTTTGAACTCGCAATTCTCTTGTCTCAGCCTCCCAAAGTGCTGGGATTACAGGCATGTGCCACCTCGCCCTGCTGGTCATGTGAGTGCAGGTCTACTGACTTGAGCTCAGAGGAGTTCCTGCTTTGCTTTGACTCTCTTAATCTTTTGCAGGGTCCACATTTCAGCTGATAGCAAATGTAGTCTTAGGATCTACAAGTTGTTTCATGAGAGAAAGAACCTCTGTGGCCCAAACCAAGTTTTTTGAGTAGCTTTTGTTTTGGGGAAACCCAGAAGGCTCCTAGGAGTTGACATGAAGCCTTGAAATTGTTTTGAGCAATCTTTTCTATAGTTTCTTTGCTGGCTCAATAATCCTCTCTTCAGCTGTGAATTTCCCCCTAATAAATCTGCTTTTCTCCTTAATTAAAAAAAATGCGTGCTAATTTTAAACATAATGGCCATTATTTACATAAACAGACATACTGTTTATCATGTAGAGATTTAAAATGTTTTTATTAAGTTATTTAAGAATTAGTATGAATATGATATGATTTAGAACAGGGACTCAAGTCTGTTCTATTTCATTCTAACATTTTACTTATAATCTATGAGCAGACTAAATTGACTTTGGTCAATCTCAGAATGCTAAAAATGTTAGAAGAGGGCTACTCTTTAATCACTTGATTAAATTATTAAAGAACCATTCAGGTGTCTCTTTAATCACAAAAGAGAACCATCATTCTCATATAGAAGCAAGGAAAGGCAGAAATGAGATTGAGAAGTTAGAAGTTTTCTTCTGGTAATAATGTTTTGGAGACTGTAATTGCATTACCTAAATTTCCAACTTTTATTTTGCCACCAATGTTTTATCTCTGTGTATGTGTCTGTGTGTCTGTGTGTGAGATCATGTTATCCACTAAGTACATATTAGCTCTAACTGAGCCGAGTTGCACAGTTTTCTTCTATTACTTATTTTTTTAATGCAAAGGAATTTGTTGCCAAAGAAGTAAAAAATAATACGATGGCTTTAGTAATCTAATTTTATATATTTCTTTCTGTTCTCTTTGTCTGTTAGAAATATAGCAAGGTTTAAAATGTAACTAATTAAGCAACCAAGATGTCTTTCATAAGAATATGAATAACTAATCTGTAATGTATTTAGATAATGAAATATTATTCAGTGCCAAATAGAAATAAGCTATCAAGTCATGAAAGGATACGGGGAAATTTAAATACATATTACTAAGAAGGCAATATGAAAAAGCTATGTACTATATGGTTCTAACTATGTGACATTCTGCAAAAGGCAAAACTATGAAGATAATCAAAAGACCAATGGTTGCCAAAGATTAGATAAGAAGGATTAAAGAGGAGGAGCACAGAGGACTTTTAAAGAATGAAATTATTTCTGTATGATACTATAATGGCAGACACATGCCATTATACTTTTGTCAAAATCCATAGGATGGACAATACCAAAAGTGAACTCTGAGGTAAAACTATGGGCTTTTGTGGATCATAATGTGCCAATGTAGGGTCCATTGTTTAAAATATATTGTTTTGGTGGGAGATATTAACAGTAGAAGGGATTGTACATTTGTGGGGTCAGGAGATATATGGACATTCTATTTTCTGCTCAATTTTGCCAACTATAAATATTGCTTTAAAAAGTAAAATCTAATTAAAAGGAAAAGAATGTGATCAGTTTGTATTGTTCATCCTAGGAAGAACAAGTAAAGTCCAGATTTTTATACACAATAATCTGGACCAGTGGTTCATCTGAGGATTGTTTTCTCATTTGTGAATTCATTTATGGGCAAAGAGCAAACATTAAATTACTTTAATCCTTATATAATATCATTTATATAGAAATAAATGCTATTTCATAAAATAGTACTATGTAAAGATCAGTGAATATAATATTTTCATTATTATTTTATAATTCTTATGCTATTGTTATCTAAAGAAACTAACTTGCTGAGAATTATTTGTGCTTATTTTCTTGAAACGTATTTGCATTTTCACTGAATTAACTTACAATGTAAGTGGCCATTGCTTTTTATGATTCATCAAAGTTGTTTTAGGAAGTTAAATGTAGGCTTTAAATTTCCATGTTTGTAATGAAAGCAAAAAATGTACATTTTTTCTTCATTAGGAATAACAGAATTTTAGTGAATATGATAGTTAAATACTTCCTATAATTTTCAATCTATAGATATATTCTTTGGCTACCAAGTTAAGCCTTCATTAAACACATTACAAATATGTGACAGTGTGGAAAGTCCATTTGGGAAAAGACACACTGTCTTTCATTAAGGAAGTCTCCTTAGGCTGGCTATGTAGCCGAGTGTCTGAGTACTTGTCTAGCATGTATGGAGCCCTGGGTTCAATCCTCAGTACTAAAAAAAAAAAAAAAAAAAATTCTCCTCCTCCATACCCCTATTCTCCAAATCTATCCGAGATGATTAATAATTAGCAATGAGGTTTTGCACTCTAAAACTGTAATGTTAACCAAAGTGTACCCTGTGCCTTAGATGTTAAAAAGATAAATGTTAAAAGATATTATATGGGAACATTTTTTTTCATCAAATGTATTTGGGGAATACTGAGTTAAGGATTTTTTTCATTTTAAAATTTTTCAGACCACTTAATCTGGTAATGTGTAAGGATAATCTTCAAACTAGGAAGTGCAGTGTATTTTGCCATATTTCTTTTTAAGAGAGCATCATATAGGACTATTCAATAGTATGCACTTTGGAAAGTATTCACCAAAAATATTCAGAGGATGAATGCAGATGCCTCTTAATTATTTGAACATTTCTAAATTATAATGACTTATCTTTGACAATTTTCTTTCATATTTCTGAGTTTTGAAATCACAGAGATATTTTCTTCTAAATTCTAATACTAATGTAAAGGTTCCTAAATCTCTCCTAAAAATTGTTACAGATTTTTTCTATATCTTTGTCTTGTAAATCATGAATCATAATAGAAACCTGGCCTATGAAAGACAACATACATTATATGTGAATGTTTTTAAAAATTTTATGAACAGACGTGGTGCAACTCAAGAGGCTGAGGCAGGAGGATCACAAGTTTGAGGCCAGCCTCAGCAACTTAGTGAGACCCTGTCTCAAAATAAAAACAGCTGGGGATGTAGCTCAGTGGTAAAGCACTCCTGGATTCAATCTCCAGTACCAAACAAAAACAAAAAAACAAAAACAATTATAAACATTGGCATTGTCAACTGACAAATTCATTGAGAATTTACAATAATACATTAATAATAATGTCTAATAATGTGTAGTGATGAAATAATACTTATGTTACATATAGTAATGTATATTTTAATTATAAAGGTAATAATATATAAAAAAATATTATACTACATGGTTAATACTAAGAAGATGCTATCGGTTTCTGAAATGTCAAATTCAACAAAAATAGTTTGCCTTGTTCTACAAAAGGGGGATTTAATGTCTTCACTAACACTCTAAAAGCTTTAAAAATGTGCATTTATAATTTTTAACTGGAAGGGAATTGGGTGCATTATTAATATTATTATGAGATATTAATCTTTCCCATGATAAATTTAGGAAAAGGATTCTGAAATTAGCCTCTTAAAAATTTACCTAGAAATGATGTAATTAGCTATATGTGAGAGGAAAATAATTTAAACCATGTCTGAAATGTCTATAAATTGTCAATATCTTCTATTATCACCAATAACAAGCTACAGTGACTTAGCTATACAATAGCATTGTACTCTCTGGTGAAAAATTATGTCTGGAATGAGATTTTAGCCTGGAGAATAGCCCAAAGTGAACTACTTATCAGAGTGTTCTGGGGAAATTACAAAGAAAAAAATCAAGTTCTCTATATTTGTAGATTTCTGATTCAGTAGGTCCAGGATGTGTTATGAATCTTTTTTGTTTTTAACCGGAACCTTAATGGATTCTTATGTAGCATACTGATGCTTTTCTGTGAACCTGTGTTTGGGAGTCACTGAGGTAGAGCTATGAAAGCCTGAAGAATCAGAACAACATTTATCCATCTGTAAATTGAGAAGAGATGAATCAGTTGGACATGGATATGATCACAGGAAATTTATGTTTCTGTGCATCAGGAATAATCAATCAAGTTGCCAGACAGCACTCACCTTTCTTTGTTTTTATTCAAACCTTCAGTTTATTCTCTCAATAAATAAGTAAACAAGGAAGTTTTGTTCCCATTGTCACTTGAGTACTATGGTTAAGTAATTCATACTATTTATTACAAAATAATGAACTCAATTAACCTGATTTATAGACCCTTGGCCTGTCAAGAGCAACACTGTACAAAATCTAAAAGCCTAACACAAGATGATAATAAATTCATCAAGAAAAGGGCAGTGCAGTAGCTACTTTGGAAGTAGACATTGAATTTTCTCCTGTTTTGTCTTGAATGGGAGGAGAAATTTCAGATCCATGACCCCATTCCAATCCCAGAGGATTAGGGTCTGCTGTCCTCTTCCTGATGTCCTATCAGAGGTTGGGTTTCCTAAAAAGATACTGCAAAAAAAAATTTTGAAGAAATACTAATGACAGTTGAAAAAATTATCTCTATTATATGAACACTTTCAACGTAACTATTGTTCCTTAGGCAAAACTTTCTTTTTATCTTTTATTTTTATTTTTTGCTATTTGCTGTAATTGTAAGCACTATAAAATGTAGTAAAAGTGGCATATTTTAAATATTTTTGACATTTTCTGTTTTTGTTAGGCACAGGGTTTTTTTTTTTTTTTTTTTTTTTTTTTTTTTTTTTTTTTTTTGAGTAACAAATCAAAATGAATTAGTTTGCTTTGCTTTGGAATGTTGAATAGCCTTCCCTGGCAGCCCTTCGTATTTCACATGGACATATCACACAGCAATGATGGACCTCCAAAGCCCTGTTGCAATTTGGGGCTCATTTTTGTTCACCTTATTCCCTTTCTTCACATCTACTGCTAAGTCTCATTTCCCCAGCCTACTGCCATAGAATGCTGGTCTGTAATGAAGCTCTGCCTTAGAAATGTCAAATATAATGAAAAAAAAGGGAGAAGAAACATGGCAAAGTTGGCTGCTGCTATTCCCGAGGGTCACACATTCATAAAGCACACAGGCTTTGCAAATTCATCAACAAAACTTTGAAATGAATGCCAAGGTTTTTGGTTCTTGTCTCTAGACAACTTTAAGTCTTAGTCTTTCATTCATTTACTACACTAAGACTATATCACTGCAAAATGCCATAATGAACATCTAGTGGGCAACTCCAAATTGAGTTTTAACCTTTAAAATTTCATTTGGAAAATAGGAAATGAATCACTATCTTAAGAGCAAATGTTTTAAGTAAGTGAATGTTTTAACTTTTTGTTGATATATTATGCAATTTCAAAAAAAAATAAATTTCCATTTTAAAAAGGGGCTAAGTGTCCTAAGTACCCTGACAGATGTTTAGACATTTAGCCAGGTAATTAATATATCTTTTACTTTCATACCAATTCCATCATCTCATCACAAGACAAAATGAATAATATTCTGAGTTCTAGATTTGCCCGAGGAACAACTAAATGACAATAGAATGAATTTGAGGGAAAGCAAAAAAAAAATAAAAATAATCTGAAGCAGAGCTTGATACCATACATTTGTATCTATGTGTAAAAATGGTCTCTTTCTACCTTCTGTTTCTTAGAAACATTACAAACAAAACAAAAACACCCTAGGTGATTTTTTAGCTTGTAAGTGAATTGAGGATACTGTGTTTTCTACTTAAAATCAATTTAACACATTTTAAGCACGTGCTTTAGTACTGGGCTTTGAACTGTATGCATGTTAACCCATTTAATCTTATGCTAGGTGAATGGTAATAATCCTCCTTTCAAAGATAACAGTATTCAGTAAATGTTTTTCTTACCCAGCTATCTATGGAGTTATGGTAAAATTAGGCTTCATGGCCAGAAAGTTTTGCTTCCAAAAGCCATGATGTTTTCTGTGTACCCACACTTCCTACCAATTAGATATAATAGAGTCAGTGTGAAATTTTTTCATAAAGCATTTATTAAGTATTCCACAAAAGCCTAGCTCTGTGCTGAGTAATTCTGGGGAATTACAAATGAAGATTATACAGACTTATCTCCGAGCTACTTCCAAATTAGGAGAAATTCCAACTCCCTTTGATATGTTCCTGATGACTTTTTCTCAGAATATTTTTAGAAGAACAATCACACTTATCTCTACCTGTCCCTGATTTTTGCAATTTTGGCAGCAATAATGAAGTATAGTTCTTGGCTTGTGAAGGATCTTGGCTGTTGTAGCAAACAGCTCCGAATTCTTCTGGTTTAACACAAGTGCAATTTTTTACTCAAGGTAGAGTGGGTAAAAAGTTGGTGCTACTAGGAGAGAGGAAATGGTAAGTACTCGGCTAGGTGTCTTTGCCTTTGTAGTATATTCTTTTACATATGACAAGCAAGAGTTCCCCTTAATGAGAAGGAAGGAAGCTGTAGGGAAGATTTTTGAGAACTTGTTTTCATCCACATACCATTGCAATGGTTGGAATGTAATTGCATGGCCCTGACCAAAATGCCTCAGAAGCCGGGAATGGTGGCGCAAGCCTGTAATCGCAGCACTTAGGGAGGCTGAGACAGGAGAATCACAAGTTCAAAGCCAGCCTCAGCAACGGCGAGGTGCTAAGCAACTCAGTGAGACCCTGTCTCTACATAAAACACAAAATAGGGCTGGGGATGTGGCTCAGTGGTCGAGTCCCTTGAGTTCAATCCCTGGTACCAAAAAAAGAAAAAAGAAAAAAAAAAAAAAAAATGCCTCAGAGTTAGAAAATGTAGATTAGCTATATTCCCAGTAGGAAGATGATTCTGTGCAAACAAACATTGTCTCTGGCACAAGAGCTTTTGCCCTAGTGCTCTTTCATGAGGTTTAATTAACAAACAATAATACCCACAATGAAGATCAAAATTGGTTTCCTAGTATGTGGGTGAAGCCAGCATTAAAGACAGGCAGTCAATATAGGTAGGTAAATGGGGTCGGATCAAAGAAATGGAGGGCTGGAGGCCGATTTGGGTCTGGGAAGTTGGAGATTGCCCTGGCTGAGGGATTGAAATGCTAATGTCTTCAGAACGCTTCCTCCACCTTCATCAAGATAACCTGCCCCTGCTTTAACCTGTTGCTAAGGGAACCTGTCCCAGAGATTTTCCCTCCCTACAAGGAATTGTAAAAGTTATTAATTAATGCACCCTGGGTCCCCCTTCCTGCCAGATCACACTACCTTGGTTCCTCCAGCCCATCTTCTTCTCACCTTTTGGCCATCCCACCAGAGCATCTCCTGGGCCTATTCACACACCCAGGAAGGAGAGAGATAAGGGGGAAGAGAACAGGAGAACAAAGAGTCTAGGATGTATAAAAGAGGGAAAACGCCCTCACTTCTTGGGATACCAGGATACCAGCTATGGCCCCTTCTCGCTCCCAATATAAGTCTATGTTACCCCTTTTAAAATAAACCGTGCTTTATATGCTTGCCTCTGCATGCTCCTCTAATGTTATACTTCAACATGTGAAGCAGAACTTGTCACTGGTAACCTGCGGTATCATGGGCATGGAGAAATCTTGGACTTGTCACATATAAAAAACCATTGGTCCCAGTTCTATCCTTTTATATTCCAAAGTTCAATATTCCAAAGTTCAAAGTTCAATATTTCATTTCTTGCTTTTTCTGAGCAAGTGCAGGGAGAATACGTATTTAGGTTCAGCCTCCCACAATTTCCTGGAATGTACTTCAAGACTGAGTTTCAGAAGTATTCAGGGATCCCTTTTGATATCCATCTAACTGAGGATGTTGTCTTGCTTCATTTATTCATCCATTTTTTTTTAATGAATGTTTGATATCCACTTTGTTCTAAACATTGCATTAAGGGCTGAATACACACACAGTGGTTGAAACATGTGACTTCTTGTTTTGGAACTTACAGCTTAATGGAATGTGGGGAATGGATATGAAAGAATGCTATGAAAAGAGTGTACTTCTAAAAACTGGTAGATGCTATGAAGGAAAGTGTTAGGTTTGGTCAGGGTCTAAGATGCCCAATTAAGGAAACTGGTTAGCGGAGCTGCTGCAAGCCAGATGTGACGTCACTAGTGGACATGCCTCCTGTCAATCAGCGAGTTTTCCTGACCCATCAGGAAGGACTCTGGCCTTCTCTTCCTGTTCCCAAGCCCTCCCCTTCCTGACCGGGTTTTCTTAAAATTCTCTATGCACGGAATCTCCGACGCCATTTCTCCATTTCTCCCGACACGCTCTGATGGACCGGGGATCTGGTCCGAGGGCGCATTCCAATAAAGCCTTCCCAAGTGGCTTAATTCATCTTCTCCTGGTCGTGTGATCTTTACAGAAAGTACTAAGGGTTACAGAGTAAATTACAAGGAAGTTTTGTCCTAATTCTGGATGATGTTCAAGGGCTGCAGAATAAATGGGAATGAACTATGAAAGTAGGAAAGATGTCCAGAGCAGAAGGAAATAACTTCCAGTCCCACCACCAATAAAATTGACTCTGTTGCCTATTACCACCTTTTGTGAAGCCACAGAGCCCATGGAAGCAATTGTTTCTAGATTTTTTCACCAGGATAGAGAAAATTTTGAACCTTCTCTGAGGTCTCTAGAGAGAGGGAAATCATTTTCTGTTGATGAGTAGAAAACCTTCCTCTCCCGTGAGTATAATACTACTTAAAGCCTGGATCAGAAAGTGAAATCTCATTTAATTTTAGGCTGAACTTTAGACTGAGCTTCTCCATTGTTTTTCTGACCAACCACATATCCTAGTATTCCTCTTCTTTTCATTCCTAAATTAGTCTTTTGCACATTTTACAGGATGTAGCATGAAAAACACTGAAGTAATTCTATTGATATTCACTATGAAATAAGTCTAGAAACAAATGAATATTAACTAAGTGTTCATTTATGTGCCATAAAGCACTTCAAACAATGAAGAAGCAAATAAGCTGTAGAATAAATGTATTGGTCTATAGTGGTCAAGGCCAAACCTTTAGAGACACTTAAAACTGTCAAGACACCTACAGATAATTGATGTAGAGATGGCTAATTGTTGATATCAACTGGATCTTAAGAGTAGATTAGCAATTTGAAGAATTACTTTTTATTTTTGTTTGATTTATAGAGAATTTAACATTTACTCAAGCAGTGATTAATCTGATTATAGGTATTAATAGACAAAATTGTACATTAATTTTTATTTTCCACTCTAAAATGTAAGAATGTAATTTTCTAGCAGGATTGCTTATGAAATTCAGGCACAGTTGAAATTATAATGGACACTAATGACATGTAATCAAGGCTGAGTCTGTTAGTTAAATAAATAATTTTAATTCGTGTTTGAAGTGTAAACAGAGTATAATTCATGAATTTAATTTGGTCCCTACTTGGATACCAGATGACATTTTATCTTTATCCTAGCTATTAGCATGGCAAAAATATTCCCAACTTTTTTTTGTGGCTAGTTGATTGGTTTTTTGTTTTGATTTGTTGATGAGATCTTTAAAATAATTCATAAATTATTGAAATATTTTATTTGACAAGATGACTGACCCAAATACCAAGTAATGCTTTAGTGTCTTCAAAACAAAATATAAAATATGTTCCATTCAGCAAACATAACATCAAACAAAAATGATTAGAAAATGTGCATCACTCACTGTGTTTTTGGGCAGAAGATGGGTAATCCATCAGCCAAGAGCTAGGTAAGCAAATGTATAAGTTCATAAAATGACAAATACATTTGAACACTTAAGAAATCAATCAGTTTACTTCTTACTTGAAGGTTCCTCATTCTGTCTCTACTCACACTTTTTAGTTATTTATCTGCCTTTCCCAGCTATCTGAACATCCTCCTCTTAGTCTTTGCCTCCTTTTGGAAAGTCAATATGTGCTTTTAGAAAATCATTACGGTAGATGCTGGAGACAAGGAGGTAAATGAAAATATCTCTTACTTCATGGTGTTTTATTGTCCTTGATATAGCAGTCCTTTTATTTCTATTCTATTTCTCAAATGAAACAGTGATTCTTAACTTAGGGAAATGGAAGTATTTGATCATAATTGGAGATATTTATTTAAGTACACATTGCAACCTTATTCCTTCTTACTTCACTTAATCAGACATACACCACATATGTTTTATACATTCCAGGTGATTGTGAGGTACTTCCCCAGTTGGGAATCATTGAACTTAACCATCGATGTGTTCAAACTTAGCTCTAAATAGGGCATTGCTTTAGCTCATTTAGACACCCAGTGCAAGCAAAAGGACATACAAAATTTATGTCTGAGTCCTTGTTGGATGATAAATAATCCTGTGAAAATACTAGTTAGAATTGCTCCCCATAGAAAAGTCTGGCATGACTCTTTATGTTCTGAAATGATGCTACTCACTATTAGCAGCAAATGTGACTTCAAATTCAGTGAGCAAAGGGAATATAAATATCTCACCATATATAAAACACAATGCCAAACAACTTCCCAAGTTAGGAGAGTCAATGGGAAGATAAGTCAGCTTCACCATTTGAGTAATGAAGGCAAAACCAGTGGTTGATTTATTAGTTCATTGTTCAAAGCACAGTTTTGACAAGAAGTGAGGTCAGCATCAGAATTTCATTTTTTCAGAAATAACCTGAAAGAGAGAGGAGGAGAGGGAGAGGGAGAATGAGTGGGGGAAGGAGAGAGGGAGAGAGAGAAAAAGAGAGATATAATGGTCAAAATGCATTTCTAAGTTACTAGTAATGTATCTTCAATATATCTGTAAAAACATACACCTACTATGTGTCCACTGTTGAATAAAGTCCTTTGTTGCTTTTCTTTTGACCCTCCTCCATCCTAATGCCTGGGCAGGCAGCATCTTGGACCCCAAATTCTAGGTACACATTGGTAATAGGACAATGGTGATGTTGAAGATGTCTGTGACCCTAACAACTTTGCATAGCTATCTGTAACTCCAAAACACTCACCAACTAACTTTTATAGAAAAGGGAAATACATTTCTATTTGTTAAGCTAGTGATATTCATTTTTCTTTCTTATGCACAGATGTACCATGTGTCCTCAATGAATGATGTGCCCTACACGAAGGGACCACAATACACAATTTTTTAGTTGTAAATCTCATAAATATTCTCACAGAAATTTATTATACAATGGAGGCCTCCATATCTTATAATTAAGTTGTAAAAACAAAGATACACATGCACAAACATTCAGCAAGGATTAAAAGAAGACAAAATATTTGAAAGTGGAGATGAGGCTAATATAAATTTCAAGAAACAAAGTTCTATAAAATTTTGTTACATGGTAATGAAAATAGGAATGGTAATTCTGACATTAAAATTTATAAGCAGAATTTATAGTTGGGTATGAAAACATTTAAATATCCATATAACCAAAATAAAATGCACCAACACATAATGCAATAATATGTCAGTACTGTTTGATTTGTGGATAATTTTAGCGGTGGGATTGGGAAGAGATAATTCCAACTAATGCTATTTGCTGCCCTTAGGTAACTATTAATGGGTCACCTTTCGAATAGAATGGCTCTAGTAGTCTTCTATGTGATTTAATATATTGTGATTAATTCACTATGACACAGATGATAGAGACTAAAACTCCCCAGGGAGGTGGACAAGATTTTGCAGAGATGTGAAGTTGTTAGGTAGACATGGAGATGTGTGATTTTGATGTAGAGCTCTTCTACCTGAGCACTTTGAAGATGGTAAGGCACAAAGCAGGTGGCCTAGAGTCCTTAACAAGAGAGACTGTTTGATTAATGGGATGTGATATATTTTTGATTGATTTCAGAGCCAGTTTGGTGATTTCAGAAATGATCCATTTTAATTTAGGTATAAAATCAATATATTAAGCAAATGTCATTGGCATTGCTCATCACAATGTTGACTTGTTTTTTATAAAAAAGTCTAATTTTGCTCATAATCCACCATAGTTCAGACTGTTCATAATCTGTCCATAGTTCAGATTCAGTGTGCATGTGGTACAGTGGGGGGTACTGGGGATTGAACCCAGAGCCTCATACATGGGAGGCAGGTGTGCTGTCATTGCACTACATCTCCAGGCCTTTATTTTATTTTGCGAAAGGGTTTTGTTATGTTGTCCAGACTGGCCTGGAACTTGCAATCCTCCTGCCTCAGTCTCCCAAGTACCTGGGATTATAGGCATTCTCCATCATGCTCAGCTCAGACCCACTTATTTTTGTCATCTTTTAATTAATTAATTTTTATGGGTGCATTATAATTATAAATAATAGTGAGATTCATTTTGCCATATAAGTATTATGCCCACTTTTAAGTAGCTTCCTATGATAATTGGTCTTGATGAAATTACACAGGAAAAGCTCTTTTACTAATATGCTATACTTGTTAATATTAAATACAAATACGGATATATAGTAACTGTATAATATTGAATCCATAACGTGGAATGTTAGAGTAACTACAATTTGTGTTTTCTGTTTTTGTGTGGACTTGCTTCTGGATTCTACATTTGTTCCTTTGTTCAACTCTTGTGTCAGTATCATACTACATTAATATAGCATTGTGATAATAATGCTTGAGATAAGGGCCCCACTTACTTTTCTTATTCTAAAATGTTCTGACTTGTTAAGGAACTTACATAAAATATAAAACTAACAAGTTCTCCTTAAAAAGCAAGTCATTAAAATAAGAATTATCACTCATTTGTGGATCAGTTTTCAAAGGAGTGATATCTTTGTGATTCTAAATCTTCTAATCTACAAATAGTTCATACAAATATGTTGATTTATGTATTTCTTCATGTTTTCAGTGTAATTTAACCATTTGATTTATAAATTTTTGGTTATCTTTTACCAATTTTAGTTATACTTATATTAGTTATATTTTGACTGCTAAAATGATGTTTTCTATCTATTGCTAGTATAGAAAAATATAATTATTTTTGTATCAGTTTTGTATTCAAAATTTATCTATTTATTATTACTTCTAATAACACAACTGTAAAATTTAGAGGTCAAACAATGTAGAGCAGAAGTTAAAAACTGCAGCCTGGCTGGGCTTGGTGACATACACCTGTAATCCTGGCAATTTGGGAGACTGAGGAAGAAGGATTACAAGTTCAAGACCAATCTCCACAAATTAGCAATGCCCTAGACCATTTAGTGAGACCCTTTCTCAAAACGAAAATAAAAAGGGGTGAATTACAACTCAGTAGTGAAGTACCCCTGGGTTGAATGCCCAGTACCAAAACAAAACTGTCCCCTATGGACCAAATTAAACCTTCTCTTTGTTTTTATAGATAAAGTTTTATTTAAACACAACTTTTTTTTAATGAATTGTACATGAGTTTGTTTCAACAGAGGATACATGGCCCACAAATTTAAAATATTTACTGCATTTTCCTTTAGATAAAGTGGTTATTGAACTCTGATGCAATTATTTTTTAAAAAAATTAAAAACTTCTACAAATTCTATTTCCAATCCTTACACCTTTTAATTATTATTTTTAATATATTGGTTGAGACATCAAATGTAACACTGAATCATCTGCTCATGTTGGGTAACCTTACCTTGTTCCTGCATTATACAGAATTATTTTCACAATTTTACCATTAAGGATGATTTTTAACGAAATTATTTAAATTTTGACAAATTCTTTTATATTCGTAGTTTTCTAAAAATTTTATTGTGAGTGGATATTGAGTTTTAAACAATGATTTCCTGCATATGTTTAAACGTCCTGCCTATGTTTAATGTATTAATGCAATGATTTACAGTAACTGATTTTCTAATATGAATCAAAGTAGCACTTCTGCTGTGAAGTCAAGGTCTTCATATTATATCATCTATTTTAAAAATGGATGAAATAAGAAAAAAAATAGCTTAATAATTTGGTTCTCTAATTTTTTGCATATATACTTATGAATGAGATGATTCTTCATTTTTCTCTCCAATGCTATCCTTCACTCTTTGCTATTGAAGTTGTGATAGTTTCATCAAATTTTTAAGATTAAAATTATTTCTTCTTTGTATATTTATGAAAATGGATTATTAAACTGTCTGGACTATTAGTGTTTTTCAGGTAAAATGTTTTACCTACAATCATTAAATAATTTTAATGAATATAGAATTTTCAGACTTACTATTACTTCTTAATGCACCCTTAGTAAATTGTACTTTTTAGGAGTATGTGCTTTTGTGGCTTTATTTAAATTCAATCTTTAAAAGTACTTTGAGAATTATAGTATTATGGTCTCATGGTTTTTTTCCTCTAACTTCACTATCTATTGCTTTTTCATTATTATAGTTAAGAAGTCTGATGTCAGTCTTTCACCTAATTTTTATCTTTTTCTTGAATATTTTTTAAAAAGTTTTCTATCATTCTTGTATGTATTTCTTTTTTACTTAATCTCATATGTTTTTTGAATCTTTGAATCTGTGAATTGATAGAGTTCTTTTTTTTTTTTTTAGAAATTCCTCAGGCATTATTGCCTTAAGCATTGCCTCTGCTTTATTCTTCTTATCTTCTACTTAAAACATGTTAGATACTTAACTTTGTTTACTATGTCTTTTGTTTATGATCCTCTCTTTTCTAATTTTAAACTCTTTGTATTTGTATAAGTACTGGGGATAGAACCCAAGTGTTCTACCTCTGAGCTATGTCCTTGACTTTTTTTTCAAATTTTATTTTAAGACAGGGTCTCAACACTTAAGCTGCCTAGGCTTGCCTCAAATTGTGATTCAGCCTCCAGAGAAGCTGGGATTACAGATGAGTATCATCATGTATAGTTTAATTTCAACTGTTAATCTCTGTATGTTTCTTCTGCTTTATTTCTCAGTTCATAACTTTTCTCTCAATTTTGAGTGTTAACTTTGTCCATGAAATTCTGGCTTTTATTTACTTATTTATATGTTATTTCTGTGCTTTTCAGATTGAATAAATTTTACATGAATCCATGCTTAAATTTGCTGATTCTGTCCTCTCTAATCTTCTATCTGTTATTGAACCAAGCAAGTGAGATTTTAATCTGGGTATTATATATCTTTTTATATAATTTCAATTTGGTTATTTTTTAGAAGTAAATTATACTTGCAAGTATACTTAAATTTACAAAAAATTACAAAAGTATCACAGAGATTTCATATGACATCCATTTTTTCTCTATTCTTAGTATCATACATGTGTATAATATGCTTAAAAATTAATGAAATTAATTAAATATTGATATATTAAACTTCATACTTTTTCAGATTTCTTAGTTCTTATTTCCTTTTTTTTGTTTCAGAATCACATCTTGAGTACTACTTAATTCATTTTGTTTCTCAAAGTTTTCTAGTTTTGTATTTTCAGAGCTGTGTTAATTGACATACTCTCATTACCAGAGGTTCTGCTTAAGCATTTTGTTATTTCAAAGAACATTAGTTCTATACTTGGACCAGCTAGACATCATCCAACAGATGCTGGCTCTTTGGCCCTAATGAAAAAATGGTGTGATGTATAAGTGTATGTGTAATATAGCACTGGAATAGGACTAGTTTCGCAAAACAAATAAATAAAAAATAAATAAACCAAAAAATCCCCTTTTATTAGATACTCTTTTTCCAGCTTTGGACTATGAAGGACAGGTTTTGCATGGAACTCTATTGGTCTGTGCCTGTTGGCCATTATGGGTTTTAGATCTCTGCAGGGTCCTGTCCTGAATATATGGGGGAAAATAAAGAAATCTGGAGAATGTCCCCCACCTTGTTCCTCAAGTTACTAGATCCCTAGCATCCCATCTTTTTTCTCCTCTGATGAGACTACCTAAGTTTGTTTGGTTTTCCCAAGGAGTTTTAGTTTTAAATGGGAAGACCTATAAGAAATGGAGCTACTCTCTCTTGAAAATACTCCTGATTTGTGGTATTTTTGATTGTGATTATTATACTTTTGGTTCTGTAACTTCTACTATGCTTTTGAAAAATTCTGTAATTTTTCATAGCTTCCAGTTTTTAGATAAAATTTTTGAGGAGGGTCCTTCCATATGTTGTTTCAAAAATTTTGACTATTTCTTTTTTAGGAATGTCAGTAGAACTTGAATTGAATTATTTTATATATGGAATTGAGACCTCAAGTTTCTAAAAGAGAAGAATTATAATTCAAAAATGCAGTTCTTAGACTTATCTACAAACTCTACTTTTTTTCTATTTTTATGTTTTATGTGTCAATCATAATTCCAAGCTAACCTCAGGGATGTTTTCTTTGTAATGTATATAATGTCTTAATTTAAACACTTAATTCAGTAGTTTTTATTCTTATTTATCATTAAGACTTTAATAGTATTAAATTGCCTTGTAGTATGAATTAAGTAAAATCCACTAAATTAAAAATTAGTAAAAGTTTTAGTCAAAGCCGTTAATGTTGTAGAACTTCTACCTCCTTTTGAAAAATGTAAACATATTATAATAATATGCAATATCATTCCAAAATGAATTATATTTTGACTAAATATACAGTAACTCTAAACAGCTATTTTTACATTTCAAGTTATTTTATTTAAATATCTAACACATGATAGCAAAAGATTTTCCTTTTATTTGCATGTTAAGTGAGGTGAATTTCTGTGTTAACCTTATAAGTTTGCTTTGTTTTAAAAATACAAAATCCATAAAAAGCAACACTGCTATTTCAGGCTAACATAAAAACAGTGTAAGAAAAAAAATGACCAAAAAACAAAAATAAAAGAAAGAAGAAAAGCCATGTTCATTTATTGGGGATGAATAACAACATATTTGATGAAATAAAATGTTTTTAAGTGGGTTTGGCAATTGGATCATACTCAGGTTACAAAATGCCTCTTAAAGATATTTTGACCAAAAAAAAAATCCTACTAACATTCTAAGGATATTTTTCAAATATGAGATCAAGAAAATAAAGCTTATTTTTGTATTCTACAAAAGAACATGCAACTTGATTGTCCTTGTGAAAAAAAATGGAATAGAAAATACTTTTTCTTAAGAATTTTATCAAGTAAAAATTACATAATTCATTTTTAGTACTAATTGTCTATAACAAAATTTTTCTCAAATTCTGGAGAACATAAAAAATCATATTAGAATCTGTCCTTCAAAACTTCTGCTTATTTTACCCACATGTTGAACTTTATCTGTTAAATACGCTGGAATTCTGCATTAAAAATTCTTTACATTTTGTAGCATTTTTTATTTCTACTTCTAGAAAGCAATAGTATTATTCAGCATAAAAATTTGACCAAGTATTTTTTTCCTAGTAAAACCATCAAATTTTAGCAAAACTAAGTCCAGTACCTATCAAAAAATGTTTTCTGTATAACTAATTACTACTTGGACAATGAGGTTGAGGACTTTTCATACATACTTGAATTGAATTAAAAGGCCTAATACTTGGCAAAGTAATATATTTATAATTATGACCAAAAGCCTATACTACTTCAATAATTTGTTTCATTGTTTTGTTTTCTTTTCCATTCTATTCCTTTGAAAATTTTTTATATTGGTTTAATGAAATCATCTGCTGGCAGGTAATTTCCAAAGTACATCAACAAGGAGATATGCACAAATACATTTAAACTATAGTTTTTGAAGATAAAAATTCTGAAAATACAGAGCTAATCCAGTCAAGAAAATAGGAAAAAAAATCTACATAAAATTTGATATGTAGAATTAGTACAGAAAATACTAAAACACATTGTAATTGAAAATTGCCATTGACTCTATAAACAGATTTAAAATTTCAACAGAGTGGATAATTATCAATATTTATTCATTCATGAAAAAGCAATAGTTTAAGTTGTTGGGATAAAATAAGTCATATATCAAAGCTACAATATAATCTGAATTGTAGTAATTTAAAGTAAAAAACCAAAATTTTAGGGTATTTTTATTTTTTATTAGAACATCACATTTGTATATAGTATCTAGGTTCTTTTTTTTCATAATTATACATACAAGGAATTTGGTTTCAATACCCATTCTGACTCCACTTTCGCCCCTTCTCCCTCCCCCTTTTCTCTCTCTACTCTACTGATTTTCCTTTCACTCCTTTATTTATTTGTGAATGGTACTTTGTACATATACATAAAGGAGATATTCCCTTTGGTACATTCATATATGTATATAACATGATTCTGTTAGATTCATTTCACATTTTATTTCTTTTCTTTTCCCTTCCTGTCTCTCATTCTACTACTTTTAATCCACTGATCTTCTCCGTATTTTTATGATATCCAATCCACTCCCCCCACTGCCTTCTTTCCCTTATTTTGTTTTAGCTTCCATGTATCAATTCTTGATTTTCCGAATCTGACTTATTTCGGCATGATTTTCTCATTTCCATCCATTTACTGGCAAATGCCATTATTTCATTCTTCTTTATGTCTGAGTAAAACTCCATTGTGTATACATACCACATTTCTCTTGATCTGTTTATCTATTGACAGGCATCTAGGTTGATTCCATAATTTGACTATTGTGAATTGTACTAGTATAAATATTATAGTGGCTGTATTACTATACTATGCCAATTTGGATAAATACTGAGGAGAGGGATAGCTGGGTCATATGGTAGTTCCAGTTCTAGTTTTTTGAGGAATCTCCACATGGTTTTCTAAAGTGATTTTACAAAGTTTGCAGTTTTGATAACAATGTATGAGTGTACCTTTTTCTACACATCCTTGCCAGCATTTATTATTGTTCATATTCTTGACAATGGCCATTGTGAGTGGAGTGAGATAAAATATTAATAGTTTTTACATACCTCTAGAAATGTTGAGTATTTTTTCATGCATTTGTTGGCTATTTATGTTTCTTCTTTTGAGAAATGTCTATTTAGTTCTTTTGCTGACTTATTGATTAGGTTATTTGGTTTGTTTGTTTTAGCGTTGAGGATTTTTTTGTTGTTGTTCTTTACATATTCTGGATATTAACCCCCTGTCAAAAGAGTAGCTGGCAAAGATTTTTCTACCATTCTGCAGACTCTCTCTTTATTTCTTAATTGTGCAGAAGATTTTAATTTAATGGCATCCCACTTATTGATGCTTGGGTGTATTTCTTGAGCTTTATGGTCTTGTTGAGGAAGTTGGTGTCTATACCTATATGATGGAGTGTTGATCCTGTTTTCTTCTAGCAAGGTGAAAGAATGGATCTAATTTCAGTCTTCAGCATATAGATATGCAGTTTTCCCAACACCATTTGTTAAAAATAGCTATATTTCCCCAACATATAGTTTTGGCACTTTTGTCAAGTAGCAGGTGGCTTTAGTATGTGACTTTGTTTATGGGTCTTCTACTTCCTTGGTCTTCATGTCTACTTTGATGCCAATACCACTCTGGTTTTGTTACTATAGCTCTGTAGTATAATTTGAGATTGGGCATTATGATGTGTCACTTTTCTTATTCAGAATTGCTTTGGCTATTCTGGGTCTTCTATTCTTCCAAATGAATGTAAGAACTGTTTTTTTCTAGTTCTATAAGAATGCCATTGGTATTTTAATGGGGTTGCATTGAATCTGTATATTGCTTTTGGTAGTATGGCCATTTTGACAATGTTACTTCTGCCTATCCATGAACATGGGAGGTTTTTCCATCTTCTAAGGTCATCATCAATTTATTTCTTCAGTGTTATATAGTTTTTGTTATAGAGGTCTTTCACTTCATTGCTTAGATTAATCTCCAGGTATTTTATTTTATTTCATTTTTGAAGATATTGTGAAGGGGATGGTTTTCCTAATTTCTTTTTCAGCTGAATCACTGTTGGAGTATAGAAAAATTATCAGCTTATGAGTGTTGATCTTACATCCTACTTTGCTAAATTTATTTATCATTCATACTGCATTCATGTTGCTGTGATTATTAATACAGTAGATGACATTAATACAGTAGACACCTGATGTTGAATGCCTGATCTAGTTCACATTTTTGTCTTGCTGATTACTGATGTTGAACACTGACAACATCATTTCTATATAGGTGACAATTATTATTATAAATGTCAAAGTAGACACTGAATGTGTATCTCAAAACTATACAATTGTGGCTGACATTAGTACTATCCCCTGCCCCTACCAAGAGGGATGGAAGTGATTGAGACACTTCACGTAGTACAGATCCTGCTGCTAAGAAGTATTCACAACTCAGCCAAACAACAGTGAATTTCACCCCACACATGATCTAGCCTCACCTGAGCCAAAATATCACTTGAAATCATATAATTGGGGAAACAAAAATACCAAACCAAAACCCAGGCCCCAAGGAGGAATAACGAGAGGGCACCATAGGTCCCATCCTTTGACATCTACTCATATAACAAAACAGAAGTTCTAGAGTTAAAAAAAAAAAACACATACAGGTAAGGACATGAATTAAAAGGGAAAGGTGAAACTCATCTCAAGTGATGAGCAAGTTCAGGACCTCTGAAAACATGAAGAAGCAGACAAATCTTCCCCCAAAATTCACAATCCCCCAACAGAGGACCTCACAGATATGGAAGTGGGTGAAATTCCAGAGAAAAATTATAAAAAAACCTAGTCATTAAAATGTTCAATGAATTAAAAGAATATCCAAGAAATAAACTAAGACAGCAGTACAGGAGATGAAAAGTAATTTCAATAAATGAACAGAAATATTGAATAGAAACTAATCAAAACTTCTGGAAATGAAAGACAATGAATCACATTTAAAAAATTCTCTTGAAAGAGTCAACAACAGATTAGATTGATAGAAAATAGAATTTCAGCACTTGAAGCCAGAACCTTACATCTTGACGACAGGATAAATGAATTTGAGTATACTGAATGCAATAAAGAAAAACAAATAGAACAATCAGAATACATAAGAAGTCTGGGATAACATCAAGAGACCAAACCTGAGAATCATCAGGATAGAAGAGAACATGGATATATAAGCTAAAGGCATTAAGAAAGTTTCAATGAGATAATCACAGAAAACTTTCCCTATATCAGAAAAAAGATACACATCCACATATAGGAGGCATACAGGACCCCATATAGACCTAAACAGAAACGAAGTTCTCTAATACACATCATAATCAAAATACTTAACATAGAAAATAAGGAAAGCATATTAAAAGCGGGAAGAGAGAAACATTTGGTCACATGAGAGGCAAAACAATAAGGCTCACTTGCAACTTCTCAACTCAGATGCTAAAATCAAGGAGGGTCTTGAATGAGATGTTTCAAGCTCTAAAGGAAAACAACTGCTAATCAAGATTGCTATACCCAGCACAGCTTTCCTTCATATTCAATGGGGCAATACGATCTTTCCTTGACAAGGATAAGCTAAAAGAATTCATGACAACTAAGCTAGCACTGCAATGAATTCTCAAAGATATACTGCATACAGAGGAACCCAGAAACGAACTCCCAAATAGATGAATATCAATAAGACTAAACATCTAAATGAATACCAAGACAGAATTAATACTTCCTTAACAAGACTCCTATAGCACAAGAAGTAAAATCAAGAATCAACAAATGGGATGGATTCAAACTAAAAAGCTTCTTCTCAAAAAAAGAAATAATCAGTGAAGTGAACAGAGAGCCAACATTCTGGGAACAAATCTTTCCACACACACATCCGATACAGCACTAATCTTCAGGATATATAAAGAACTCAAAAAGCTTATCACAAAAAAACAAACAACCCAATCAATAAATGGGCCAAAGAGCTGAACAGAAACTTCACAGAAGATATACACTCAATCAACAAACATATGAAAAAATGTTCAACATCTCTAGCAATCAGAGAAATGCAAATCAAAACTACCCTAAGA
>CM053411.1:38534722-38572082 GCA_028644305.1 Xerus rutilus | reverse complement strand
GGAATATTACTCAGCAATAAGAATAAAATTATGGCATTTGCAGGTAAATGGATGGAGTTGGAGAATATCATGCTAAGTGAAGTAAGCCAATCTCAGAAAACCAAATGCCAAATATACTCGTTGATAAGTGGATGCTGATCCATAATGGGGGGAAGGACACAGGAACAATGGAGGAACTCTGTTCATAGGGGTGTAAGGGGAGAAGAGGCATGGGGACAGTAAAGGTGGTGAAATATGATAGGCATCATAGCCCTAGCTTTATGTATGACTGCATGTATGTTGTGATTCTATATCACTTACAACCAGAGAAATGAAATGTTATTTTCCATCTGTGAACAATGAATCAAATTGCACTCTGATATCATGTAAACCTAAATAGAACAGATAAATAAATTAAATATGGAAAAAAAGAGATGAACATCATAGTCCTGGCTTTATGTATGACTGCATATATGATGTGATTTTACATCACATACAACCAGAGAAATAAAAGGACATGCTCCATCTGTGTACAATGAATCAAAACACATTCTGCTATCATGCATACCTAAGTAGAATAAATGAATAAATAAAATTAGAAAGTAAAAAAAAGACAGAATTAAACATAACAAACAATCAAAATGGCAGTGAACCAAAAACACATATTCATAATTCCCCAATTAAAAGACATAGATTAGCACAACTGATCCAAAAACCAGATCCAACTATACATTGTCTGCAAGAGATTCTTCTCATAGGCAAAGATAGTCACAGGCTGAAGGTAAAAGCATGGGAAAAAATATTCCCCACAGAGTTTGTAAAAAAGCCAGAATAGCTATTCTTCTGTCTGACAAAGTTGATTTTTAAAAACCCTAAAAACAGCAGAAGTATGAAAAACGAATAATTATTTGACCTATATTTTGAAACAGTATAAGATAGTAAAAGAAGGAATCCCAAAATTAAGCCCTAAAAAGCTTAGTGTTTACAGAGAATTATAATCCCTTAACCAGCAGACAGTATTGAATGAATGTTGTGATCATTTTTTAAAATGAATTCATAGTTGTATAATCTTGACATATACTCATATGTTAAAATTTCTGCTGTGGTTCAGTGATAGAGCACTTGCTTATATAATGTACAAGGAGCTGTGATTGATCCAAAGTGCACCCACACCAAAAATAAAAAATAAAAAAAAGGAAAGAAAAAAGAAGATTTCTTGCACAGATTAAACATACATGTTACAATCAACTGGGCTTAGTGTTTGTCAAGATTAGTGTGATGATAGGAAAGAGGAGAAGAAAAGTTAAACTCTGCAAGTAAGAAATGGCAGAGCATGAAATTTAACTTGAATTTGAAGGAAGACAGGGTAAGGTGGACAGATACTGAGAGAAAAGTGTGACCCATCTCTTCGCTAACTCATATTTACTGAACTTTTATTATGTTGGAAAAATCAGCAATTTTAAATGCTAGTATTAAAAAGGAATACAATATAATATGGAAAAAATGGAAATCTGTAAACTGGTAGTGAGGTCCTCAATAACTGAGAATTCACCTGAAAGTGCACTGTCAATAGAAAGAGGCGGAGTTGATACAGCTAAGTAATTGGAACATCAGAAGGGAAGGACATTTTCTGGAAGGGGGGTGAAGAAAACATCTGGAATAAGCAATAAGAACCAAAGAAAATCTCCTCAATATCCCTTGAAGGTGAAATATTTTATGATGGAAGAAAGAATAATCTTGCCATTGAGAGAGCTCTCAGGGATAAGACAGGAAACCTTGTTTCACTTGAGACAAGAGAGTTTTCTAAAACAAATTGAGTATGCAGATTTTTGCAGTTTACAAAATAAAAGTTCCAGAGACCAGAGTGAAAGCTTTGAGAAAGAGAGATAAGAAAAATTAGCGAAAATACAGGAAATTATAAGAAGGTGAATACAAATATTGGGGTTGGTAGAATAGCCTGAGATTCTGCAGACTGAGAATAAAGATGTTAGATTCAGTGGAAAATGTTCTTATAGTCTTTGAAAATATAATGAGAATTTAGTGCATGTATAATATTCCAAATACTTAGCTCAGGATGTGAAGGTTTTCAGCGAGCAGTTCTGTCCTCTCTAACGTGCTGAATATGGTAAATATAGTTGGTAATTTCCCTGCTTTTCTTATTGTATACCACCTTAGTTTTAGGCATTCAGAGACTTCACTAAAAATATATTCGAGGCTCTGAAAATACCAGTATCTAGTAAGATTCACCTTTATTTCCCATTAAAAGTGGAATAGTAAAGAAATGCAGGTTGAAAGCCAGAGGATTATGAGATGGATTTGAAAAAGCGGCGTTTTAGGCCATTTTTAAAAGTTTGGTTTTTTTCTTTTTTTCTTGTGGTACTGGGAATTGAACACAGGGCCTCATGCCTGTGAGGCAAGCACCTTACCAACTGAGATATATCCCCAGCCCAAAAGTTTGGTTTCTTAATATTGTTCAATTAGAAGTAATGTCACTAGCCAGGCGCAGTGGCGCACGCCTTTTATCCCAGTGGCCGAGGCCAGACTATTACGAGTTCAAAGCCAGCCTCAGCAATTTAGCAAGGCACTAAGTAGCTCAGTGAGACCCTTTCTCTATATTTCACAAGAACTATGCCTTCCCCATACACAAACATTCTGATTTTCACCATTTGGTAATAGAGTTTTAATGAAACTATAATTTTTAGAACATATAAAAGGAAAAATGGAGTAATGACTATTGCTTTTCTCAGATCAGAGAAATCAATAAAGTTGTTTTAGTTATTTTTTGTAATTAGTTTAATTAGAAACCTAAAGCACTGACAAAATTTAATAGTATTATTTATTTAACTGCCACTATGAAAATTAGATACTATAGATTCTTATATTTTAGTGTAGCAGTGTGCAGCAGTGTTTAGTAATGAAATGTCATTCAGCTTAAGTGTCACTGTTACTTCTACAGTAATTAAGCTCACAAGGACCAAAGCCATTTTTAATATGCATAATAAGCAGCAACATTAGAATGATAAACAAATTTTAAAGGTCTTCTTATTCATTATAGTACATATTGTGGCTTAGAAATGTCAAAGGTAAAAATGTTATGGAATGTTAGTTTTTAATAACCATCTTCATATTAGGTAGTAGAGATTCTAATTTCACACATGAATTCAGTGTTCTGAGTAATTTTATAGGCAAATATTTGATTACATGTCTATAAGACAAGTTTGTCTGAGTTTGTTCTAGACCAAAAGAACCAGTTTCTCATTTTTTCATCATTTGTTCTTTTAATTAACAAGTATTTAATATCCATCCTCAGCAAGTAAATGTGCTGGATACTACAACTGTGACTCGACCCTGCATGTCAGACTCATACAACGTCTATGGTTAGTAGACGAGTTTTGTATGGCTGGTAGAAAAACAACAAATACAAAATCACAAGATAATTAGAAATACATGCAAAATCCAATGAAGGACTAGGATAAGGCTAGATTTTCCTAGAAATCCCAGAGACATCGGAAGGAAGCCATAATCACAAAGGGACTTAGAAGAACTGAGGGGGAATATAGAGGTATTAGCAGAGAAAATAAAATGTACATGAGGTACAAAGGCATGAAAGAACATGGTGAATTCTGGTTTTGTTATGATTTGAGTACAGGATTCATACTGAGAATAGTAGAAGATGATTACCAGGAAGGAGATGGTGAATAATCTTATAAGTCATCCTGAAGTTTTAATAAGTAGGCTGTTAGTAAGCAGATTACCCCATAATATGAGTGGATCTCACACTGTCAATCAAAAGTATTAAAAGACCTCTGAGAGGAAGCAATTCTGTCTCCAGACGGCTTTCGGGCTCAAGATTGCAACAACCTCTGCTGGAATTTCTAGCCTCCCTATCAACACTGCAGATTTTAGATTTGCTAGTCCCCATAATTGCATGAGACAATTCCTTCAAACTCATTCTTCCTCCTCACCTATTAGTTCTGTATCTCTAAAGAACCCTGACATCTATCTATCTATCTATCTATCTATCTATCTATCTATCTATCTATCCATCCATCCATCCGTACATTATCATCTAAAGAAGAATAATGCAGACATAGAAAGACATGAGAAAGAGAAATACCAAGAGAGAAATATCAGAGAGGAGAAAAGATTACCAGTGAGTTCCCTTCTCAGTTCTCCCATAGCAGTTTGGCAGACAGATAATGCCTTTGATCATTTCTGAGTTGGTCTTATTACAGTGTTAAGCTTAGATTCAACTACAATCCTTTTATCAGATCCTTCAAACTTGTTGTTTGAAATTTGTTACTCTGACATGTGACCTTGGACCTGTATTGATTCACCTTTCTGGATCACCTTGGGTTCACATCTTATCTGTCTTCAACATCCAGTCCACTTAGTTCCTATTAGTTGGATGGTCAAATTTTCAAATGAAGAAGAAACTTTGTAAGTTAAATCATGAAAAGCAATTATTTGATATGCAAAGTTTAGGAATGAATGACAAGTGACAATAGTAATTAAGAAGTTCTGTTAACATTGGACTTGAAGTAATTTAGGTAATTAATTCAAGTGAGGAAATGGATATAGGGCATGTTGGCTGATTTCAAAATCTCACTTGTGAATAGAGAAAGAAAGTAATAGCTAATATATACAAACTGTACATTACTTCATGATTATTTTTGGATGGAGAGGAAACTCCTAAAGGAAGTATTATGTAACTCTGAAAAAATAAGGGACAATCACTAAACCCAGATTCAAAAGATTGGCATTGGCCAGGACACTGAAACAGGAAATGTTGATATATAAATAGAAGAAAGGCACCTATTTTTCTGCAATGATGTGGAAAGGGGCTGAGTGAGACTTACTAGATTTATAAATGAATGTTCAAACAAACAAAAAAATAAAAACAAAGACAAAGTCTTCCTTTTGGCTTCTGTATCTTTGCTTAGTAAGATTTTTTTAAGTGTAAATTGGATAGCAGGGTGATAAAAAGTTGGGATAGCTTTTTGGATAGTTTAGAATGTTTGGGATAGCTTCTGATACAGAAGGAAAAGCAGAAGAGTAGAATGAGAATTGAGGGGAGAATCCAGAGCTGCATAAAAGAATAAATTAAGAGAAGAGATATAGAAGAAATGAGAGAATGAAAGGATAGGAGAGTGTGGAGGAGCACACGACACTCGTGCCTGGTATTGTAGGTATGAAACAGTCTCAGAGGATGGCTATGTTACAGTGTGGCTGTGTTTCCTAAAATAGACGATTGGTGACAGTCAGTGGGATCAAGCCGCCCCAGGGGTAGGATGAGTCAGGCTGAAATTCCCAGGTAACCATGACATTTGGTTGGTGGGGAGCCACTGGTGAAATGTGGGTATGTATGCATCCAAGGGGTCTGTAGATGATGCTGACAAGAAGGCGTATGGAATCACTGAGACAAATGCATAGACCTAAAAGGAGGAAGGAGTATACATAATAATGGAGTGCAATGGCATAAAAGTCACAAAGGAAGTACATGAAGGTCTGAGCCTCTTTTATCAGTTTTTATGCACAAAAGCCATACATACAAAGGAAGCATGTTCCTAAGAAAGAAATATGAGAAGCAAGGGGGTGTCAGGAATTTATGTAAAAGTTTGAACATGCAGAAAAGGTTAAGATACACAGCATACAGCAGTAGACAGCAATAGTTTGAACATGCAGAAAAGGTTAAGATACACAGGTTAAGATACACAGAAAAAGTTGAGATACACAGCATACAGCAGTAGACAGCAGTAGAGGATAGATCCACCCAGCAGAGAAACCAATCTGCATGCTGTTGAAAGTACAGGTAGAGAGAAAGATGGGGACAGAATAAGACCTTGCATAATGAACCATGGTCAAGGAAAACCTTTCGGATATCCAGTAAACAAGATGGAATATTAGGAAATCAATTTTCATCAGGTAATCTGATGCAATTCTCTAAAGCTGTCTTAGGGGGAGGAGACACTGTCAATAATTCTGTGTGAAATAGTACTCCAGGAGGTGCTGGGGAGATCATGGGTAAATTAATACTGCTTGATGCTGAAATATGGTCTGCTAAAATAAATTGAGTAACAAGTATAATTCATATAGATAGTCTTGTCCTAAATGCATCTGTATACAAAATATTAAACTCCCAACAGAAAAATAAAATATTCAGCTAAACTTTCTAAAAAATAAATCAGTTTATCTTACTCGATGTTGTATTAATATTTTTTCTCATTTAGATTGAATTGGTTGACTTAAAATTATTTTCATGAGGTTTAATATCAGCTTTGAATACATAGGACTTCTACTGAGCAATAGAATATTATTCCAAAATTTGTTTACATTTATTATATGGGGACATTTGCAAATCTGAAATTTAATGCTTTCATATTTTTAATATTAATTGAAGAATATGACAGAAAAAATGCTAAGGAATTTTGAGTTCATGCTAAGCCCTAAAAAATTAAATTATCATTGCCATTAATTACAATGCCTTTATGAATGAAATTTTAAATGTTTAACTGCTCACTACTCTACATCTAGATGAGATCTTTAGGTAATACATATTTTTTTCCTGGTACCAGGGATTGAACCCAGTAGCACTTAACCACTGAACCACATCTCTATCCCTTTTTATGTATTATTTTGAGACATGGTTTTCACCTACTTGCTTAGGGCCTTGCTAAGTTGCTGAGGCTGGCTTTGAACTTGCCATCTTTCTGCCTCAGCCTCCCTAGTGATAAAAAGTGTGAGTCACCACCTCTGGAATGACAATACATTCTTGGCATTATAATTCTATCTATCCATGAGAAAACATTTATTAAAGTCCTAGGAAACTTTTTGAATTTCCTTCTGTCTTAAGTAAGAAATCAACTTGTTTTACTTAGAACTTCAAATAACTTGTGTTTTGTGGTGGTATCATTAATGTTGCAGGAAATCTTACTGGAAGATATTAGATGATAAAATGTCTGATGATCCAAAGGAAGGGCTAGTATGCTATATGGAAAACATAACCTGTAGGCCTCTTAATTACTTTCTTAGTTTATTTTCCTTAAAAGGAGAAACAATCTTTTTTATTTTTTTCTATTTCTTTAGTAAAGAATGTAATTAAATGTTCATGTAAGATCTATAAAGTAAACACATATAGGTACATATATGTGTTTGTGTATATCTATATATTTTAGAATAGAGTGCCATGAAAATGATTTTAGTAAATAAAACATCCTCTTTTGTTTTCATGGTTTTTTTTGGTTTTGTTTTGGGGTTTTTTTTTTTTTGGCCCTAGGGATAGAGGGAAAAGAGACTATAGAGAAATCAAAAGTGGGCATGAAATATGGGGCAGATAGAAGAGGGAGACTGCTAGAAAAATATATTATTTCTAAAACAAAATTATATTCCCCAAAATGATAACTAACATTTCACAATATGACATTCAATTTTATACTCCTTCAAACACTAGTGTTAAATACACTTACTTTTTTTTTTTTACTGATTAATTAATTCTCTGGTACATAATAAATAGTATAGCATTTACTTCAGCTTCATTACTCACTGCAAATTATCACCAGGTCATGCAAATCTGAATGCTTTTGGATGTAAAGAGAAGCCTAATTTTATTCTCCCAACTATGAAAAAGAACTCATTAAGAGTAATTGAGAACTCAGTTATATATTTACATATGATAAACCTAAGCAAATTATGTTTGATTAGATTTCATTAATGAAATACTGTATTTACTCCACTACTTCCTTGTTCATCCTTTTCTGACTTTAATTTCTTTGATCATATTTAAAAACTTTCCTGTTCAACAATTGTAAAATGATGTTAATCAGATATTTCCTGAATTTTTATGTTTATGGTATTCATCAATTTTAAAAAAATTTGTGGTTTATTATAATTCCTTTACCATTTTCTAAGTAAATATTCAATTGTATAATTAATTTAATAATTTTGCTTACAAAAACTCAAATTAATGTTTAATTTTCAAATAATCTGCTCTGACCTCAAAAATAGATACCAAGTTTTGTTTTGTTTTTTGGTATTGGGGACTGATACACTGAGGGGCTTAACCACTGAACTATATCCCCTTCCCTTTTTATTTTTTATTTTTGAGATAGGGTCTGGCTAGTTGCTTGGAACCTCACTAAATTGCTGAGGCTGGCCTTGAACTTGTAATCCTCCTGCCTTAGCCTCCCAAATTGCTGGAATTATACTCATGAAGGGACTGAGTTTATAAACACTAGGATCCCTAGAAGTAGCAGTGATTGCATTATCAGGCTTGGGAGAAGTGTTACATTCATACTAAAGATGATAATTCTGTCCTTTTCCAGATCTCAAGGGCTTATTATGGTTTATTAATTTTTTTTTCTTTCTGTACCACCGTCTTTTTCTCTTCACCAAGTTCCCACTGTGTAGTAGCAAGAGCATACACTGGTTCTCGCACATGGTAGAAAAAAAAAAATGAGCATGGCAAAATAAAAACCTGCTCCTCCACGTTGTGTTCCACCTTATTTCTTTTCAAATACCTGGTTGAAAAGAAATATGATGGTTTACATAAAGACCCTCAATGGATACATTCCTTCATTCTCTCTGCAGTCCCTCCTACAAGCTATTCTGGGCTTTCATTATAGAATCTTTCTCTCCAAGGTCTCCAGTGACTATCCAATTTCCTCTGATCTCTAATTTTATTTATTGGGTGCATTCGTTTTTTTCTGTGCTATTTTTTTTTTTATTGAGCTATTTTCCTGTGTTGACTGTTTCTGAGGCTCATTACCTTCTAATGAATTCCTTTCTTTCATTCTTTGACTACTCTTATTCCCTCTATGCCTTACCTGTGAGAATTCAGTAAAATCCTTCACTCTCTGCTCATCTCATTATGCTAGAATGTAAACATTGTACTTTCTCATGACTTTAGATATACATTTTTGGTTTTGATTTTACAGTCCTTTGGTGATTAACATTGTTTATTTTTTCTAGACAGCTGTTCTGCCTTTCTTCTTAAACCTCCTTATATGATAGAAGTTGAATGGAATCATGTGTTTGAATAAATCAAGAGGCCGCAAATTTTATTTAAGAATAGATATGTAACTGGCTGAAATCTGGGAGAAAATTGGTCTTTATTGTGGCAACTACTATAATAATTTAAAAAATGATGCATATGTGTTGTTTGTATTCAGCTCTTTATATGAAGATGAATAAAGAAATTGGAGTACTAAAGTCTTACAGAAGTGTGGTGCTGACAACAGAATTTTACGCAACCAAAAGGAGGAATGGAATTATGTCATTTTTAAGGTAAATGAATAGAACTGGAGATCATGTTAAGCAAAATAAGCCAGACTCAGAAAATCAAGGATCAGATGATGTTTTTTTTCAATAAAAAACTAGAGAGAAAAAAAGGGGAATAAATGGGATCTCATGAAAACAGAAGGGAGACCAATAGCACAGAGGAAATGAAGCAAAAAAAGAAACTGAGGGAGGGAAAGGAGGTACTAGGGAAAGAAATTTACCAAATTATGATCTATGCATGTATGTAACAATGTATCCCACTATTATGCATAATCATAATACACCAATAAAAAATTTTAAGAAGTGCAGTTCTGAACAATGGAAATGTGGATGTAGAGATGATCGTGACATCTCTAACAGGAAAACCGATAGCCCTTTTTCACATAGGGCTTCTGTGCCCAGTGGAGAAAGAATGGTGCTTAGTAGAGTGGTTTGGGATCTCTGGAAGATCAACTAGCCCTTGGAGACTAATGTACTTTTCTTCTTCCACCATTCTGGTTTTAAAAATACTCAGAAGAAGGAATCTTTAGAGAATAGTGTGGAAAAGAGTCTGGATACTCTGGGCAGCATCCTATCACATATCATTCAGGAGTTGATGATTAAAACTAAAAAAACAATTCTATACTGAATAATATTTCAAAAATTAATTTTCAGGTAATTATTCAGATGAAAATTTTTCAACTAACTGCTTCAATACTTCATTTGTCGTTTGGGATATATTTATTATTTAAAAATAGCATTTTCTATAATGTATATTTTTATGCACAGGGCGTCACATGTGCATCACATGGCAAGAGACAGGGAGCACACATGTGCATACTTGTCTCTTTCAACAGCTCTCCATTTCCTTATGGGGGCTCCATTGGAGTGACTTTATCTAACCCTAATCACTTCCCAAGGTCCCATCTCTAAATTTCCACTCAATTAATACTTCAAAATGAGGATTAAGTATCAAGGTGTGAAAACCTGAGGAATACACTGAAGCTATATCTGAGCCATAACACAGGTATCATTTCTGGTGTTCTTTTTTCTGTTATGTAGATCCAAATTTACAAACTTTATTATTTTCTTCTCTCAGAAGGACTTTGAACTAGTCAGCTTTTCACTACTCCAACCAAAAGACCTGACAAGAACAATTTTAAGAAGGATAAGTTTATTTTGGAGCTCACAGTTTCAGCAGTCTCAGTCCATAGATGGCCAGCTTCATTCCTCAGGGCTTGAGGTGAGGCTGGACATTAGGGTGGGAGCATGTGGCAGAGCAAAGCAGCTGGGAACATGGCACCAGGAATCAGAGAGAGCACTCCACTCAACCAGGACAAAACACATACCCTAAAGGCATGTCCTCAGGGACTCACCACCTCCAGCCACACCCTACCTGTCCACAGTTACCTTCCAATTAATCCTTATCAGAGGTTAATGCACTGATTAGGTTAAGGTTCTTGTTACCCAATTATTTCATCTCTAAACTTTCTTATCTCACACATGAGCTTTTGTGGGACAGCTCATATCTAAACCATGTTTATCATGTTGTATCATGTTTCTTATAGTTTAGGTTTGTTAATGATGAACTCTTTCAGGTTATGTCCCAAAGTGCTTTTATTACAACCTTATTTCCGAAACATATATTTCCTTATTATATTTTGATTTGTGGTGTGTGTGTGAGTGTGTGCATGTACACACACGCATTCACATTTGGTCATTATTTTTAAAATAATGTTTAATTATTTACTTCCTTGACTTGTTTCTCATGAGAAATCTATCATTCTTATTTTCTTCCTCTGCACATATGATATTTGGTTTCTGGGTGTTTTTTTAAAAATTATTTTCTCTTTTTCACTGTCATTTAGTAATTTGGTTTCTTCACTTTGCTTTTATTAAACATCTTGAAACTATGATTTTATAGTTTTAACTTTTGAAAAACCTCAGGCACTATTTTTTTTGAAATTTTTTTTTTGCCTCTCCCAATTTTGGGACAATATAGTTTTCTTGAAGTTGTGCTACTGTTCAATGATGATATGCTAATCATTTTCATACACTTTTCTCTGTGTTCCACTTTGGATATATTGCATTATTGTCATCAAGTTCACTATCTTTTGCAATATCTACTCTACTATTATTTTAATTCAGTCAGTTTTGAACTCAAACATTTTAGCTTTCCTACAGACGTTTTATATATGCTTAACAAATTGTTTATATACTTGATGTTTTTTATTGATTCTTTTTTTTTTTTTTTTTTTTTGGCACTAGGGATTGAACTCAGGGGTACTGGACCACTGAGCCACATCCTCGGCCCTATTTTGTGTTTTACTTAGAGACAGGGTCTCACTGAGTTGCTTAGCACCTAACTGTTGCTGAGGCTGGCTTTCAACTTGCGGTTCGCCTGTCTCAGCTTCCCAAAGTGCTAGGATTACAGCTCTGAGCCCAGCTTTTATTGATTCTTGAACACAAGGAATAAAGTTTTAAGAAATTTCTTAATGTCCTTATCTATTAAATCATCTTTTATAGATAAATTTCAATTAATTTCTTTTTCCCTCGTTTATGGGTTGTTTATTCTTGCTTCTTTGGATTTCAAGCAAATTTTTGAGATGCAAATCATTCTAAATTTCATCTTTTTGTGTACTTGGTATTTTTGTATCTGTATAAATATTATTGAACATCATCCCAGAATGTAGTTGTTTTGAAACACTCAGGTCTTGCTTTAAAGTTTTACGTTTAAAGCTCCATTACAGAGTTAAAATATTTCTGAGTACTCTACTCAGTGCCAATGAGTTATGAAGTTTTTCATTTTGTCTGGTGGGAGTAAATACGGCTGGCTTTGTGAGTTCTGGTTTCCAAATCTTTCTTTCCTCAGCTCTCCCACATGTGTGTATCAGTTCTCTTCTGGAAATTTTAGAGATCATCTGCAGATCTCCATAGCTTGCTTTCTATACAGCTATATCATCTCAGGTATCCCTTGTGTACTCTAGCTAGTTTGGTCTCAGATGAGCAGCTCCATTCTCAACCCAGGGAGACTAGCACTGCTTGCCAGGTTCCTACTTCCTCCCCACAGTAGTAGCCTCAGGCAATTGCAAAGGTGGACTCTGCTCCCTGCCTCTCCATTTATTAGCTTTTATTGCATGATTGCCAATGTCTTGAAAACTGTTTTATAATATATGTTTGTTTGTTTGTTTGTTTCAGGAGCGAGAATAAATCTGTTCCCTCTTATTTCATTGTGCCCAGAAATTCATGCTGTTGATTCTTTGTTTTTGATAAAGATTTGCAGATTCCCTATGCATATCACATGAAACAATGAAACACTGAATGCTGAAAGTAAAGATCAGGGAAAAGATTTTAATGGCCACTGATTGGATCTTATCTCTTTAGATACTAATTCTATGTGAAAATTTAAAAGATAATTTAATACGCCAATCATTGTCTTTCAGAGAGGACCATTCTTTTCATATAATTAATATATATTCATTGCACATTTACAATGTACACTCACTATTTCAGAAAAAAATAATCTATAGTCATATTTTCTGTTATCTGCAGTATAATAAAAATGATATTTTAAACTATTTGTTTAATCTTTTTTTCTGTAGTGATATCATACATTTCCCAAGCCACAAAATCTTGAGTGGTAGCTTTTCCTTTAAGGTCTTATGAGATCTAGTCTGCGTAATAAAATGAATGTTCTGTCTCCATAATCAGAATATTATAAAAACTTGATTTATCTACATGCAAAATAAACATACAGGGATTCAGATTTTTCTTGTATATCAGAAATGACCAGTTATAATCTTAATACAAACTAAAGGATTCCAATAAATTTAACAAAAAGATCAAAATAAAACTAAAAATAAAGCAGTTTATTAAAACTATTTTGATTAGACTTTTTGTTTGTCACTTTTATTAGACTTTACATAAATAGTCCCAGAAGGTTAGAATTAAATAAAATATGTTCATGTGGTAGAATCCTGGGTGGGAGGAGGGATAAAATTTTGTAATTTCAAATTTCTAGAGTAATTATACATTTTCCTAATGCAATATAATTTAAAAAGTAAATTTGGATTAAGTACAAACTAGGAAATTAAAAAAAGGATTATGGAATATGGCAAAACATTGACTTCTGGATAGATTGGTTTATAGGAACTTAATGGAAGTAACAAAAATAGCAAAAGGATATCAGATATCTGTATATATGGATATGAAACAGGGACTATCCAGTGACTCCTTTGCTTTGGGCACTCTCTGAGTTAACTTATTAGTCAGATATACCTTATTTAAGTAAGTCCTTCATATTCCCATAGTGAAGGCACTTATTAATCCAGAAAGAAGACATATGACATTAACTTGTAGGTACAAACCCTCTCCTCCCAACCATGTCTGTCCTCAAAGTAGTTTCTGGAAGACAGAGAAAAACAGATACCTGCACCTTCTTAAAAACTATAGAGAAGAAATTTTCCATCCCTTGTTTTGCTTTTTTCTTATTTCCTAGTACTTGTTTCAGGTCTAGTTAAGGGAAGGTTTTAAATATCTAAATAGGAAAACTAGAGAGGTCTACTTATTCTATGGTTCATTCATCTAACCTGAAAAGGAAATTTATCCAAATAGCTTAAGAATTCCAAGTGGGGGAAGATAAGAAATTTCTAAAATATTTTTTTTTTAAAATGAATTCAATATTTTGAAATGAATACTTATGCATTAAAATTCTCCTATGAAATATCAGCAAGTGAGTATTTAGTTCATCACACAGTGAGGGGAGGAGGAAATGGTAAAAGCTAGACAGTGAGAGGCTGAGGGAACAGCTTTAGAATGAGAAGGGTAAAAATAACATTTTGAATGACCTTCATGCAGAAGGAGATTACAAAATTTGGTTGTCATGATCTTTCTTTCCTAATTCTAGGCTAGAAATTTATTTCCAAAGAAATATTAAGATAAATTCTAAAAATATAAACTTTTGGAAGTGGTACTAAAATATTTATTGGCTACTTAATTTGTTATTTGGACTTATTTTAATAGTAGAGAATAACACAATGAGAATGTCCTTAATATTTTGACTCTGTTATTAGGTGGAAAGGAAATACCAATAGATTGTCCAATGCTACATTTCAATGTTAGAGAATATAGTTTATAGGTTTACCTTGTAACATTGAATTGTCTTTAAACATTCATGATTTAGGAAAGACCAATAGTAAAAATCATAACTAGAATATTGGATCATAGGCTATTAAAATCATTTAATTGTAAAGGATACATTTTCCATGGATAAGAATTTCTCCTATTTCTTCTAAATTGATCTCTATCTTTGACTATAGAAGTCATCAGATTTTTCCAATTTCAGTATTTGAAAACAAATATATTATTTGAGCTTAAAAATAAAATATCTTGCTATAAAAATAAGATGGTAAAGTAGAAAATCATAAAATTAAAAAGAATAAAGTGTGATTTTGGTATAACCATTGATTTTCTTAAAGGAAATTCCTATAAATACAAGAATTATAAATAATTTTCATTCAGTCCATCTACCAGTTGTCCAAGGAATGTGAAGTTATATTTCTTTCAGAAAATATTCTTTAAAAATTGCCAAACTGGGTTCAAGAGAGTCACAGGGTTTCTCTGTAGTGCCTCAGGGACAATTGTGAAGCTAGAAGGAAGACAAGGGAAAAAACTGAATAGTTTTGATTCAACAAGTGTATCTCTCATGTTATTTGCCTTAAAAACTGAGGTAACAGCTAAGATTTCAAAAGATCCATCTGTTAGGAAATATTTGACAGCCATCAATAGCATACAATTTCCTGTGACAAAGGCAGTATAACATGGAAAGTGAAGCTATGACCTCTGACGTCAGATGGGTTTTGAGGATTCTAACTCTATTATTTTCTAGATGTGTGGCCTTCATTTTGTATACATTTTGTAAGATGTATTTATAAAATTTTCTCATTCATAAAATGAAAAATAGCAAATAAGCATGTCATGAATATTAAGCAACCTAATATAAATAACATTCTTAGAACCTTGCTCAAGTCAACATAATAGTCCAATAAATGTTGTTGTTGGTTTGATTTTAATATTGATGTAGAGAAAGCTGATTCCCAGAGAGGTAGTGGAACTTCTGCCAGGTCACAAGTAGAATTTGTGGATGAAACTAGCCTAGTCTGTTCTTTACTGCCACAAAACTCCATAACAGATATACTAGGGAATTGGATACATATCAACAACTATACTTTATTCCTATTGGGGAATATACCTTTCATTTTCTTAGCATTGTAAGACATCCATTTAGTGGTGTATACAAGGAAAGAATTATATAGAATCCTCCATTGACCCATATTTTCTAGTCAAAATTGTGTTTTAAATTAAAATTTCTGAGAATTTCTAGAAATTCTTTGCCTGATTGTCATTTGGTTTTGATTTTAGAGTGGATAAGTTTGTGGAGAGAATATTTGATGTTTCCTGAACTGTCATAATTTAGTTTATCAAAAATATTCTGAGCTGGGCACAGTAGCGCACGCCTGTAATCCCAGTGCTTTGGGAGGCTGAGACAGAAGAATCGCAGGTTCAAAGTCAGCCTCAGCAACGGCAAGGCACTAAGCAACTCAGTGAGACCCTGTCTCTACATAACACACAAAATAGGGCTGGGGATGTGGCTCAGTGGTCAAGTACCCCTGAGTTCAATCTCTGGTATCAAAAATAATAATAATTCTGAAGCTCTTCCTTTGTATAATTAGAACTACAAACTAAGAGATTAAATTTAAAAAAATTTATAGATGAACACAATACCTTTATTTTATTTGTTTTTATTAATTTTATGTGGTGCCGAGGATCAAACCCAGTGCCTTGCACATGCTAGGCAAGTGCTCTACCACTGAGCCACAACCCCAGCCCGAGAGATTAAATTTTTAACACAGTAATACTTCTCTTAGATCTGAACAGGAAGCTGTGAATCAAATGTACTGATTAAATAAATGCACAAAACAAATACATTTTATGAATCTGATCAAAACCTTTGTATTTTCAGAAAATTATTTTGGGGCTACTCCAAATAACTTACAACCTAGTTCCATAATCTGTAAATTGTAATGTACTTGAATACTTTAAGTCCTCTATTTTGTAGGTGTTTTGAACAAAATAAATGGAACAACCTTCCATCCTGGTCATATTTGCATCCCTGGTATCTGGGCGGGGTGTTTTTACAGATCATCATTCTTTTCTTGGATTGTGGAGGCTGTAAATTAAGGCTCACCTGAGAAGAATGCAGGATCTGGGAATAGGCCTTGGACTTATCTAGTGCACCCCTGCCACATCCATCCACCCATCCCTCAAGGACAGGAGGGACTACTAAGGATGCCCCATCCTCAGGTGAGAAATGGAGCTGGTTTTCTTCTTACTTTTGTCTTTGTCTTTCTACATTTTTTGTTTTAAATATTTTTATTATTTGACTTGATATAGTGAATGCATATATATTCTCTACTTAAATATAAAAATTAATATTTGACTATATTTGCATATAGGTAATTGTTCATTAATCTTAAAATTTTATTACTTCTGACCCATTTAAAACAATGTGATAGCATCATAATCCTTTACCATTTAATATCAAAATATGCTTCTCCTAAAAATAATAACATCCTTTAACATAATCACAATGTCATTATCTGAGCCTAGGAAATTGATAGTGATTTCTTAATATAATCTAATATCCTGGGCTTATTTAAATTCTCCAAGTTTTCCAGAAAACTTCTAGAATATTTTAAAAAGATCAGGATCTAATCAAAGTTTATGTAATACATTTAGTTATATACTTTTCATCTATATCCTTTTTGTCTTTTATGATATTGCTAACAGTTCAATTACATGGCATAATTATCACATTCTGGTTTAATTGTTTATTTGTGTAGATATTTACTTGGTTCTTCTTTTTTATTTCCTAAAATATTGTCATCTTTCTTTTGATTCTCACATCAAAAGTCTATAAACGATTTCAAACCTTGAACTCCCAAACGTATTATATTTTCAGAATTTTTGATGATAATACTAAAGAAATATTCACTTATGGGAAAATGATATTGTACCAATTTATTAAATGCCTGCCAGCTATTAAAATCAATTGATATTTCACCTAAATCAATTAAAACTCAAACATGTTTATCACAACCTTAGAAAATGTTTTAGGAATCCATTTTCCTAAGATGTTAAATTTTCTTTCCTTATATTAAAATTCTGTAGACTCCTCTTCAAAGAGATTGCTGCTCTTCTTGTGTCTAGGAACAAAATAGTCCACTAAACCTATTTATCTTCTCACTTAAGGAGCTTCTAAACTAATGTGCCACCATTTTACATCACATTCCAACTCACAAAGAAAAAAGTGTGACTGCCGAAAATGATTTCTGATTCAGTGCCAGTAGAAAACAGGAAGTCATATCATAGTGTGATCTTACATGTTTAAATCGGGGAATATCTAGTTTGGAGACATCTCAGAGAAAAGGCAATAAAACGTGTTGCTTTGCTGTCTTTTATAAATAGAAAATAAGGTAAAGAATGCAGATACTTTTCCTGTGTCAAAATCTAAAGATGAGAAAAGAACTGTGTATGTGGCAGAAAAAAATTAAAAATGCAAATGTAAGTTTAATTAGAAGCATATTTACAAGGTAAAAAGAGAGCTACTTGAAATGTTTTATCCTGACCTTCTCTTAGCTATCATAAAATGGAAGGTTACAGATTTCTGGCAATAAACTTTCTCATCATTTTACAGAACCCTTCTGATTTTATTTTAGTGCACAGATGCAGACTAAAGACTGAAGAAACAAGGGAAACACAAAAACAAAACAAAACAAAAACTCCTATATCTAAACATTTCAAAACCTTCCAAAGAGGCTACTAAAAATTTTGATAAGACAAATTGTCACATTCCTTTATAAATGTGTACTATCAATTATTTTTTCCACTAAAGAAGGGGCAGAACTTACAGCTACAACTATGGCAATCTTAAATGAGCATCACAAAGTATGTGTCATATATATAATATTTGTGTGCCATCTTAAAATTTAATTTCTATTAAAGTAGCTTGTGTTTTTCTTAAAATGTATGTCTCATTATAGAATTATCAACAATATATTTTCATTATCACATCAAATAGAGTTGTTGATTCTGAAGTAAATTATTTAGATATATAAAATTTATTAAAATATTTATCACTGCCTCTATGCAATATCTTGTACTCTTCCATTTGATGTCCATTAACTTGGACATCAAATTAAATACATTATATAAAATGATTTCTGCAGAGAATTATTGTTCAACTGTGTATTTTGTAATTGGCACAAACATATTTAATGTAATTCAAAGAATAAACTGAATTAAACTATAATCACAGGCTATCTTATTCCATTGACATCTCTTATACCCACATGGACAATAAGCATAAATGAAGTAATATGCTGTGAATTAAGACATATGTTTAACTTTTGAAAACAATCCAAACCCATAATGTTACTCTACAATGCAAACAAATTTGCATTTTTACTACTCTTTGCCAAATAACCTTGCGCTCGAGATGTTTTATAGATTGTAGAAGATGAGCAGTAACTCTCATTCAGGAAAAAAGTCCCAGATAAATGTAGCAGCAATGAAAAACACAATTAACAAAATATTTTAAATTATATAATTAACAGAATTAGTCACTTTCTTTCATATTTTTAGGAAGCTATAACTGGAATATATGTAATTTTATTTTTATTTTAATATTTTATATTTTTAAAATGGCAATTAGTTAATTGCTTCATGTCTACCTAAGCAATAAGCCATTGAGATTTAAGAAATTGTGTAGTGAATTTGTAAATATAGACAGAGAATAGGGTAACATGTGAAAATGTTAAGAAACTGAATATTTAAATGAACAATAGTTTATATATGAAAATAGATATCTAGCCTATGATCTGTAGCAATCAGTCCAGGAAACCAACCCACTATGTTCACTATCAAGCCCAGAAAGCCAGCCTGTTATCTGTAAATTAGACTGATAAAAAGTCAGACCACTATCTTCAGCAATCATTATCTTTAACCAAAAATGACCACTGAAATATATCAAAAGGTCAGGACTTGATTAATGGCTGGAGTTTTTCTAATGTTTGTCCATTCTATCAATAAAGGTCCAAATATGCACTACACTCCTATTGAATCACATAGGATGTTCCACTTCTGGTTAATCTGGCTATACTTTCCTCATAGGAACAGCTTCCAATTAGAGGATATCTAAATACTTTCCTTTTTTTCAACTGTATAGCCCTTTCTCACTAATTTGCCTGTCTTTGAGTCTCTGCTAATCCCAAGTGATTATGGCTGATTCCCTTTGCTGTAGTAAACTCTCAAAAAATAGTCTGCTTGCTCTCGTTAGGATGTTTTAAAGTTACTTCCACAATTTAATCTATAAACTTGTTTTTACTTGGAAATAATTCATGATTTTTTTTTAGGCTTGCTTTAAAATGTGGATAAATATGAATTAGTGATTAAGCATACCGTCAATAAAATTGACAGATTCAAGTATTTTAAACAATGCTCTTGGGGCTAGGATTTCTTGAATATTTGCTAGAGATGGAGCTCTGAGCTAATATAAAGGATTGTTTTGTTAAAACAGACTCACAGGAATCTGAGACCTTGCTCAATCTCAAGCTTTGATAATGATTTTTAAGGACACAAGCAATCTTGAGACATCAGCAAAGCAAGTTGTTTGGAATCTCCTGTGTCTCCCCAAGTACTTCCTTCTCACACATTCTATAAACCAGGGTAATAATGAGGTCTCTGAGTTTTGTGTGTCCACTTAACCAGGGAGAAATATTTTAGGTTATTAATTATTTTTGGTTCATGGCTCAGAGAGTTGAAGAGCTTGTATGGCATTCTCTAGAGGATCATACCTAAAATGCCAAAATTATAAGTTTGTTTGCAATAAGGGATCCTAGACTAAGACAATTCTGCTAGAGACATTTTATAAAAAAATTAACTTCTGCCTAATAACTATTTCTAGTCTATTTGGTAGGAAGTTAGTTATCAATAAGCTTACAAGGCAATTAGTTTGAATCACTTCTTTTTTTTTTTTCCCTCTGAGAGCAGCTACCAATAGTAGGAAGAAAAATGAATCACATGCCAACTTCTTTTTTGGCACTGGGGCACTTAATCACTGAGCCATATCCCCAACTCCTTTAATTTTTTATATTGAGACAGGGTCTTGCTAAGTGGCTTAGGGCCTCACTGAGTTGCTGAGGCTGGCCTCGAACTTGCAATCTTTCTGCCTCAACCTCCCTAGTTGCTGAAATTACAGATGTGTACCTCCATGCCTGGCACATACCAACTTCTTTAATTCTTTTCTCTTAAGGTTTTATACAGTATAAGGCATATTAAAATAGTTTGAGAGTTTTCATTAAAATAACATTATAATTGTTTAAAAATGTAGTCATGTGCATTTAATATATTTAATGAGTAAGATAATTCTTATATAAATTACTTATTTTAGCTATTGTCACTTTTTCAAAATGCAGAAAAGTCAGTATGCAAAAGATGTGAATTTTTTCTCTAAAACCAAGAACAAAAGAGGTAGGTCTACTCTTATCATTTGTATTAAATATAGTCATTGAAAGTCTAGCCAGAGCAATTAGGCAAAAGGAGAAGATTAAAGGGATAAAAATAGGAAAAGAAGTCAAATTCTGTTTGTATATGACAATGCTCCTAGAACTAGAAGATCCAAATAACTCCACCAGAAGACTTCTAGAGCTGATAATTAAATTCAACAAAGTAGCTACTCTTTTTTATTTAATAGAGAATTACTATCCAGAATACATAAAGAACTCAGAAAAATTAACACCAAAACATAAAATAACCCAATCAATAAATGAGCAAGTTAGTACAACCACTGTTTGGAGGATCCTCAAATACTGAGAATAGAACCACCACATGACCCAGCTACACTTTATGTAAAAGAATTAAAGTCATCATACTATGGTGATACATGCATACCTATATTTGTAGCATGCAACTCACAATAGCCAAGTTATGGAACCAGAGTAGGTGTCCATCGACAGATGAATGGCTAAAGAAAATATGGTATATATACACATAAATTTTACTCAACAATAAAAAAGAACGAAATTCTGTCATTTGCTGGAAAATGGGTAGAAGTAGAAAACATTGTTATATGAAATAATCCAGACTCAGAAAGTCAAGGTTTGTATGTTTTCATTCATATATGAAAGTTCGAGAGTAAAAATGGGAAATAAAAGGTGGGGAGGAGGATCTCATGAAAATAGAAGGGAGTGGATGGCGTTAGAGAATATCATGCTAAGTACAGTAAGACAATCCAAAAAACCAAAGGCTAAATGCTCTCTCTGATAAGTGGATGCTGATCCATAATGGGGGAGGGGGCATGGGAAGAATGGAGGAATTTTGGTCAAAGGGGGAGAGTGGAGGGGTTAGAGATATGGGGCAGGAAAAATGGTGGAATGAGATGGACATCATTGCCCTAGATACATGTATGACTGCACATATGGTGCAACTCTATATCGTATACAACCAGATAAATGAAAAGTTGTGCTCCATTTGTGTATAATGAAATCAAAACGCATTCTACTGTCATATATACCTACTTAGAATAAATACATTAAAAAAATAGAAAGGAGACCAGTAAAGTAGAAGAAGGGGATTAATATAAATTATTGTCTAACAATTGTTAACCAGCTAAACTGGACTGCATTTAACAATCTCTCTAAACTCAATTCTATCTTTTGTTTTTCAGGCAAAGAAAACTTCAAAAAAAAATAAAAGAAGTTTAAAAGGTATAGTTCAAAAAATTTTAACTCTATGTTCATTCCAACTTAATTTAATATACAAGTCCATTTACTAGCATGAGATAGAAGAGGTAAAAACATCTTTGGAAACAGGTTTTAACTGAAATAGTTCCATTCTATTCATATTTTAGATACAATAAAAATATTCCACCCACTGAAAATTCCTTAAAATGGTCATGTAATTTCCGGATTTATTTTCTAATATTGTTGAAAAATACTGCAAGACACAAACTTATTAGTAAAATACAATTTAAGTCTGCTATTTTCTCTTTTATTGTCTTTATCACCTTTTGAGGAATCTTCATTTCTAAAACTCTTTCCATGTGGTCATCTATGAGAATATAATGGTGACAATTTTCTTATAACTAAAAATCATTGTTTATCAACTTTAGAAGACAAGTCTCTTCACACTTTGTGATCATAAAATCCTGGAACTCCCTTCTGTTTTCTTCTTTGTTCTTTTTTTTTAAAGATATGTAAATATAACTGACAAAGGAAATAATATGTTTACAGTGTACAATGTGATTATTTGATATACATGTATGTACACATATGTGATTATTCACTAAGTAATTACTACAACAAAGTCAACACATTTCTAATATCACCTTGTTATCATTTCATGTTTGCTTTTTGGTGAGAACATCTATGATGTCTGTTCCCAGAAAAATTTTCATGTATACAATACAATATCATGAACTACAGTTACCAGGTTGTGTATTAGATTCCTATAATGTATCCATCTTTTTAAGTGTTAAATATTTAATGACATAGGAAAATGACCTGCCATAGAACAAATGAATTACAAGTAGTGGGTAGAGCACTGATTGATCTTTTTGGAGGTGTGCACCCTTTGACCAACACCTCCTCACTTCTTCTCCTGACTTCCAGGCTCTAGCATCACTTTTCCATCCTTTGCTTCTATTAGTTCAACTAGTTTAAATGTCATGTATAAATGAGATTATTTAATGTTTACTACCTCTGTCTTTTTGATAATAGCAATGCTAACAGGTATGAGATGATATTGCATTGCATTTTCATTTGTATTTCCTTGATGATTACTGATGTCAAGCACCTTTTTATGGACACATTGAATTTTATTATGTCTGTTTTGGAAAAATATCTATTTAGGTCCTTTGTTTTTAATCAAAATGTATTTTTTGTATTGAATTGTATGAGTTACACACACACATACACACATACACACACACAGGATTTGACCCCTTTATCATATACATAGCTTGCAAATATTTTCTTCTATGCTTTAAGGGTTTTTTTGTTATGTTGATTGTCTCATTTGGTATGCAAAACCTTTTAAGTTTGCCCTAATTCCACTTATTTAGTTTTGCTTTTGTTGCTTGTGCTTTGGTGTCATACCCCCCAAAACATTGCTAAGACCACTGTTATTGCACCTTTTGCCTGAGTTTTATTATGCCTTTAGGTCTTACATTTATGTCTTTGATTTTAAATTAATTTCTGTGAGTGTGTAAGGGTCCAATTTCATTCTTTTTCATATGGACATGTAGTTTTGCAGCATAATTTATTGAAGAGATTATCCCTTCCCAATTGTGTATTCTTGGCACTCTTGTAAAATATTAATTTACAAATATTTGTAGTTTTTTAATGATAACAACTCTTAATGAGATAGGTGCACAAAAAGGTACCTCAAGGGGATGAAGATATGGTTCAATAGCAGAGCACTTGCCTACCATGTGTGAGGACTTGGATTCAATCTCCAGTAACACACATAGACACAATGGATATCAGCATAATAAAAGCCATAAATGAGAAGCCCACAGCTAATATTATGTTTAACAGTAAAAGGGCTGAAAATGTTTCCTCTAAGACCAAAAACAAGACAAAGCTGCTCATTTTCACAATTCCTCCTCAACATAGTTCTGAAAGTTCTAGCCAGAGAGATTAGGTAAGAAAAAGAAAGAAAAGGTAACTTTGAGAAGTTATTTTGAATTTAAGAAGTTAAATTGTCCCTGTTTTCAAATGACATAATCTTCTATATAGAAAACCTTAAAGACTACACTAAAACCATCAAAATCAATAAATGAATTCATAAAAGTTACAGGGTACAAAATCAACATAAAATAATCAGTTTCATTTTTATACTCTAACAATGAACTCTCTGAAAATGAAATTAAGGAAACAATCCAATTTATAATAGCATGAAAAAGAATAAAATACTTAGGTATAAATTTAATCAAGGAAGTAAAAATTCTCACACTGAAAACTTTAAAATTGATGAAAAATGAAGAAAACACAAATAAATAGAAAGATACTCCATGTTCATAGGTGGGAAGAATTTTACTGAATGCTTATATGACTCAAGATGACCTACACACTTAATATGAACCCTAAAAAATTCCAATGGCTTTTTTTACATGGAGAAAATAATCCTTGAGTTTGCATTGAATAGAATCATAAAAGATTGAATAGCCAAAGCAATTTTGAGAAAGAACGTAGATAGAAACATCACATTTCCTGATTTCATAATATACGATATAGCTGTGGTAATCAAAACTGTGTGGTACTACTGTAAAAACACATGCAGGTCAAGGAAACTGAAACTACTTGGCTGCTTTCAAGGAGGATTTAGGAAAATGTGGTCTTTTTGACCAGGTAATAATTAACTTTTGCTTTCTGTCTAGGGTTCTTTCTATGCAGATATTATGTCTTTCTGAAATTCTATAATGTATCTTAAGTTACCCAAAATAAAATTGCATGTAGAAGACATAGTTCTTCCAAGCCCAATAATTTAGTTTCCTTAAATCAGCTATTCTGCTCTAAACCTATTATCCTAAATGAAAAAATAAAAGATTACATAATTTATAAGTAGATCACTGGTGTCCCAATTTATTCTTGTAGTTCATTATTGAAAAGTATTTCACAGCTTTAAGAGGCAGTATGTACGTAGGTACAGAGCACTATATTTTTAATTATTTATTTCACTATGCATAACAGATCCATTTCCTCCATTATAACTAGTATATATGTTTTATAAACTGTAAGAAAATTGTGTAAAAATAATTTCAGGAATTTGAGCCTGGTTTCCATGGCTACTTAAACTCTTTACTGGTAGATTTACTATAATCTAAAAAACTCCCCATTGCTTACTATATTCTTAATTATCTATAATATTAATTTGAATTATCAAGAACTACATTCTTAAGTATAGCAAGAAATGGTTTAATAAGTACAGATACTGTATCCCTTTTGATAAGTTTTTAAAAAATCTGTTTTTCTTCCTATCTTTTCTTCACTTCCCCCCCTCCACCTTCTCTCTCTCTCTGTCTCTTTTGGGAGGCAGTGTTAAATTGTGAAATGTCAGTGAAACTTAGACATTAAATTCTTGATTCCTACAACTAATGTCTTGAAAGTATGACAACTGTATTTCTATTATAGATCTGATCTGATTATAATAGCATGATTTAGTAATTGTGTATGAAAAAGCTCTGTTCTGCTTTGAGACCACCTCCGGTCTCCTCATCTCTTTTGCCTGTATCTTCAGTGATTTATGCATATATGTTTGAAGAAAAAGAAAATACATAAATTAATACAAAGTTAGAAGTGTTTTACTGCTGTCAGTCTTCATGAGGTGAGTGAATTCTTTGCTATTCCAGGATAAGCTAATGAAAGAACAGGAATAACAGCTCATTGCTGCAAATTATGCATAGGTTATGTCCAAAAATGTATTTTTTGGATATGCTATGCTAGCAATTAAAATTTATTAAATGAAAATTTTCTTAGCTAGGACAAGGTGTATTGAGTAAGACAGGAAGCTGCCTTTGCTAAAATATTGGACACTACTCTACCATTAACATCACCTGGGAAGCTTTAAAAATACTACCAATGCCCAAGTCCCACACAGGGCCAATTAAGTTATAATTTCTGGGTTGAGTCCTTGGAATTGGTCTTTCAAAATTCCTACTTAAATGATTAAAGTATACAATCTTTAAAATTACCAAAAAATAACTAAAAGAACTTCATTCATCCAAACAATTTTTTCAATTCAAATCAATTCAACCTAACAAATATTTATTGTCTATTCAGAGGACATAATGTGAAATGTTCAAAAGCCCAAACACATTACAAGTTAGATTTTATAAAGAGCTGTACAAAAGTGAGAACAATGACTTATTTTTCTAGGCAGATACTATTTGAGAAGCAGAAACAGAAATATTGAAATAACATAGAAATCAGATAAAACCTTTTACTGACTTCTATAGACATTATTGTTTATATTTTATTTTTCAAAGGAAATTGACCCATTATTGTGTATGCAATCTAAGGCATCCTCAGTTGTGCCAAATAAGGACTAGTCCTTCACAAAACAAACAGGTATTCAAGTTTGGCATCTCACCTTCTACATGTCTAATACCTTTCCTCCTGGCTTCTCCAACAATTAGTACTTTACTATTGAGAGAGTCAACTTTAGCAAGGCCACTTTAAAGTTTAGTACAGAATATTAGTCATAAACACCCCAGTTGGTTTAAGACTACTTTTACCACTAACATTTACATTTTAAATTTATCTTTAAAAATGAAAAAGATACCCTTTTTAAAAGAACTTACAATTAGGTTAAAATAGCAATTTAAAAAGAAATTCTATAAAGGGCTTTCTTTGAATTTAAATTTTATGGGTTTTTTTTGGCCCAATAATTCCAAAAATAGTAAGGTATACATTTATCCAAAAGTGATCTGAATAGAGTTTTATTTAAGGGTAAAATATCAGAATCTATAAATCCAAATATTATTAAATACAATCTATAATCAATATAAATAACAAATTTCAATCAATAATATTTTTTCCTTTTCACAATTGATTTGGAAAGTTTGAAATGCTGATTATTGATTTTGTTAGATAAAGTATTGCTTGTGTAAGAAATCTATAAATTACTTCTGTGAAGAAAAGTCAAATAGTTTCCCTGGCCTAAAATTATTTTCAAACAAGAACTATTCTTTTTTCAAAATGCTTTAGAATATTCCACAGCATTTGCTAATGCACAGAAAAAGCAGAATCCAATTGTAGACACTGTTTTCTAAGCGACATATTCCCAGATTCTTAAAAATATCGCTGAGTTGTTGATATATGGGAAGCTATTTATTTGCACTAAAGACCTCAAGAACATTATAAAGCACAAAATAATTTTCAGGCTAAAAAAAAAAACTTTGCTAATTGTGCTATTTAGCTTTCTGTTGCTGTTAAAAAATACCTGAGAAATCAGCTTAGAGGAGGGAAGACTTATTTAGGCTCACAGCTTAAGAGGTTTCAGTCTGTAATCAGCTGACTCCATTGCTTTTAGGCCTTTGGTGAGGCAGAACATAAGCTGAGGAGCATGTGACAGAGCAGAGCTGCTTATCTCAGGAAAGAGCAGGAGGAGGAAGAGTGGAAAAGGAGAAAGAAGAAAGAGAAGGAGAAGGGGTCTGGGGCAAAATATACCCTCATACCCCAAATGACTTACTTCTGTTAGGGCTGGTCAGGGTCTAAGACGCCCAATTAAGGAAACTGGTCAGCGGAGCTGCTGCAAGCCAGATGTGACGTCACTAGTGGACACGCCTCCTGTCAATCAGCAAGTTTTCCTGACCCATTCAGGAAGGACTCTGGCCTTCTCTTCCTGTTCCCAAGCCCTCCCCTTCCTGACTGGGTTTTCTTAAAATTCTCTATGCACGGAATCTCCCCGACACACTCTGATGGACGGGGGATTTGGTCCGAGGGCGCGCATTCCAATAAAGCCTTGCCGAGTGGCTTAATTCATCTTCTCCTGGTTGTGTGATCTTTACAACTTCCTCCAACTAGTTCCCCCCTCATAAAGTTTCTGTAATGTCACAGCAATCTATTAAACTATGAATTCATAAATAAACTAGCCCATTTATGAGGTCAGAGCCCCCTTGATCCAGTCACTTCCCCAAGTCCTCACCTCTGAACATTGCATTGGAGACCAGGCCTTCAACACATGAGCTTTGAGTGATAGCTGAGATGCAAACTTTAACATTAATTGGAATCATTTTGTCTCCACAAAAGAATCTCATACAGCAAACCGAATATAAATTGTCTCTTTGGTAGGAGAAATAAAAAGGTGAAATTAGAGAATCTAAAATTTAGCAGCACGATCATTGTGTTCGATTGGTATTTAAAAAAATAAAATGTGAAGTAAATCTTTAGTATTACTGAAGGCTTAGATGGTACCTTTGATGGTGTAAAGTTTTTTTTTCAATCTTCATAGTGCTTATAAATCTAGTGATCTTTAAAATGCATGTACAGTTGAGCCAGTCAGTCAATTCTCTTCAGATAGATGGAAAATACCATTACACTCTGATCAAAGGTATTTTCAACTCAGCAAATCTTAACTGCGTGTCACCTATTCAACAATTGATTTCATCACTTACTTTTCAGTTAAAGAAAAATGTGCGTTCTTCGTGCACTAGTTATCCTGTTAAGAAAGCATTTTAATTTCATTTTTAAAGCTTCATTTGTCTATGTATGAGATACATAATTTAGCATTAAAGGTATCTTGCCCTTTCCATGATTTAAAAATATTAATTATTATTATTTATAAATATTTTATCTAAATTTCAAAAATTATTTTCACAATAATTCTTTCTAAGGACTTTAAAAATATTTCATTCTGAGAAAATTATTCATGTCATGAAAAATATTTAGAGGATTTTTATCTGGATAACTTAGGCCAAAGTACTATTTTGACGTTATTAACTAAATAATGACTTAAAATTTTTTCTTGAATAAGTTATTAAATATTATTTATTATTAAATGTATTTATCAATATCATTTATTATTAAATTTATTAATTTATATTATCATTCAGTATTATTTATTAAATATTGTTAAAATTATTTATTCAGGTTAACCATATTGAACTATAGCCAACATGTATAATGGGGATAAGTTACATTGCACAGATGAACTTACTTTGCTATATAGTATGTTTAATAAATAATAGCATAATCCTTCTCTTAATATATGGCAATCATACTTAGAAAAATCCACATAGTTTCCCAAGGCAATAATTTCATTAACTTTTTTTTCTGTAACTGTATGGCTAATACATATAAAGTAATGATGTTTTATTCATATATATATGCATATCTGCATAATATCAATATGAAGCAGATTTAGAAATAAAATGCCTATGCTCCATGCTTTATTTTGAAGAGATCACACTCCCAACTATCTTTCTTTAAACATGATTTATAAATCTCTGTCACAATTTCGATGCAATATTGAGTTAAGCCTTGTTCTATGGTTGATACTATGAAGTTACAGAACAACCTAGTGCCAAAAATCAGAGATCAATGTCTTAAAAAAAATATCTAATCATTTGAACAGATACTGTTTTCCAAATTTAAGGTGATACTTAAACTACTAATTAATTACTCCCTATGACTGAGATTTTGATTGTCCTAAACATCTGAAAGCTATTTGGTTAAAGACCACCTCACTCAATTAATTCTGTAATAGCTATAAGTGAGTCTCTGTACTTGATAGATTCTATGACTTAGGTGGAGTTTCTGACCTCAAAATATCATAATTGTCTGACACAAAATTGTAGTCAATTATAATTTATTTAATAATGATATTTATATCTATGTAATTTACTAATATTAACTTATTTGATATTTAAAGTAATGCTGTGAGGAAGGTAATATTATTATATTTTGCAAATGATTTTGAGTAAATTCTTCAAGCCTAAGGGACTGATGAGTAGAGAACTGAGGTAATGTCAATTCTGCAGTCTACCCTGAGATACTGTGCTCTTCTGCTTCACTAATTCACATCAATGTGAAATGAACCCTGGGAGTGCATACAGAGCAACATATTTACTTGAATTGCCATGTAAGAGGTTGTCTGTCAGTCAGCTTTCTGTCACTACCACAAAGTCCTGATAAAATCAACTTAAAAAGAGAAAAGTGTTATTTTGTCTTAGAGTTTTTGGGTTTTGATTCCATAATGAAGCAGATCCATTACTTTTAGACCTCTGGTGAGGGTGCCAGATGGAATGACAGGAGCATGGCCAAGCAAAACTGCTGTCCTTGTGTCTGGGAAATGAAAGAGGAAGTATGGGCTCATGATCCCCTTCAGGGAATGCTTTTGATGACCTGAAGACCTTCTGCTGGACCCCACCTTTAAAGGGCCTGCTACCAATTCTCAAAAACTCCTTGCTGGAGACCAAGGCTTTACCACATTAACACTTGCGGTACAATCACCAAAACCATCATGGAGTTGAATATTTTCTTCTCAGAGTATGCTCATTTTCACCTCTTCATTGTAAACATTTGGAAGAATCTTCTAGGACAGTGGAACACAAAATAAAAATAATGCTAAAGGGTTACATTTACTATAAGGTATTTATTTCTAATATTGAGGTTACTTACTTATGGGAAGTACATTCTTCATCCTGAAGGCATGTTTTCTGGCTATATCATGTCAGATACTAGATGGCAGCATTGAATGAGCTTGAACAGATGGTAAGAACTGTGATCTTCATTTGAACAAGAAGTAGGCAGTATTGAAATATAATATAACAAAAGATAAAGTATGGCTATAGACTCAAAGTATAGTTGCAAGCAAGCACCCATTAATTTGACTTACATTTCTAGAGTAGTTTAGTGACGAAATCTGGAGTAAGATTCATGTATCTAGCACTAATGTGCTTCATGTCCTCCTACAAATCCTTCAACCTCTTTCCACCTGTAAAATGTAAATTATGCTACATAACTATCTATTTTATATAGATTCTGAGAAAACTAAAAGATATTCCCTTGCAAAGAGTATAAAAGAATCATTTTAGGAAGACTACATCATGAGTTACATAAATAGCTAAGGGAAGGAAAAAAAAAACTACACAATTATAAAGGGTGCTAACTATACCTTACTCTGCTTCTGGTGGAAGAACTGCATGTTTTTACATGGATACTATCTAAAAAAGGCATGACTTGTGTTGTCATCAGCATTAAAACACTAGTGAATTAAGTGCTTTTGACTAGAGTGATTGAGGCTTACAGGGAACATTGAAATTTTCATTGCTAGGAAGGAGAGTTGCAACAATGGCCCTGTTATTCTTGTGTTTATTTTTTTCTATATGACATGGAATATGATACATATGATACACAATCTTATTCATATGGAATCCAGGCAAGGTAACAGCTAACTATACACACACACACACACACACACACACACACACAAACACAGAAAGAGAGAGAAAAGAAAGAGAAAAAATTCTATTAGTTATGAAAGCTAAAACTAACTGAAGATTACATCCTAAAACTTGGGAGAATTTCTTTTAAATATAGCATTTCCATTCATGAAAATGAGAAAAAGTTTTTGATCTTCCCCAATATCTGCTCATCATTTGATGGTGAATCCCAGTGAGAAAAACAAAACCATTTCTGTCAGCCAAGGTACTGGTAAGGGTCTGAGGGCACAAACACACTGTGTAATCAAGGAGAGTTTAATAAAAAGGGCAATTTGCTGAAGTATGTGGAAAGGGTTCAGGAAAACAAGGGAAGTACCATAGTGTAAGCAATACAGGGGCCATTACCAACTTTGTCTGGAGGCTCAAGTTTTTCAAGTGGTACAGGAAACCAGAAAGGATTTGAAAAGGCCTCATGGGATAAACTACAGCTTTTACTAGAGAGATTATCAACTCAAGGTCCCTCTCTATCATCTTCTAATATCACTCTAGTACTTTCCACTGGACAAACCAACAGGAAGGCAGAAGATAAAGAAGCTGAGGTATTAGTTTTTTGTTTTTTTTGTTGTTGTTTTTTGGTTTTTTTTTAAATACTGGGGATTGAATCCAGGGCCTAGTACATGCTAGGTGAACACTCCAGCACTGAGTTAGATTCCCAGCCCTTTTGATTTTATTTTGAGATAGGGTCTCCTCCAAGTTACCCATGCTGGCCTCCAACTTGCATTCCTCCTGCCTTAGCCTCTCCGAGTAGCTGGGATTACAGGTGTGAACCACTTTGCCTGGCTGAGGTGAATGTTTAACACTTGTTTTCTATAGATGCATAAAAAACTACCATAAATTTAGTGACTTCAAGCAACACTAATTTATCACACCACAATTCTGGAGGTCAGAAGTCTGGGTAGGCTGAACTGGGTCCCATGTTTGCTCATGTTCTTACAAGGCTAAAATCAAGATGTCAGCAGAGCAAGAAGGAGGTTTAGGGAAAAAATCTGTCTCTAGCTCATTCATGTTGTTGGCAGACTTTAGTTTCTTTTGTCATAAGAAAGAGATTCTTGTCTTGTGAGTTCCACCTTCCTCAAGCTAACAATGGTAGGTCAGTCACTATTCATTCTTCATCCCTCCAACTTCTCATTCTGTTGTATCTTCCCTGCAAGTTTTGAAATCAGGAGTAGTGTTACCCAACTTTGCTCTTCACCAAGATTGTTTTGGTTATTATGGGTCTCCTGATATGTCACATGAATTTTAGGATTGAATTTTCTATTTCTGCAAAAAACAAACAAATAAACAAACAAAAACAGTTGGATTTGTCTACGGATTGATTTAAACCTGTATATTGCTTTAGGTAGTAATACAGCTATATAGGATCTTCCCAGGTGTTTTTTGAGCAGGTTCCCTGTCCTGAACATGCACTGTAAGTTTCTCAATTATCCAGTAATAAAAAGCACTTTGAATACTCTCATTTCCCAAAGCAACTCTCTCCCTCTGCTTCCTAGGGCCAAAGGAGTCTATTATATGTCTCACTCATATTTTTTTCCTCCAAGCAAATGCAGACTTTTTCACATCTGGCAGTGTTTTTCAGCAATACCCACAGAATTCCACCATGAGTGGTTTTTGAGAAAGGTGAAATACACAGGTGCAACTTGCATTAGTCCTTCAGGTAGTCCCCACGCAGCTATCATCAGAGACCTCAACTGGGGTCTGTTTTGCTCCCTTCAGATCTAGTGTCAGATTCCTACACCATGAGCAAAGGCTACTCTCTTCAGGAGGGACTCCCTCTTGGGACAGGAAAGGGGAAACACAGATAAAACTGTCAGAAAGACTTTCCATCACTTTTTAAACAGATTTATCTTGATTCAGTGTCTATTTGATGGTTGTAAATTTTATTATTTTCCAGAGTTTGTGAACATATAATTTTAGAAAAAAATTCAAAAAAGATAGTTCAGGCAGTTTCTTGTTGTTGGTTTGATGTTTCAATAGACCAAAAAATGGGATTTTGGAGCTTCCTACTCTGCCATTTTGCTGATATCTACTATTAATATTTTCACTATAATGCCAGTGAGATTCCTATTAGCCTCCTATTCTCTTCACTTCTCTCATTACCCAATTAGTTCCCTTGTTGTGTCATTTTGACCACTTTCCTCCAATTTCCTAAATTATCTTTCTTTGTTCCCTTTCTATATTGTACTTTTAGTTTTACTGCTTTGACAAATGCATAACTATAGATGAGGCCAGGTAATTAATTTCTCTTTTCAAACATGGACTCTGGCCGCAGCCTATATTTGGGATTCTATTAATTCCTAGGCACCCACCGTGGCTGGGTTCCCAGCACTGTTCTGCTACATTCCTATGCCTCCATTTGTGTTCTTATTCTCCCATTTTTATATTTTTCTTAACATATTCTTATCTCCATGTTGTTCTCATTTAATTGTTGTTATTGTTACCTTACAGAGAAAAGAGATGACATCACTCAGCAAGTTGCTAGCTTTTGGACACTAAGCCCAATGACATCTTCACTCATCATGTACTTCTTCCTGTTCATGGAATCCAAGAAGTTTTCTTTATTTCATCCAAGGCTAACTCCTCTATGTCTGCATCTCTTCTTCTTGCAGTTTCCAAGTGACTGAGACTCAGCAGTATTATCTATTTGGTGTGTTAAAGCCAGTTCATACTGACTTATAAAAACTGATAAGTTTTAAGGAATTTTGAGAGCCGATTAATGTCAAACCAGTCAGTGAAAATTGGCTTAGATGGGAAATATTTAGCCCAGATGAATGATTGAATGCTAGATTTATGCACTTTAAAAAAAGCATAGAACTAGATATTAAACACTTGTCAATAAACCAATGCTTATATTCTACCACTAAATGACAGTTTATTCTGATTAGCATTTGCAAAATGTTGCTTTTCACAACCTTAAATATGTAAATACATACCAGCAATGTTTACATCTCTTTCAACAATTGCATATTTCTCTTCCCATTTGTAGTTGAGTTTAAAAAAAGATATATCCTCAACTCAACTTATCACACAGTATATAACACAAGGAAGATGATAAACATTTTTAAATCTACAGTCATAGGACCAGTGAGTTACATATTTTTATGTATTACTAGTTGTAATATAAATTTATTTGGAGATACAGATTACAAACCTTAAACATATCCCGACTCTCTGATTTATCCGCGGTGTATATGTAGCCAACATTCCACTCACATTATCTTTAATAGTGAAGCTTTGAGAACAGTGTAAATGTATAACAATAGGGAACTTTTAAAATAATAGTGCATTCAAACAATGTGTGAATATACCATCAATGAAAATAAATTGGTTAGAACTTTCCATAAAAGTTCTATGAGGAAAACAAAAAAAAAAAGCCTACAAGGGAATTTGCTATTGTGTTAGAAAGAAGAAATAACCAAAGCCCTAATTAGGTAAGAAAATGTCAAACTTAAATGGGGGCAAAAAATCAAAGAATGCTCTAACAGTGCACAGGAACATTATTATATTCAATTAACATATTCTGGCAGGATTCCATGAGGTAAAATGAGTGTAGATTACAATGTTGCAAAAGAAGATAACTAAAACTTTTACTAAATTAATTTTTCAGTAAAAAAATTAATAATAAATTCCAAAAAAGTGACAATTGTGACATGATAAGAAAATTAACTTCTTTTTGGTCAATGTATTTATCTTAGCACTGAGTTAAGTAACTATGTTATTTGTTTTCATTAATTAAAATTGGACAGTAAATAGAACAAATAGCATTTTTCCTAGTGAAGTCTCTAAGTACATGAAGAAATATAATAATGAATTTGATGAAATATGAAAATCTTTGTGATTTTTTTTCGGGAGGTACCGGGGATTGAGCTCAGGGACACTCAAACATTGAGCCACAACCTCAGTCCTATTTTGTATTTTATTTAGAAACAGGATCTCACTGAGTTGCTTAGTACCTCACCATTGCTGAGGTTGGCTTTGAATTCATGATCCTCCTGCCTTAGCCTCCCAAGAAATCTTTGTGATCTTGAATAATCATAAAGCATTTGGTATTTTCAGATTACATTTCTTTCACAAGACATTCTAACTAATTTACTTTTCTACATGGGAAAGGATAGTACATTGAAAGACATTCTGTAGTTAGTAATTTTCTTTTAAATTTGAAATACTATCATTAAAATTGCTTAGGAACTTATTACAAATGTTATTCATGATACTATCCATGTTTCTAACAGCCTAATGAAATGAAGAGGTAGCTAATAATTGTCTTACCAAACTAGAATGACAAAATAGATTATTTCAACTGTATTACACACATTTATGCTTCAGTAAATGGATATCAACATTAGAGAAAATCTTTTACTTCTAAATTTAAGCATATCTGTGTCTACATAGATACATAAACAGATATATAGAGATGGAAATATATATATGTGTGTATATATATATAAAGAGGGCTATCTATATCTGTATCTAAATCTATATCTGCATTTACATATATAGCTATCTACATATGAAAACAGCTTTAAAAGAATGATATCCTGGATGCATTCTGGATAGACTGTTTCAAGTACCTTGGAATATAGCATGAATATCAAGGTAGAGATTACTAAACTAGTTAGCTATTCTTCCTCAGTAACAGAATCATGCTTTTAAAACAATGCAGTAACAGATCTGGTTAAAAATCATCATGGCCCAGGCTCTCTGCTCACTAATTCTTCCCTTTATCTTCGTTTGTTTTGTTTATAGCAAGTTTTCCATTTTTAATATTTTGGCATGAATTTACTCACAGGATCTTTAGTAGAGATAATGTGAGAGGGAATATTTTAATTTCCCCTGGATAAATGAAGAAAATGAGGCCATAAAGAGTTGGGTGACCTGAAAAAAATTTACATATGTACTTTAAAGCTTTATGCATTCCTCCATATCTCTATTTGTGAGGCCCAAGAGAGTGCATCTGACAGATTCCAACTACTGGGAACCTAACTGACAAGCACTTCATCTGCTGCCTCTGAAATCCACTTTAGAATGCCAGGGAAGGCCAATACCGTGGAAACATTAAATTCCTCTGAATTGCTTTGATTTGAAGGCTCCTCAGTGACTGGGTCTAATCTTTCCTAAAATGCCAGTTACCTTTTACCCATCCTTCCTTCCTTTTCCTAACTCTGAGTGGCACTTGCTTTGTGGAATGATAGCTTTCCCAAACCTCCTAGCTCTTGCCCCGTTTTCTTTCTTTTTTTTTTTTTCTTAGCATACATTTTTATTTTTTTATTTATTTATTTTTTTAAATTTAGTTGTTTTATTTAAATGCATTTCAAGTCATAGTACATAACCAGAGCTCAGTTTTTCCATTTCTCTGATTGCAAACCAGATAAAGTCACACCATTAGAGTCTTCATATATGTGCCAGGGGTAGTAATGACCATCTCGAACAACCATCATTAGTATGCCCATTCCCCTTTCCTTCCTCCCACCTCCCCTAGCCACGTCTAGAGTTCCTGCATTTCTCCTATGTTTCCCGTTCCCACCCCCCTTATGTATTCTTATCCACTAATCAGAGAGAACATTCGGCATTTGGTTTTTTGGGATTGGCTTACTTCACTAAGCATAATATTCTCCAATTCCATCCATTTGCCTGCAAATGCCATAATTTTATTCTCTCTTATTGCTGAATAATATGCCATTGTGTATATGTACCACAGTGTTTATCCAGTCATCTATTGAAGGGTATCACTCTGGGAGCAAATTTTTGCCACAAGCACATCAGATAGAGCACTGATCTCCAGGATATATAAAGAACTCAAAAAACTTAACACCAAAAAAACAAATAACCCAATCAATAAATGGGCTAAGGAGCTGAATAGAAACTTATCAGAAGAAGACATACAATCAATAAATAAATACATGAAGAAATGTTCGTCATCTCTAGCTATTAGAGAAATGCAAATCAAAACTACACTCAGATTTCATCTCACCCCAGTCAGAATGGCAGCTATCCAAAATACCAGCAACAATAGGTGCTGGCGAGGATGTGGTGAAAAAGGTACACTCAAGCATTGCTGGTGGGACT
>CM053411.1:38520613-38534622 GCA_028644305.1 Xerus rutilus | reverse complement strand
TAAAACAGCATACTACAATACAGCAGTCACCTCAATGTTTATAGCAGCACAATTCACAATTGCAAAACTATGGAAGCCCCGTTTTCTTTAATACAGACATTTCTGCTAAAAAAGTCAGAAAGAGTGAAGCTGATGTTCAGAAAATAAACTACTGCTGGCCTTCAGAAAGACAGGAAATGCACACAAAAAAACTTGATGCTGGCAATTATAGCTTCCTGTGTCAGCAAAATAAAGCATTTGCAGGAGTTTACTGGGAAACCATCACATTTCTTATACATCGTTTTTCTCTATGTCCACCATCAATGTTGGAGGAGAATGATGGCTTCCTTTCCTCTTGCATTTTTCAAATTTCTTAAGATACCTCTCTTGTGTAAGCAAAGGAGAATCCTGCAGAGGTTGGAGGCTGAGAAATGAAGCCAGGTTCCTGCCATGTAGGGAAAAGCACAGAAGACAAAGGGATGGTACGGAGTCATAGTATCTTCACAGATTCTCCCAAATCACTCAAGAAGTATTGCTTAAGACAAAATTTTCTTACCTACCCATTTTATTGGATACAATTAGCTTCTTCCTTGCTATTTTTTAAAGATTAGGCACTGAGAAATTTTAAAACACAATCAAAGCTTCAGTATCACTTCTATTACCCAGATTTTATTGAGATATTATGAAATAATCAGAAATATATATCTATTCTCTGACCTCAGTTCCTGAGAAAGGTCTTCTAAAACCTTTTCAGATGGAGTACTAGGAGAATTTCTATTTTATTTTTATTTTATTTTATTTTTTACACAAATGGAGCACAACTTTTCTTTTTCAGGTGCGTCATGATACAGAGTCACACAATGCAATCATACACATACATAGAGTAATAATGTCTGTCTCATTCCACCATCTTTCCCACTCTCATACTACCTCCCCTCTACCCAATCCAAATTTCCTCCATTCTTCTCTTGCCCCACCCCCACCCATTATGGATCAGCATCCACTTATCAGAGAAAACATTTGGCCTTTGGTTTTGGGGGACTGTCTTATTTCCCTTAGCATGATATTCTCCAGCTCCATCCATTTACTGGAAAATGCTATAATTTCATTCTTCTTTAAAGCTAAGTAATATTCCACTGTGCATATAGACCACAATTTCTTTATCCATTCATCTGTTGAAGGGCATCTAGCTATTGTGAATTGAGCTGCTATAAACATTGATGTGGCTGCATCACTGTAGGATGCTGATTTTAAGTCCTTTGGGTATAGACTGAGGAGTGGGATAGCTGGGTCAAATGGTGGCTCCATTCAAAGTTTTCTAAGGAATTTTCATACTGCTTGAGAATTTTTTGTTCTAATTTTTTATCTCGGACCCTAGTTCTTGACAGAGAGATTCCTAAGGATTTTGAAATTTCCTGAGTGATAGGAGACTCTGACACAGAACTCCCAAATCCCTTGGAATTTCCTGGTTGAGAGGAGCATATTTTGCTTCAAAGGGATCACTTTTGCTGAGCTCCTGAGTAGCTTCAGGATGGGAGCTGGTTTGAAGGGGAATCAACCATATGAAAAAAAGGGTTGGAACTTTCACTACCACCTCAATTCCTGGGGAAGGAGAAAGGGCTGAAGGCTGAGTTTCTCATCAATGGCTGAAGAGTTGATCAATTATACCTACATAATGAAGCCTCCATAAAAATAAAAAAGTCAGGATTGGGAAACTTCTGGATAGCTGAACATGTGAAGGTTCTTAGAGAGTATCATGTCCAGAAAGGACAAGGAAGGACCATGCCCCTTTACATATATCTTGCCTGGTGCGTTTCTTCTACATAGCTATTCATCTGTATCTTTTCTTATATCCTTTTGTACTAAATTGGCACATGAAATTAAAGTGCTTGCATTAGTTCTATGAGTGGCTCCAGCAAATTAATTAAACCCAAGGGTGGTGGTGGGAACCCAGACTTCTAAGCAGTTAGTCTGAAGTGCAGGTCACAACCTGGGAGTTGCGATTGGCATTTGGAGTAGGGGCCACCTTGTGGTACTGAGTCCTTAACCTGTAGGATCTGGCACTATCTGTAAGTAGATAGTATCAGAATTAAGTTGAATTACAGAACACACATCTGGCATCAGAAGTGTTCTGAATGTTGTGTTGACTATGAAAAATGAGACATTTTATTTTCCTGACACATTGATCTTTTAGTCATTCATACCTATTCTTTTCTAGCTTCCATATGCTCTGCAAGTGACTGCTGTGCTACGATGTAGGAGTAGATGGGGTTAGAGAGCAAACAGTGGACCTGCTTCTTTATCAGTTTCAAGGCAGAAGGCCTTTATTTATTTTCTTTACTTGTCTTTATTTTTCTAAGCTCTTCCTGGGAGTATAAAATAGTGGCAATGAATAATTGTGTATTTAATTTTCTAATAACAGTTTCTTCAAGGAAAAAAAAATGAGTGTGCTCATTTTCCCATATTTTAAATCTAAGATGTTTTACATTTTCTTTTTATAAAATCCTAGATTGTCCTATTAGACAATTAATTAAGTTATTGAACATGTATCACCATTAAGTCGTCTATTATTCTAGGCTTTGGAAACAGTGGTGAACAAAACAAAAATATTTCCCACTCTTTAAAATTTTTTTTAAAAATTATTTCTAGAGACAAGAACCTTTGATAAATTGAGTAAATGAAAAAAAAAAAGAAAGACTAGTTCATACAATAGTGAAATCTGTACACAAATAAAACAATTCAATGTGAAAAGGAAAATAACTGGGTATGGGGATAGCATTGTTAGAAATGCCTTACTGAAGTATTGTTTCGGGGCTGGAAAAAAATTTTTAACCTAAAGACAAAAGAAGCAACAAACACAAAACATCCTGATGCAAACATTCTGGCATTGAAGTCACAGACTTCTTCCAGGAATACAAATGATCATGTGGCTATATCATGAAGGAGGAGAGTTAAGGGAGTTACCACAGATAAGTCTGGAAAAATAAGCCAGAACCTATAGGACTTTGAAGACATTTGCATTTTATTCAAGGAGCAAGTGCACATTTCATGCTCTCATGAAAACACATTTCATGCTCTCATCTGCACTTTGAATAAGAGTGGGATTAAAATACCCAAGCTTTGGTTTTACAAAGCTATTGTTCCAGATAAATGTCACATTTTTAAAAACATTGATTTGTCATTATCCTTAATGTAACGAAATGAGCGTTTTAAAATAAGTTTTGTTGCTTATTTTTGCTAATATATACAATACACTTATTCCTAAATCTGTGAAAAATCTAACAGTTGATTTTTTTAAATGGTTTTCTAAACAATGTCTCCAAATTAGAAAACTGTAACAACAAAGAGAGTTTAACTCTTGCTTGTGTAACTGGGTAAATGTTCACTATTTATGGCTTGTCCTGAAAAGTCTTAATAGAGATCCAGACTGGTAGGAGTCCTGTATGAAAAATCTTGGTAAGGAAAAACTGTAAAGTAGCAATAGGTAGTGGGGAAAGTGTAATCGTGGTAAAGGAAGAGAGTAAGCGGTTAAGTGAAGAAATCCATCAGATAATATGAGAGTTCAGCACAGGAAATTACTTGTATTAGCCTGCAGGAGCATTCCCTTAAGAAGGAGGAATGCAAACTTTATTTTCAACTTCCTACCTTCCTAGTGAGAGGTTCTGTCCTCCCACACAATGAGCCCCAGGCCAGAGCAGGAGAAGCACTCTTCCAAAAGCCTGTGTTCCTGGGATTAGGACAAAGGGCTTAAGTGTCATGGATGTTGGTCTCTGCCCTATATCTTCCCTGTTGACCTAAACAGAATCTTCCCTCTTCCCTCTCACTGTACCTAGGTCCACTCAGAATATGGTTTTTGTAATAAAAGTACTTCTTTCTACCACATTGTAAAGAATAAATACTCAACACATAAAAAGTCTGGAGCTCCTATAGGGGAAAATAAATAACACACATTACAACCAGAATTCCATCCTTTTCTTCCAAACTCAAGTTTAACAAGCAAAGCTGGCAGACAGACATCTGTGATGCTATGACTACAGAAGGACTTTGTGCCTGAGCTGAATGAAACTTCCCTTTAATGACTTGATTTTAACACTTCCTTTTCCTTGTGCTTCTCCGGAAATATGTCTTAAGGCATTCAATCAGCCAGAATTGTTGAGTGTCTGTTTTGTATAAGGCATTTTGTTTTCAACACTGAGTTATGTATAATCTAAGTTAAAGTTAAATGTTATGTGTTTGTGTGAGAATGCCAGTGTATCTATTATCAGGGTAATTTACTTGCTAATTTATTATTTTCCCTTCTACAACAGCTTATTTTCTTAAAAAGCAATGCCTTAAAAAGCAAATGAAATGATGCATAATAGAAATTTTTCTGAAAAATAGTATACAACTTATACAAATTGCATTTTAATTGGAGTAAGAATAAAATTCTACTTGGATAGATTCATTTCCTTTAAAAATTATCATTATTTGGACTGCATTAACTATTCTTATTATTTATCATTTTTACAGGAGCATGCTTAAAATTTTTTTCAAACATATATCTGCCCTCATTTCAGAATTATGTTTTATCCCATTGGATACCTATAAGATGGTTATATCCTCAAGCAGAGATAGAGTTAGCATACAAAGAGATAGAAATCTAAAATCATTAAAGCATTTCTCACTGAAAACATCACGTGGAATCCTTACCTTGAATTTAGACTCTAAACATCTATAGGATGATCTTGGTCTCTTTTATTATCATGCATTTGTTATTGAATACTTAACCAGGATTCTTTTCTGCTTTTGAGATAAAATTTCAGACCCAATATTTTATTTCCTATGTCAATTCTGTTTCTTTCTACGAAATACAAATAAAAATGCTTGCTATCACTCTGTATTGAACAATGTAGAGAGGATCATATGAGGGGACTAAGGGTATGCTTCAATTTGAGGATTTCAGCCATTCCTAAAATTGTTTTGCTCTGTATCATACTCCAATCTGGGTTCTGATCCCATGTTTCTACCAAAATCATGCTTGCTTAATACATTCATATCCTTTGTCATGGAAATGAGTTGTGTATAATGTAAGTTAAAGTTAAATGTAGAAGCTATGTAGTCCAGCCAACAAAAGGGGGAGCTAGAAAAAATTCTTTCATCAGCAGACACAGGGGATCAATACTATTCCACATCCTCTGACTAGAATCACTCCCCTCGGGAAGAGGGTTCTGTGTCCTCTAAAATATTGAACCCCTAAATGATGGGATCATCACTGACCCAGTTCTAGGGGTATTGATTTAGGGCTTTTATATGTTGTGACTTTCAAGGATATCTTTCTTTTCACAGTCAAGACACTCACTTTGGGCTTCATATATAGGCAATATTATCATCTTGGAACAAAATTAGCAGGTAAGCTCTAATGACCCACTCTACCAGTTAATTATTCCTTCAGATAAACTCAAGTAATTGCATTTCAGGGGTCCACCCCTATTTAATTAACATAAGAAAGAAGTTGGAATTTGCTTAAAATATAAATCTTCCAAAATTGTATAATTTAGTATAGAAAATAGGAGAAAATTAATATTAAAAGATTTTTGTTTCTAGCATTGGTGTTTGAGCTTTATCTCATAAGATCAATCAGACTAAGTTTACAAGAATTCATAGAGCAGTAGATTAAAAGGCAGAGCTCAGAGGAAAATACTGAAAACTTTTTAATGACAGTTTTAAATGGAACCATAAGAAATTATTTCATAGAAAAAATTTAGGATTCTTATTTACACATGTCTCACATAAAGCAGAATTTATAGAATTTATTGTGTGTGAAACAAAAATATGATTAAAAATTAATTTTTGAAAATGAGGGAAACATACTTGTCAAACTTTAAGTAACACCGTTATGCTGGTATCATTAAAAAGAACTGCAAAAGTAGACTGGAGAAATAAAGCTCTTCTTTGCTCCTGCATTTGTTTAATTTTAAATTCCATATGTCACTAAATTGACTTATGAAGAATGAAGATGGACAGCTGGGCACGGTGGTACACATCTGTAATTCCTGAGACTCAAGTGACTGAGGCAGGAGGATCACAAATTCAAAGCCAGACTCTGCAACTTAGCAAGTACCTAAGCAACTTAGCAAGATACTGTCTCAAAATAATAAATAAAAAGTGTTGGCAATGTTGCACAATGGTCAAACACCCCTATGTTTAATGCCCAGTACCCCGCACCCCGCTAAAGATGGACTATTGCTGGTAGGCTATCTGGGATATGTGATGGCATACTAAGTCCATCTCTGATGTGCTCTTATACAAATTCTCAGCAATCTTGTATGTAAATTAAGGAAACAAAAAGTGGTGTCCAAAAGACACAACTTAATTTAAAACCAGAATAAGCATATCCATAAACCAGAAATGCAGAAATGGAAAAGACAAAAATCATTGGGCAATACTGAAGCCACACATGGCTGGTAATGGGAACTGAAAAGGTCAAGGCTGACACAGGTCTGAGCTCCATGCTGCATCCAGGGCTGAGGTTGATTTCCCAGGTGTATACAAGAATAAAAATAATGAAGTTGCTTTTCATCAAAGGAAGTGAAGAATAAAGATAGTTCCAATGATGAGGAACAAAATCAAACCCCTATCTAGCTCAGTAAATCAACCTATGATTTCTCCAAAGAAACAACAGAGGAGGGGATTTAAAATAGTATTATAACAATTGGTTATAGATAGGGGATGATGCAGTGAACTATGAAGTTGCTGGCAAAGAGAGGTAAGCATAGAGGAAGTAAAGCAGAGAAAGAGATTGTTGTATGTTGTTCTACTTGAAATTAACCTGCACACAAAGATTCCACAAAAATATCCTCACATTCAAGTGGAAGATTATAGCGCCTGGGTAAAACACAGAAATAAATAGACAGAATAAAGAGGGTAGTGCTAGGGAACAGATGCATGAGGATGGTGAGAACTCGAGGTTAAGAGAATAATCCTATACAACGGGCCCACTCTGCCGACCCCTACATGCTTTCTTTTCTAAGAAGCAATTTACCTGCAGCCCTGCCTGGCCTAAGTGGACGGGGTATGTCACATTGCTCAGCAAACTACCTATTAACTGCAGGATAAGTGCAGGCCCAAGATAATGTGGATGGGAAGAACCCAGCAATCTTTTGTAACCAGATCCTGAAACTCTGGGAGATAAGGACAGTTCCTCCTATCCATAAGTCTGTTAAGAATATATGGTTTTGAATCAAATTAGAACAGGTCAGCATGGACCTAGGTGACCTAGAGTTGCCGTGAGAGTGGGGACTTGAAAGTTTAATGTCACCCTGCTGTCAGTCAACAGTCAAGAGGTGGACCTGGGTGGGACTCTCTGGAAACATCTCTGGGATCCCCAATAAAACTGGAGTGCAACAGAGGCACTTTGTCCCTATCCTTTCTGAGAAGACCCATTCTCTCCTTTGAGAGTGCCCCCTTTCTCTATCCTTCAATAAACTCACTCCTGTTACTCTGAGTGATATGTCTGAAATCCTTCTGACTTAATCATAAGAATTGGGATTTGAAAAGGGCCTTCATGTAGCCTCAGTTTCTCAGAAGCCTTCACCTCCATAACAGTAGGAAGAACAGTTTCACATTACCTACATAATCCCTTTCACAAGCCTGGAAGACAACATGGAGAAAAATTTTCTATGTGTGAGAAAGGAGAGGAAGTAAGCCCTCAACTTCACTGAAGATCTCCTCGCAAGTCCACCTCGATGAACTCTGGTGCCAGGCCATTTCCTGTGGTCCATGGCTGTAGCTGGGCCACTACAGGCCTAAGTGCTGGGTCCACCATCCACTAACCCAGGCAGCAGGCCAGCCTGCCTGAGGACTACAGCAGTAAGCTACTTGAGGATCTCACCTGCTGGCCCACCTTGTTATCAAAGCAAGGGCACAATAATCACAAATAATCAAGAGATATAATACCATCATAGGAAGAAAATAAAGCACAAGTAACCAACCTTAAAGAAAATCTATGAATTATCTGACAAGGAATTCAATAATCTTAAACTCACTGAGCTACAAGAAAACACAGATAACTAAATGATATAAAAAAAATGAAGTAGGAGGAAGAGGAGGAAGAGGAGGAGTTGTTACTGTTCAGCAAACAGAAATAATAAAAAAGAAACTAAACCAAAATTCTAGGGGTGAAGAACACAAAAATTGAAATGAAAAATTCCACAAAAGAGATTCAACAATTAAACAACAATTAAACAACAATTAAATCTTATATTTAATTGTTAATTAGATTCAACAATTAAATCTCTTTGAGATATACAGGTTGGTAATAAAATTTTCAGAATTCAAAAGCAGAGAAAGAATTTTGAAAGTAGAAAGAGAAAAGTGCCTTGTCACATACATGGGAAAAATCACCAGACTATGATCAGATTTCTTAGCAGAAACCTAGCAGGCCAGGAGTGAGTGGAACTATGTATTAAAATATATATATCAAAGAGGAATAAAAGTTAATTTTAAATATTCAGATGTATACACTTAAAAGAATTACATGCTGCTAAGTAAAAACACAATAAGTCAATTTCTTGGTGCACATTCAGGACCCAGCTATGAAGAGTTAGGACTAGTACAAAAGTTTTTGTTGTTGTTAGGAGGAAATTTAAGATTCATGCACTAATAATAAGGAAGGTGAGATAGCACTAGAATAGAAAAAACATGGTTGAGAGAATTTATAAGTAGTTGAGAAAGAAATATCATAAAACAGAAACATTTTTGGAGACTCAATTGAGACAATAGGTAAAGAGTGAAAAATTATTGCAATGGGTATGGGAATATGGGTATGTCAATATATATATTGACAAATTTTAACTATTTCCAGCTGTTACCTTGGTATCATTTTACTTTCTCTCCCCTTCCCTTTGTCACCAATGCTTTTATTCTGTATTAGTCATTGGTATTGAGGCTAGGGGAGGATTCAAGAAAATGTAATATATTTCTATATATTTTAGGCACCACTGAGGGTGGGTGCCTAAAAACAGTTCAGATAATAGAGATGTAGTAGGTAGACAGTTCAACATAGGTAGAGATAAGTACATACCTACATACCCAAATAAAATTAGCCAACTAATTAGCTCTAAAGTCTCCACATATTTTGTTTTTGAAGTCTTCCCACCTTCTAGAGCATCTACATGTGTAGAGTATCTGTAGATAGCAATTAATTTTAATTTAAATGTTTTGGAACAGGGTGATCCTAACAGGCTGAAAGAATTCAAATATTTGGTGATTCTATGCAAGCAATCATTTCACCCTCAGATTTACTTAGGGTTCTTTTAGCTTTCACTGTTTCCTTTTCCCTGTAATGTGCAGTAACAGAATCCCTCATGTTGTCATAAGACTTTTGCAGGGAAGATGGGATAACAAAGTTTTTCAGTGGGAGTGACCTTGTGACCTTGACCTTGTGAGCTCATTTTCTTTTAAAAGGAACACATCCCCATAAATACTGAAACTTTTTCAATGGATTCTGATTTATCAAAAATATTTCTTAAATCCTTATTTGTCATATAGGAAAAAAGAGCCACTAGAGAATATACCCAGGACTCATCGGGTGGCCCTTTTCAATGAATTTGTAAGTGCAAACCACAAAAGACTATTAGGGTGTCTAATCCTAGAGAATTATAAAGAAAGGAATATATGATTCCATCTTGGTGCTATTTAAGTAGGGATGTAATGCAAATCTCCCAGTTTAGGTTGACTATGTCTTCATTGGAAATACTGAGAAAATCATAAATTAAGGAAAGGTGACAAGAAAGACCTCTTTAGGAAAGTTTTAGTGAAGCTCAATGTGATACCTTAAATAAGACTTAAGGGAAAGTTAGAACTACTAACATATACATAAGACTTTTGTCTCCAGGAAAAAAAGCCTGCATTTGTATTATAATTAGAAAAAAATCCTGGGATGTATATGAGACAAATACATAAAATAATTTGTATATAAGGTGCAGGTGTTCTTCACAGTTTAAAAAGGTATACTCTCAGATCAGAAAGGCTCTCGGAGTTCTTTAAATTTCTTACTCTTTGTCCCTCGTCCTCATTTTCAAGTCTCTAAAAGTTTTCTGTGCATTATTATTCTCTCTCTGCCTCTTTAACACAATGGTTGTAGAGCTATACTTTGAAAAACTCTAGGAATTACACAATGGTGAGTACACGTAGCAAAATAGTCAGGGAGCACCATACCATTTCACTGGAACAGGTGTACTTACGTTGGTTGTACTTGTTTAGTCTTCTAGGCATGATTCTTTTAGTAAAAGAAATAAAGTATGATAAAAAATGTGTTGTCAAATCCCTAGATCTTTGGTTATAACACTAGAAAAATGGTATCAACATGCTTTACTATAAAAATGGTATCTATCTACACTATATCTTGTCGAAACTCATATAGGAAAATTAAAAAAAAACACATTTTAAAATGTGAGAAGAAGGATTTCATGAGCATGTGGATGAAAGAAAATATTAGGTCTGATGCTTAATGTTGAATTTGTATTTCTGGGAGCTTCTCATTTTTTATTCAACTAGTGGAAAACTAGGGAAATAACATATTAGTTGGTGTTAATAATGCCAACTAAGATCCATACTGAAATGGGAGTTATTTTATTATTACTAATAGTGTAATAATAATAGTTAATGTTATTTTAGGCATAGCTCAAAATTTGTGCTGCTTCTTACTATATTTCTGCTTATGAATGTGAGTACTTCTTCAGGACAAATAATGAGAGGCAGGAAAATTCACCATGATTATAGTTCTGCAGTAGTCACAGGAGCTCGAACATTTGGGTAGCCCATGAAAGAGCAATATGTTCCGGTGACTTCAGAGGTGAATATATCCAAAATGCCAAAGGAAAAACACTAATTCCCAGAATAAAATAATTATAATCCCATTATACCCCAGGCTATCCAAAGCACTACTCTTCGTGTTTTTCTTTTGGATGACATAATTTAAGACCCGCTGGTAAATTGCAGCATGATAAGACAATATCACTAAGTTCATAGAGATTGAATACAATGAAATGCCATGATGTCTGATGAATAATAGCAGGGTTTCTGTGGGAAATTTAAGGCAGAGAAGTCTTGGAAATTGGTGTTAGAAATTTTAGTTTTCTACTATCAGAATAGAAGACTGGAATATTACTGAAACTTATTAACCAGAGGGAAGCTATAATAAGGCAATTATATTGAGAGAGAGAAATTATGAATAGACATGTTAATTTTCTTCTGAAGTTCTGTATTTCTATACACACAAACATACACAACACATACAGAGTGCTCAATTTTGAATTGCATTTATACAAAATATTAGAGAGGAGTTTCTGTCTTGGGAATGGTTTGTTCTAGATAAACTCAAGATCTCTCTTTTAACTTATATAATATGTAACATCATCCTTTAAGAAATTTTATTTGAGTATTTTAGGTCTTTTTTTGCAAATCAAGTATTTGAAAAGCCTCTCTATAATATAAACATTGAGTAAACATTTTCTGTACATTATTCTATTTTGTGGAATCTACTTGTTAATTCATTAAAAAATATTTCTTTAACATTATCTATCTGATAACTATGGTAGGCACTACCCTAAGACAGAATGGACTTAGGTACCACTTATTTGGAAAAGATTTATCAGTAGACAGAAATACTGGAGTAAGGAAATATGCAATAGAAGGCTAAATGTACATAGTACACAGGAGTGTAATCTATAGGTGGTGTTTGCTGTAGGTAACTGGGACTTGATACCACTGGGACCTTCTGAAAAGTCCAGAAATATGCACTTCAGAATCATCTGTCCAAGAGACAGAAGTGGGAAGACTTGATCCACAAAATCACAGTGACCTCTCTTCCATTAGTCAAGTACTACCCCATGGCTCATTTGCTGCCCTGCTGTGTGAGGGCCTGGCAGGTTTGCACCAGCATTTTAGCCTCAGCTAAAAGCAAGAGCTTTCATAGTGCAGCTGATCTGAGAGCTATGTGATACACCTGCATGAAGCTGGTTGCTATGGCAATGGTTGGACAAAATCCAGGCACCAAAGATGTAAAGTTGCCTAGGAGGGGAATCTGAGTCCACTCTTTCCCCTGACTCAGCTCTGAGCCATGAGAAGAATGTTGTTCTTTGCTCCTTTCTTCTCTTCGACTTCCCACATCTCTCATAAGGAGAAAACATCCTCCAATTTTCTTACTAAGAAAACATACATGACCTCTGTCATGCTCTTGCCTACCTCTGGAGCTCAGGCCTCTTTTGTACATCTGATGCTGAGGCAGAAACTTCGAAATTACTACTTAAAGCTTACCATATTAAGCTCTAAGCAAACCATCTCCCCATTTGTTATTTGGTGTGGGCAGCATGAATGCATGGGTGGTGTGACGATTATATTTATGTTTTTGATTGTATAAAAAATGAAATAGGAATACTAGAACTTGACAGAAAAAAGAATAAGATGACTTTATATTATAGATCCAATATGGGTTAGCTCTCTAGGCACCTTGAAAAAAATAGATACTATAAAAGACATAAGCATATACAGAAATTGTCTTCTCCTCTGTGCCTTTGGAATGCTATATTTCCAAAGTTGACACTTAAAATCATAAAAAAATAAAAACTATTATCTTTCTCTTCCTGCCTCTTGGTTGAAGAAAAAGTTAAATGTCTTTTATGAAATCTATATATAAATTCTGAAGGAAGAAAATATGTGCTTATTTTTCTTAACTATTATCTGTGGTTTGAGATAGTTTGCAATAATTAAAAACCAGGCAGCAAAAATCCCTCTAAATTACTATTATGTAATTCCTATAGGAATTTAACTTTTTAAAAAAAATATGTCAAATCTTTACTATATAATTAGTGCTTTCCTTAATGTTTTTCTTAAAAAATTAAAACAAAATTACTTCTAGATATTTTTTTACGTTAACTTGTATGTGCCATGTTACTCAGGGTTGAATCTCACATCCCTCAAATGTCTGTGATATTCATACATAAATTGTGCACAAAAGGACAGAGCAGAGTTCCATTTCCTGCTCACTTTTTCATGGATGGATGAGAATTCCTGGATGTTAATAGATGGAACCATTATCAGAACAATTATTTATAACCAAATGCATTATATAATAACCATCCAGATATTTTTCCTTTTTGAGGTAGATATGATCTCATGCAGTAAAGAAGCAAATGCTTTGTGAAATCAACAGAGAGGTATGTGTGGTGGTGAGGGAAAAGAGAAAAAGCAAGAGATCATGAGAATGAGACACATTGTACTGAATCTGCACAGAATGAATTCATTAGGAGGAGGAGGAGGAGGAGGAGAACAAATTATTACCTATTTTGAGTATTCAACCACTATAAAAGGGAGATAAGAAATATACATTGACTTCATTCCCCCTTTTCTTGATATCTGAACCATGAAAAGGGCTCTAAATTAGTCCCATCATATACCCATTTCTCAACTGGTTTAGCACTGTGAAGAGCTTTTTCTTCTGGTTCAGTGGCCAGCTGTCTGATTCAGCGCAGAGCAGTTTTGTTTGACCAGCAACAGGTTCGATTTTTAACTAAACCCAAGGGCTGTGGATTGGCTATAAATTCCCCATTGCCTTAGTAGTTAACATTCTCACTGTTGCCCAGCCACTTTCACACATTAGTGTACCTTGCCTGGTTCCTAAAGGCATATGAGTTTGAGACGCTTGGTATAGAGAACAAACCACATGGAACAGCAGTTAGGGATGGGCTGAGGAAGGAGAAGTAGCTAGAACCTAACACCATCACCTAGAGTGTTTGACCTAAAGATGACACATAAGAACAGAAAGTATGCTGAGAAGCTCATGGAGGGAACTACTTGTCTTTAGGAGGAGGGCAGATGACTTCTACAGACCATGGCTTGATGAGAACTCAGGCAGTGTGGTGATGATTATGATAACTGATGACCTTAAAAGCTTTAGCCATGGGATGTGGACTCACCTCTGCCCTAGTTCTCTTAGTGGTGCAGGAAGAAAAGTAATCTAGGAACAATTTAGTCAATGGTCTGTGTTAGGG
>CM053411.1:38492520-38520113 GCA_028644305.1 Xerus rutilus | reverse complement strand
GTGTTAGTTGATTAGTGAACTTTGGTCAGCATGATGTCTTTTATGGTAGTCAGGTTTAGTGACAATGGTGAAGGTATCGTAGAGGTAAAGTTGAGATTTTTCTAATGGGAACATTAGAGGGATAAAGCAGCAAAGAAGATTAACCTGTGTGAAAGGCAGTGATTATAATGATGGAACATTTTTAGATTGATATATATAGCAGAAAATTATTGTTAACTTGTATATCATATTCCATTTCTAAATGTACCACCATCTGTTTATGTATTTCTCTTTGGGTGGACATTTAGATTGTCATCGAGACTTTTGTTATAACAATACCACAGTGAGGGGCTGGGGTTATGGCTCAGCGGTTGAGCACTTGCCTTACATACGTGAGGCACTGGGTTCGATCCTCAGCACCACATAAAATAAATAAAGATATTGTGTTCATCTACAACTAAACAAAATATTTTTAAAAAAAAACAAAAACCAATACCACAGTGAGCACATTTGTGTCTGATTTCGTGTGCATATGTATAAATATGTATAGTGTAGGTACTTAGAAGAGAACTGACTCAGGAATAGGTTATTTTCAGTAGATACTGCCAAATTATTCTCCAAGTAGCTTCAATGATATATATTGCCAGTAGTATAATAGCCAATCCAACTTTATACTAAAATCTGGCCAACTCTTGATAATGTCAAATTTCTTACTTTATATCATTTTGATGGATGAAAACCAGAAGTCTTTTTAATTTGTATTCCCCTCATACCATTTAGTACCTATAGTTGCTTCATAATTACATTTTCTTTGTTGATTTAGATCTCTACATTCTCTATTTTTTTACTATTCTTTAAATATGTAAACCAAAAACATTTATTTTTAATAGGTAATATAAACATCTTGCCAATTTAATGTTGAAGTCAAGCATTATAAAATTTAAAATCTACAATGCAGTAGAAAATTTTCACAATTTTGTTCTCATGAGAACATTTCTCATAGTCATTGACACGTGACCACTACTAATCGTTTCTTTGTCTTTCTATACAATTTTATGCTTATCAAACCTATTCAAACACATAGGTTGCTCTTCCCTCCTTTCTCCATAATTGGTTACATATTATACCTGGTGTAATTCGCCTCAGAGTTCTTCAGATAACAATATATTTGTATATCAGAAATCTTTGTATATCACCACTTAAATGATATTTTTATTGTCTTTTACATACACATAGCATTCTATTGCATGGATATGATATAATTTATTCAATGAATTACTTGTTTTTTTCATTTATATTATTTTCAAACTTTTTCTCTTCTCAAGAAAGTTATAAATAACCCAGGGCATAAATCACTTCACGTGTATGTTATTAAATATGCAATAGCTGTGTTAAAGAAGTGTGCACAGTTTGAAAGTATTTACACAGAAGCTCTCTGATAGAATCAGATTATTATATTTCCAAACTGTAGGATTTTTGCTGATTTGATAAGTGCAAAGCCTAATTTATATTTTGTTTAATATTTTTTTTTTACTTGATGAGTTAGATAAGGAATACTTCTTGTGCTTAAAGGCCATTTATATTTCCTTTTCTTTTAAATGAATGTTCATATCCTTTCTCCAATTTTTTGTGGGGGTAGCTGATCTTTTTCTTTACATATAAATAAATTAGACTTTTCTAAAATGAATTAAGGCATTTTTCCCAGATTAGAATTTTGGTATTCATTAATATTATTATAATTTGGTATGTAGTTTGTTTTAAGTAATCAAATTTTCCATGTTTGTTTTGGTTGAGATTTGTGAATTATGTGCCAAAATTTAATAATTTAATCTCACTCTGAGATTATAAAGTTTCCTCCATGTTTTTTTTCAAGCTTTGAATAACTAAGAATTTTAATTTATATATTTTTGTATTAAGTATTCCTTATAGTTTTTGGAAAAGAGTATAAATAGATCTTTCTTATTTTATATAGGTTTTCCAACTTTGTTTATTGGTTAATTCTATCTTTCAAACCAATGGTACATTAGTCAATGCTTTTTTCCTATTTCAATGACTTCTAAATTTAGTTTTGGGTTTTCTGATCCAGTTTCTTTTAGTTATTTTCCTTTTTCTACCTTCTTGAATTTAACTCAGCTGATTTTATTTTATTTTTTTTACCTTTTAAAATGATTTTTATCAACAACTGCTTTGTCTATATCTTAGAATTTTAGATATGGGTGTGTTTGCTGTCACTTGGTCATAAATAATTTGTTGTCTACTTCCACTTTCTCTCTAACCATTGTAGTAAGAGGCCTATAAAATGGACCCCACAGATGTCCGCCTCCTGGAATCCTTGTGGGATTCCCTTTCCCTTGGGTGCATGCTGGATGTAGTAATGCCTTCAAACATATAATCACTTGGGAGTTACATATACCACTTGTAAAATTATGAAAGCACTATAGCCTCTGTCTTGCTCACTGTCAATCTCTTTTGTTGGTTCATTCTGAGGGAAACCTGCTGCCACGTCCTGGTGTGGAGAGCAGTGACACAGAATGGGAGAGCAGCATGTAGGAGCCACACCCTGGGATTCCTAGGTAGAGAATTACATGAAAGAAACTGGTTTCCAGCAAAGAGGGAAGACTTGGAGATTGCTACAACCACAGGAACAGACTTACTTGAAAGCAGATTTTCTAAGACCTGTGTGAACACCACCTGTGTGAACTTGGAAGTGGATTCTCCCCCAGTTGAACCTCTCAACTATTATTACTATTTCAAATTCACCTATATTATTAAAATACTGTCCTTAGTAGTAGTTTAACTTTGTTTTATATTTTGTGCCTTATTTCCTGTATCTGTACTTGAGGATGTTTTCACTTATTAGCTATTTTACTTCTTTGTTTTTTCCAGTCAGCCAGGTAGTAAATCACTTAAAATATCTCCAAATAACCATTGACCTTTGTGTCATGAATTTTAAATCTTGCATTAGTTGTTTTCAGTTTCTTATCCTATTGGTGACATTAAGTTATCATTTTAAAGTTCTGTTCAGATTATTCTATGTTGTGCTTTATACTTCTTGTATTATATTTCGTTTTGCTCATGTTGTATTTTCCTTTCATTGTGTTGTTTTACCTTTAGTTCTTTTAATTCTTGGTTGCAAGGCTATATCCTCGGATAGATATTCTTTTATGATACATTTTGAGGACACAGCTATCTTGCAGAGGCTCAACCATGGCCTGTCATGACAAAAGGCTCCCCAGTGTTGGCAAGAGTCACTTGTTATTGGCATCAATCCTGTGTGAACTGATTCATGTCTGGACTTATTTCTTCAAATGCATTATGCAATTCTATATCTGCTTCATATGGAAGAGATCCTATTTGAGTTCCTGGCCAATACAACTTCATCCCTGTTCTTTTTGTTATAGTTTCTTACCTGTGTGCATACTTCAGGAGAACCAAACACAAGGCCAAAAACCACAGATTCTGTGATTTACTGAATGTCCCTGAACCCCGTCACTTCAGTTTTGAATGGTAAGTGAACATAATTAGCTCTGGCCCCTGGATATATATGGCATGGCCCAGAATGCTTAACAATGTAGTACTTCATTTCCAATCAATAGAGAATTATTATTATTTTCTTTTTGCAGGGGAGAGAATGGGGATTGAACTTGGGGGCCATCAATATGTGGGAGCCACATATACAGCCCTATTTTGTATATTATTTAGAGTCAGGGTCTCACTGAGTTTCTTAGCACCTTGCTTTTGCTAAGGCTGGCTTTGAACACATGATCCTCCTGTTTCAGCCTCCCAAGCTGCTAGGATTGAAGGGATGTGTCACTGCACCTAGCTCTCCTTTTTAATTATGGCAATTAAAAAAAATTATGGCAATTTTTGTTTGCTGTTTTACAAACATAAATTTTCTTTCCTTTTATGTGTATATACAGATGACATTGAGAGAGGTTTGAGAAGTTAGCAAATGATCAGGAAATTTGAGTATATAACATAAAAGAGCTCTTCTCTCTTTTTCTTATTTTTATGATTTCCTTTATTTGCTCTGATTTTAACTGTGATTTTTTTTTTCTGTCATTAATGTGGCTAACTCTAGAGTCCCCTAATTCTGATTAGTTTTAATTCATCGATGGTTAGAGAGCTAGGTGCAATATATGAAATGATTCTATAGCACAGTACAAAATATTAAGTTAAATATTAAGTCTCTTCAGTGAAGAATCAAACCAAGTGTTTTGTTAAATCAAGTCAAATAAAAATAAGTAAGATATCTCTTTCTGGTCCAATGGGTCTTTCTTGATTATTACCAAGTTCTCACTGATGCTCAGTTGCTGAAAGGGCAAGAAAAATGACCCTTCGGTAAATGACACTATACTGCTTTATTTTTGTTCAAGAAAACCTGAGATAAGACCATGAATGTAAAGGGTCAACACATTTCCTACTGTAGAAAAATCATGATGGCATGTTTATATTTCATTTGTATTCTAATTATATTACATGAAGACTGTTTTTCAAGATATGCACACATGCATAAACAATTTCTGTTATTCTAGGCACTGAATTGTAGTCAAGCAATTCATCTGTAATATAAGTTAGCTGAAATCCTCTTTAGCTAACTCAAATATTGGCTGAGATGATAATGTATCCTAATTTGTTCAATACAAATTCAACCATAATGTTGCAATTTTGCTATTAAAAAAACTATTTGCAAAGGTATTTGATGGCTACAGGAATATTTAAGAACCAACTCAAGCACTTCATTTTAGTTAACTTTTTACAGAATTGGTCTCAAATGATGCAAGGACATTGAATTCTGGTAACAAATAAGTGAGGACTAGTAAGCTCAATTTTTTTTTTTGAAGTGGGGAGACTTTACCCTTCACAACACACATTTGAATCAGTGGAGTAATAGAAATATAGAGTGACTTATCTTCTACTCTTTTTGCCATTTGTAAGAATAATACACTATTGTATTGCTCTGTTGAGATGTTTGGGATCCCTTTACAATTGTGAATCAGTAAAAGATGGACTTTGAAAAGAACAACTTTCCTGGTTTAAACAATATGCAAAATCTGCTGTCCTACAGAACTCTACAGAACTGGAAGCTTTGAGTGGCAAAAGGAGCTCTTCAGTTGAACCCTGTGCCTCCCTCTTTATTGCATAGCCTATTTGTTTTTGAAGGCTGCAGTAATAAATTACTACAAACTGGATTGCTTAACAAAAAGAAACTATGCTCCCATGGTTCAGGAAGCCAGAAGTCAGAAACCAAGGAGTCAGCAGGGTTGGTGCTATGTCATAAATCCCTTCCATCAAAATCTTGCAGTTGTGCCTTTGTAAAGCTCTGCTTTGCAGCCTCTCAGGAACACACTACCTGTGATTATCTCTTAGCTCCTGGTAGTTGACCACAATCCTATCATTGTTTGACTTTAAGCACATCACCACACTTTGCTTCCATTTTCATATCACTTTCTATTCTGTGTGTGTCCTTCTGTCTCCAATAAGGACAATGTCATTGGTTCCCAGCCAACCCTAACCCATGATGATGTTATGTATATCCTCAGCATAATTACATTTACAAAGACCATATTTCCAAATAAAGTTACATTATAAAATTCTCAGTGGATATAGATTTTGGGATGATACACTATTCAACTCTACCATACTTGAGATTTCCCTTTTACTGTTATTATCACCAATGTTCAGTGTGTATGCAAGCGTGTGTGTGTGTGTGTGTGTGTGTGTGTGTGTTAATCTAACCTCACTCTCACAGCATAACCGTCTTCTTGGCCACAGCTGATTGGCTTCTTTTGAAATCAAACCAGTCTATGCCAGTAAGCACTCCTTTTCGGGGGAATTTAAAATTAAATCAAGAAATTCCAACTCTGTTGTGAATGCAAGAGTTATTAAATAAGAGCTCTGAATGACCACTTAATGCCATGTGCAATGCAGAAAAACTGTTGGCACACAGAGACAGAGGATGGAGCCAGGAATCACAAGAGAACAGAAATAGAAAATGAAAGAATTACTATTTTGTGTAAAGGCTATTATTCTGCTCTTTTCCAAGGTGTCTGATGGTATATCTTTTTTTCTTTTCATTCTCTCCTTTTTTTTTTTTTTGGTTTGGTTTCTAATATATTGTATAGTCTTACAATCAGCCCCTAAATCCCACTACATTTTGCTATAGGAAGGTCAAGTACAGTTCTGTTATATGATTCTAAAAATTTTTGAACATGTATAGCATCTTTTGTAGATATTAGCAATTAGGTATGTATTACATATGTGAAACCTCTCATATGTGAAACTAGGGAGTCAGCAGTGTTGGTCATAAATCCCTTCCATCAAAATCTTGCAGTTTTGCCTTCCTAAAGCTCTGCTTTGCAGGCTCTGAGGGACATTCTGCCTGTGATTATCTCCTAGCTCCTGGTGGCCAGGTAAAAAGAAAATCAAGTTAAGACTTAAAGGTGCCAATGGAGGATGAACTTTGCACCTTTCACATCAGTGATACTTCATTCCAGGACTCTCATTTGCTTGGAGCTTGGCAGGGTCTGTCCTTTATCTCTCTGCCCTCCTGTCTCTCTCTCTCTTCTCCCTCCCTGCCCCCGAATTTGTTTTTTTGGTAAAAGTTTATTTTTTGATACATAAACATACAAGTTAGCCCACAGACTCCACATAGAGTTCTGGAGAATTTAGTACTTATTTGAGTACTTATTTGAGTACTGATTTGAGATTCAGAGAATTTAGAAATGCGTATATAAATATTATAAAATTTATGTTGAATGTATGTTAATATTTTAAACTCACTCAAATGTGTAGTGTGCTTTTAATCATTATTGTAAACCTTCAATTCAATAGTTTCCCTATTAAGAGACTCAATTTAAATCACAAAATAGTTATTGAGCACTGCATTTAGGCTAGATGCTCTACAAAGTGTGAGACCTTCAGGATACAAAGAGAAAATTGGAAATCATAGGGATGTTGGCAGTGTCCAAATGATGTAACATAAAAAACTCTGTTCAAAATTCATGATTATAATTGCTGAACACTTAGTATGTACCTGATAACTTTCTATGAATTTGTGACTTATTTAATCATTAAAACAATCTAAAGAAAAAAAGTTACATCTTATTACCATTATACTAATAAAAAAAACTAAGGCATTGAGAGACTACGTGAACCAGCAATATCACAAGGTTGTGGGAATGGTGCTGGAACCCAGCTGGTGTGTCTCCCAAGCCTGCGTGTGTGACTCTGATGATTTCTCATGCATGTTAAGGGGTACTGGGATGTCCAGTTTGCTCTGTCCATGGCAAGAGATCTCTTCCCCAAGAAAGTAGCATTCCAACCTAGTCTTTGAAGATAACTTAACCGAGATCAAACATTTGAGTGAGAACATTCTCAGAAGAGGGAAAAAAAATGCAAAGGTACAAAAACATAAACGATTGTGGCATATTTTTGAATGAGAATAAAATGGGGACAATTTAAGTCAGCTAAAGAGATGAATGTGTACAGAAGCAATTTAAAACAATAATAAATGTAAGATACGTTTGGAAATTTTTCAAGTCTTTATTTTTCCATTGGATCCTTAGCATTTTAATATTCTATATATATATATTTTTTACTTTGAGTATTTTTTTTTTAGTTTAACAATACTTACCCTCACATTTAGCTTTGAAATGAACACAAAAGCAATGCATTCTTTCAAGATGCCTTAGATTTTCCTATTGGATTTGCTTAGCAGAAAGTCTTTTAATGTCTGAACTATATTCATTGTTCATTTTTAAGGATGTGACATTGTAACTGAGGTCAATTACCCATCGTCATTTTATAGTGCAAAGACTTTTCACAAAGTGATCACACTTGTAACCAGCACCCAGAGCAAGTAAGAGCTTCATTAGCACTTTCAGAGTCCTCTTTTGGTCACTGCATCCCCACAGACTCCTCCTGATTTCTGATTTCCTTCCAGAATTCTCAAACTACAGATTAGTTTTACATGTCTTTGAACTTTCTGTAATTAGAATCATATCCTATGCATTCAATGCTGTTTTTTCTGCTAAACATTGTATCTATGAGATTAATTCATCATGCTGCTTGTTGTATGATTTTTAATTTATGAGCATCCACATGTCACTTTTTAATACCTTAACCATATTTATTTTTACATTTCTGACAAACTATTTTATAAAATTAATTTTTCCAAGCATGAATACACATTGCTTCTATTGATTTAGCTAACTTACCTAGTGATCAAATTTTTATGTGTTTTTGAATTTTGTATTTTAGAGTTATATTGAGGCAGATGTTTTTAAAGTTCCTTCCAATTTCCTTTCCTGTGTAAGTATAAGGTGATTGTGCCCTTAATATCTGCAGACCAGTAGGTGTCGTGGAGCAGGCCTGTAATCCCAGCAGCTTGCGATACTGAGAGAGGAGGATCATGAGTTTAATGCCAGCTTCTGCAAGGCGAGGTGCTAAACAACTCAGTGAGACCCTGTTTCTAAATAAAGTACAAAATAGGGCTGAACTGGCTCAGTGATTGAGTGCTCCTGAGTTCAATCTTTGGTACCCTCCCCGCAAAAAAATCTGCAGATCTTCAGGCCTCAATTCTTAATCCATCTCCCCAAAATATTCCAACACTCATACTCATGTATAAGTTTGGTAGCTTTTATCTTATGAAATTTGATAGTTTAGTAACTTTACTAAGCTTATGTGGTTGTTAAAATTTGCATTTTGATTACTAAATGCATTTGGCCTAAATGAACAGTGTTATTTTCTATGGGGGTGTTTTATGAAACTAAACATTAAGCTATAATAGATTTTGTAATCAAATACAATTAAAACATAAGTGAATTTTGTTAAATTCTGATTCTTTGGTGTTATCCTGATAAAAAGGGAGAAAGAAGATAAATCAAATAAATAATTATGCCTCTATGGATAAAAAGGGAGAAAGAAGATAAATCAAATAAATAATTATGCCTCTATTCCCCCATGTTACTTTAGTGGTCATAAAATAAATAACAGCAGAGCTTAAAAAAATAAACTCAAACCAAAAGACATAAATACACTTAGGGCAGACTGCATTCCTGCAGAATTGATTTCTAGCATTATAGAGCCAAGAGTTTAAATACCAGGCACTAAGTTGAACAGCTCTTTGACCTATTGTCAGGAAAACCCCATCAATTTTCCCTATCTCCATGACTACAAATAATTCTAACTCTAGGGAAGCTCTCTTTCTCAATTCACAAAATAACACACAGCTCTGAAGTGATCCATTATAACTTAGCCCAGGAGAAATAACTGTTTTGTCATTAAGAGGTCTGATCAAAACACTGTAGGCAATGAGCCAGTCAGCTGAGAGGGACTTTATGACTTATTATATCCCAATGCTTACTTCTTCTAGAAATTGAACATAAGCATATGATTGTTTACTAGAGTGGAGCTAAAGTCATACTAAGCCCTGAATACTTGGGTTCATTAGTTTGGCAGACACACTCTGAGATGAATGCAAACTAATTCCTTTCTTCCATGTTCATATTAGTATTATTTTTATTATGAGAGGATTTGTAATAATTAAATGGAAGCCAAAGTTAAATCTCCCTATGGACCTAGAATTTTTGTTATTATCTACATTATATTTCCAATATAGAAGTTTGTTTTATACCAAACTTCTTACAAAAAGCCAAGTGTGTAGTTGCAGTTTTATGTTTACATAGAGAATTTTATTGTGTCTCAATGAATTTTAGACATACAAGATTTAGTGCTCTGTGGTGAACTTGAGTCTAGTGCCTAGGACAGTGCTTGTCACTGATCATTCTGAAATTCGAAATGTAGTGATACAGTTGAAGGGTCTGTGGAAATTAGAAAGCTTTCAAGACTGGTAAATTTTATTTTACCTCATCAATAAATCATCTCCTGCCCAATCTAATCCTGTAGGAGATCTCAGATTTATTCCTTTTCCTTCCATTGTCAATGTTGCTCTCCAATCAAAACCAAGTTCTTCCAGTCAGGCAACGTCTTATCCTCCTTACTGGACTCTCTTCTCTCTGTTTCAGTCTCTCTCCAGCTCATCATACATACCATCAGAAATGTTTCTACAATCCAACTTTGATCATGAGAAACTGTCTCCTTATCTATGGAATACAATAGTCTTCCTAGCACATTTATGAATTTCCAAATTTGACCCCAGATTTCTTTCTTAATCACCTTGCCTAGATTCCCTAACAGCCCTTACTGTTAAGTTATACCAAATTTGTACATAGTTTCTAGCATTGTACATAATCTTTATATTTATATTTTGACATGTCTGATTTTGGCTTACATTGCCCTTTTATCATTAGCATCTCGCAGATTAAGTGTTGTTCATTTAAATCTCATAGCTTCGGGCATTTTTTGCATACCTCTATTATAATACTTATTGTATTACATTTTGGATTAGTATTCTATATTGAAGGGAACTCATGGTAAGTTGAAAAGTCCTCTCCACAGCAAAACTAGTTCATAAAGTTTGAAAAGGTGATTGCTCTACTAAATGAGCAGATATTAAAGTAAGAAAAGACACATAAAAAACAAGGAGACATGATACCACCAATGAACATAATATTTTCCCAGTAGATGACCCCAGAGACATGAAAATATTTAAACTGCCTGAAAATTTCAAACCACTCTTTTCAGGAAGACTGACAAACTTCAAAAACAACATAAAATTCAACAAAATGAAGAAATAATAAATGACCAAAATTAAAAATTTAACAGGGAGAATGAAATTATTTAAAAAATAGAAAATCTTATGCTGAAAAATACAATAAATGAAATGAAAGAAAATGCATTACAGAGCATTTGAGAGCAGAATTAATCATTCACAAGAAAGAAGTTGTGGACTCAAAGACAGTTTATTTGGAAATATGCACAGAAGATAAAAGGAGAAAAAATGAATAACCCTCTAGAATTTATGGAACGATCAATAGAACAAATATCCTAAATTCTCTAAAGAGAAGAGAGAGACAAAGGAGTAGAAACCGTAAAGAAACAATAGCATAAAACTTTCCAAATATAGGGAAAGATATAAATAGCTTTTCATTGGAAGGTCTCTAATCAAATACACTCTTATTAAAAGTACACTGAGCCATTTTAAACAAGCTGTCAAAAATCAAAGACAAATAGAAGATACTGAAAGCAATAAGAGCAAAAAAGCATATCACATACAAGGAAGTGCAAATAATACTAGTAGCGTAGTTCTTAGTAGATAACTTATGGGCCAGGAGAGAGGGGAATGATGTACTCAGTCTGAAGGACAATATTGCCAGAAAAGTTGAGAAAAGTTGCTGAATCTAGCAAAACTGTTCTTCAAAAGTGAAGAAGATAAAAAGTTTTCCAGACAATAAGAGCTGATAAAGTTTACCACTATCAGATTTATCTTAATAAAATGCTAAAGGAAGTTCTTCAAACTGAAAGAATAGGGCAGTGACTGGCAGCATGAAAACACATGAGAGTACAGAATTTATTAGTAAAGGTAAATTAATTAAATTCAGAACATTTTAATACTGTAATGGTGGTATGCAAATTACCTAAATCTCTAGTATAAAATCTAAGAGACAAACAATAGAAAGAGCAAGGAAAACAAGTTATATTTTTAAAATGATAAACAAAATCAATAAGACCTTAGTTGGACCAGAAAAGAAGATTCAAATAAAATCAGAAATATAAGAGGAGATACCAATACTGATACCAGAGAAGTACAATGTATCACAAAAAATTCCTGTCAACAATCATATGCCAAAAATTGGATAACTAGAAAAATGGGTATATTTTTAGATACACAAGTGTATCAAGATCAAATCAAAAGAAATAGAATATTTTAACTGACCAATAATGGGTAAAGAGATGAATCAGTAAAAAATCTACCATCACATCTAGGACTGGATGCCTTCACAACTGAATTCTACCAAAGAACTAATACCAATCCTGTTCAAACTCTTCCAAAAAATTAAAGAGGATGGAACATTTCCAAACTCATTAGCCAGTACTAGCCTCATACCAAAGGCAAACAAGGACAATACAAGAAAACTCCAGTTCAGTATCTCTGATCAACATGGATATAAAAATCCTCAACAAAATACCGTCAAACAAAACTCCAAGGCACATTAAAAGGATCATTCGTTATGATCAGGTGGGACTTAACACTTGGATGCAAGGATGGTTCAACATACATACATAAATAAATATAATACACTACATTAAAAGAATGAAGGACAAAAAGAATGTGATTTTCTCAATAGATGTACAAGGGAAAGGCATTTAATGAAATTCAACATTCTTTCATAACACTTGTACCAAATTAGGTATGTACCTCAACACAATAGAGAGCATAAAAGAGAAGCCCACAGCTAACAGAACATTCAAGGATGAAAAGTTTAAAACTTCCTCCTAGGCGAGGAAGGCAACAAGAAAGCTCACTTTCAAAACTTCCATTCAATGTGGTACTTGAAGTCCCAGCCAGAACCATCAGCCAAAAGAAAACAATGAAACCACAATATCCAAATCAGTAAGGGAGTAGTTAAATTTCTCTGTAGATGACTGCCACCTTACATATCAAAAATACTAAAGATCCAGCTCCCCCTGCTCCCTCCCCCAAAATGTGTTCTGCGTGTATGATAATTTCTGCAGGTCTGGAATGATTTCAATAAAATAAAACTAGAAGAAGCAATGCAAGACATATGTGGAAAAAGCTATCAATCTGCCGTTCTGTGATTCATGTACATCCCTGTGGAGAGGCCAGCCTTGGGTAGTAGGTGATCGTCCTGGCTGTTCTTGTGGTGTCTAGGCCTTACTGAAGTCTTAAAACTCCTTGGTAAGAAAGAAGCAAAGCCTATGGGGACAGAGAAAGTTGAAAATGCAGATTACCTGGGATGAAGGAAAATTCCATATTCTAAAATGGGAACATCTCATCCCAGACATTTAAGGCTATTATTTCAAGCCTTAATCAAGACCCAGGATCCTGGATAGGAGGAAGGGAAACTCCTTGAGGTGTATTAAAGGGCAAAGCTGATAAAGTCAACAAAACTGAAGGAAAATTTCTTCAGGTGTTACTTTTTTAATTTCTATTGTTTAACTTATATAACTGTTTGAGCTAATGGATCCTTTAAGATTTTGTACCTTTTTAGAAACTGACAGGAAATGAAGTGTACCCTTTATTTAGTATAAAAATATTTAATATTTGTTCATCGCAAAATAGAAGTAAAATTCTTTGAGCTGTGTAGACATTTCTTTTGAGAGTTTTTATATTGATTCTTTGGCATGGGCCTTCCCATCTTCCCACCTAGAAAGAAATAGCACTGCCTTCTCCTATTTACTTCTGGATGGGATGTACTGAGTTTCTCTCCATTTCTGAAATCTACTGGAAATAATAGAAACATCTTTATTCCCCGTTTTCAAGTGCGTGGAAAAACTAGCCATAATTTCTCTTAACTCATTAGTTGGAACAGTAATACTAGTTCACTGGAAATGACACATTGCTTCAAAAATTTTGTGATTAATATTAAAACTACTGTATTAATTAATATTAAAGGCCCTTTCTGCCATATTCCATATCATTAATGATGACACAACTATATCCACAATGCCCTCTTGTCTCTGTGATGCCTACTCTCCTGTAAACAAGGTTCTGCCCCTGCTTTCCTGAGTTAGTCCCTTTTAGTCTTTAGGCAAAAAGTTAAATAACTGAGTCTATATTAATGCATTCCTTTTCGAAATAGTTGTTCATTTAGTCCACAGTTTTGAAAGTAGCTTTAAAAACCTTGATAAGCTGAAATATTTGAAAATGCTTGAGTTCTGACAAAAATTATATTGAAGTAAGTTTATTTCAGCCCATTGATATAAAAGCTCTATATTATAAAGGGGGATAATTCTGAGTTCTAAGGTTTTTATCTCCTAACAAATAAATGTTGCACTAGGATTCTGGCAACCCTAGTCTTTTTAAAATCCATGAAGATCAAATTTCTCTGACCTATGCTCAAAGATCTAAAAATCAAGAAATAATTTGGAATAAAATGATTTTTGATACATATTCAAAAACATTTTGTTTGTAAAGTAAGATTATAAAACAATGTTAAAATCTTTATTTCAACACAATATATTATTTTACTTAGACGTGATTACTGAGGCGATTTTTTTATGGTGCACTCATATTTACTCAGTCTTTAAATTTGACACTGCACATTTATTTTCTATTCGCATTTTTCTTAAGCTTCTTAATTATTATATAGTCAATTTAATGCACAAAAGTTATTTTGTCTTAGAATTTTAGAGAAATATTACATACAAAAAAAATGTCATTTCTTTATTGTAGTCATCTATCATTGCTGTATGTGACTTCTGGTTCAATTTGGTAGTTCATGCTACATTTTTCCAAATGCAAACTATTTCTTATTTTATAGGATGGAGGGGAAAAAAGAGATTCTTTTCTACTCAGAGCCAAGAATTCATAATGCACATGTTATTAGAGTAGGATTAAAGCTAAGATTCCTTACTTAATTCAGATGCAGTTCTCTTTTTTAAGGTAATGACTAAATATAAAATAAAAGTAATATTATTTCAGATTTCTTTTTAGAGGCACCTCATTAGTTTTTCTTGATTATGTCTCCTTATCTGCACTTTTTATGATTTATCCCTTCAAACACTCCATTACATATATTCTAAATTAACCTGTTTCTGCTACTTTCTCAGTTCTGCCTCCTTCAAAATTAGATTTTGTCTATTTGTCATTTTTTTATTTTGGAATCACACTACTAACTTTCATCTAAAATTTAGCCTTACTCTGAAATATTCAGAGCTTGCTTTGAGAATTTGGGTAAAGACCTTTTCATGGATTAATTCTGGAAACAGTACTGCTGTGTGACATCAATATTCTGTAATATAGCACAGGACCCATAGGACTCTCTTAAATATTTCACAATTTCAATTTGCATGTTTCTTTCACAGAGATGGATACCTACACCATCATTGTAAATTATCTGAAAAACAATAACATGATTTAGCTGGAAGTGCCACTTTTCCTGCATTTTACATACATTTTTCACTTCATTATGAACTAGACAGGTTTAGTTGTAAGTTGTGACAATTATCATATTTGTTTCCATGATATGTCAAGATTTTTTAAAAAACTTAGTTCTTTAAGGCAGACTAATAATCATTTATTTTGGTAAATGTACATATATTAGGGACAGCCAGAGCTGAGAAATATATATTTTAGATATAATGATCAGATTTCCTTTTGTGAACACAGATTATTTTTTACAGAATAGACTATCCATTTTAATAAATTGATGTTTCAATTCCCTCTTAAATTTTCTATACAGGAAATCAGATTAATATTTTGTGCTCAGCCAGGAAAATTCTGATGGGAGTCTCTCCTTTTGCAAACAGGACTCTCTATGCTCAATAAAAGTAAATATCCATACTTATAGGTCCTTTCTAGAGAAAGGAAGCACATCACTGAGGATAGATAAAGGACACAGATGATCACAATCCCAATTTATCTCCTTAGAAATGGGCAAGAAGTACCCAAAAAAGACCATTTTAAATTTTAAATCAAACAACATTAGATGAAGTCCTTTAGTGACCAGAAGAAATTCATTGCCCACTGGGCATATAGTTTTCACAGATCCATCCCGCACTAGTCTCTGCATGTAAATCTGCCCTAGAGCTCCACAGAGACTCAGTTCTACATGCAGCTAGCTTAAATGTCCCACTTCCTCTTTACTGCTTATGTTTTCCAGTTTCAAGTTTATTTATTAAAAATGCATGAACTCTCTCACTGAGCTAGGAACACCTTTGGAAAAGCAACATAAAAATGAGTGGATACATTGTTAAAATGTAATATAGGAAAAGCAAAAATGATCCGTATCTCTGTACAAATGAAAAACCTAAGAATAGAGGAATTTAGATTACTTGCTCAAAATCATAGACAATGGAATTATGTTCCTAAGTTCAAATGTACATATCCTCATGAAACACATATTGCTTATACAAAAGTACCTCTAGAAAAACTTTATTGAAACCCTGGAAATCTTATACTTGTTTAACACTTCAGCTTATGGTATTCATTATGCAATTCTTTGTTAAATTTTAGAAATAAACTGAAAGAGAAAACTCTTCAATTTCACATAATATTCTAAAAATTTTATAAGGTAAATAATGCCTTCTTACTGAGGGTTATGTAAGAGTGTGAATAATAGATAAATAGAATTGTTTTCAAGATATAAAGTTTTTGAAATCTCTCATTTAACCTTAGGAGTAAGCCCAAATTCTACAGCAAGTGACTAAAATTCATGATAATGCATTCATATTTCAACAAAATAGTAAAAGGTTTTCATAAACTTATGCTAGTGATTGACTTTGGATAATTAATAACATCAAAATGAGATTACAAATTATGGGTCAATATACATTTAAAGGAGTCTTTGGAAATAATGTATTGACACATTATCAGTTTTAAGTATTTAATTAAAATGTATTAATTTGAAGTGTCATGTTTTGTTCTCTCTGGATCTGCTTCTAGAGGCATCAATTTTTTATTTGTTTCTTTATGCAACTTCATTGATATATTACTCAAACAGTGTACATTAGCCAATCCAAAAAAGTAAAACCATTGGTTTGGGGTTTATTCACAAAACAATTTTAGAACATTTTCATTACCTTAAAAAAAACTTTACCATTCAGCTATCAACTCCCTATACTTGCATCATCCTACACTTCAGCCTAAGCAAATATTTCTGTCTGCATGAATTTTCTTTCTTACTATGGACTCTCTCTCTCTCTCTCTCTCTCTCTCTCTCTCTCTCACTCTCTCTCTTTGTGTGTGTGTGTTGTTTGTGGGTAGTTTATAGATTACTGATTCAATCTTTTCATTTGTTAAAGGTCTATTCAGATTTTATATTTTTTCTCAGTCAAGTTCAGTAGTTTGTATTTAAGAGTTTGTTCTTTTTACATGAGTTTTCCAGTTTGTTGGTGTTGTTTGCAATATTACATAATAATCTTTTTTATTTCCATAAATACTGTAATAATGTTAATCTTGTTTCTTATTGCTCTATCTATTGTGAAAAGGAGGGAATTAGAATCTCCAGCTATTAATGTTGATTTTTCTATGTATCACTCCATTGCCATCAGATTTTGCTTTATGAGGCCAGGAAAGTAAGTTTTGATGAATAGATCTAAGTACATGTTCTAATACTCAGTGTCTCTGCTGGTGTACATTAGGAATGTTTCCCAAAGCTCCCCACTCTGTGTTAAAGATTTAGTCCCAAGCCCATGGCACTACTGAGAGGTGGTAGAACCTTTAAGAGGTCGCACATACTGGAAGGTCTCCAATCACTGGGGGTGTACCCTACAAAGGGACCTTGTTCTCCTTCTCTTTTTCACTTTCCAGCTCATTTAAATTGAGAAACTTGCACTCTTATATGTTCCCACCTTAATGTACTGCCTTGCCACAGGCGCAAAAGCAATGGGGCCCAACTGACCATGAGCTAAAATCTTAAAAACTAGAATCCAAAATAAGCCTTTTCTATTTTATATAAAAATAGCCATCATTCTAAAGGAACTAATACATGGATTTCTACAGATATCTATATCTATCCACGCATTTACTTGGTTGATTTAAAAATTGAGATACAAATTCATGTTTACACATAACATGTAAGAAGCTTTGTGGACTTAGGGAATCTCATCTAAGGAAAAAATGATTATATAGCTTCTGTGGATGAACTCAGGTATACTGGGCTATTCTTAAGGGCTCTAGTAGCATGAACACTTTCCAGTTTCTTGTCTCATGAACCACCATTTGTTATAGTCATTTTGTGAGAGGTCCTTGCATTTAATCTTGCTAAGAATTTACCAAACTAATTTGGGAAATCATGGTTATCTGGTTGTTCCTTATAAATATTAGTGGCCTCTCATGACTGAGGTAAAGTCCCTTGTCTACAATATAGCATTGTGTAACCATGAAACCATGTCCCAGGATGAATTCATATAAACATTTACAAGCAAAAAGGCATCAGATGTTTTAAGTTCCCTAATCCAAAAGGCTGAGGAAGATGCCAGCTCAACTGAGCTGTCCCCAGAGCTGCTGCTGGTATGTGGGCCCTGCCATACCCTTTCTTCCCAGCACACCACCCTGCCCTTCTTTGCCCTGTACTCAGATGACCAGCTTTACTTTATAAGATGTTAAACTTGAAATTATCATGTTTTTCCTTGTGCCTCTGTAATATTTCTAGGGACTCAAACGTCCTCCAGTAAAATAATTTTAACATCCTTATGCTAATGATCCAGCTAAATTGTTCATGTAGTTAGTTGCAGTGATGTTTCTGTTGGTAGTCCATACACTCCTGTGCTTATTTTAAAACTATTGACTACTCCTTGTGTTTCTGTTGTGTTTGTTTTGGTACTGGGAATTTAACCACTGAGCATCCTCCTCAACCCTTTTTACATATTTCTTTTTTTATTTTGAGACAAGGTCTCAGTAAGTTCCTTAGGGCCTTGCTAAGTTGCTAAAGCTGGCCTCAAACTTGGAATGCCCCTGCCTCAGACTTCCAACTAGCAAGGATCACAGGTGTGTGCCACCATGCCTGGGAGAAACTATTGAGTACTCTTGAATTGTATATTTTTAATGAGGTTACTTCAAACGTAAACTAATCATTGGTATAGTTTCATTAAAGTGGATTCATACATGCAGGTACACACATAAACATTCTCTATACATCTATGCAGCAAAAATTTAAAATAATTGAAAACACCTTGGGAAGTCCTTTCTTTCAAATTAGGAAAATTTTGGAGTCTCTTTAATCTGTGTATTATGAAAATTTCTCAATATTCCTGGAATATTTATAATGGCTTTCTCTAGTTTCCTATTGTGTTACACATGTTTTTTCCTGTTATAAGTCTTTGGATATTCTAAGCTCTTTTGTTCTAAAATTCTAATTTCTGTTTTTTGAGGATATTCTACTAATATTAATAATCTACTGAGTTTTTCTGCTCATGTCTGTGTTTATATTTTCCAATTTTCATCTTATCAGATATAGTCAAAATTCCTAGATAGAAACATTTAATTTGAATCATCTTAATCCCACAAAATGGTGCAAATATATACACATCATAGCCCATATATCATTCATAAAATATTGGGGGATATTTTTGCCATACTTAAAATTTGATAGACATATTCAGAAATGGTAGAATTTGTTCAGCTTATGTAATATTAAATGTAATCATTTTAAAAAGTAATTGTGATTTTGTTGATTTAATAAGCAAATAGGATTGCTTGGTCTATCCAACTTGAAATCTACTTAAAATAATATGGGTTTATGGATTAATTTATGTAAACACAAGTGCTAAAATAATTTAATTAAAATGTGAAAGAAGTTATAATATTTGTTTTAGTCAGCTTTGTCACTGCTGTTACCAAAAGACCTAACAAGAACAATTTTAGACAAGGAAAAGTTTATTTGTTACTTGTGGTTTTAGAGGTCTCAGTCCATGGACAGCCAGCTCCATCTCTTGGGGCTCGAGGTAGGACAGAACATCATGGCAGAAGAAGTGGCTCAGGACATCACACCAGAAAGCAGAGAGAATCTGAGAGACCTCTTATTACCATAAACAAAATATGAACCCCAAGGGTGTGCCATTGACCCAGCTTCTCTAGCCATGCCCTACCTGTTTGCAGTTACCACCCAGTTAATCTCAATCAGAGGATTAATGTACAAATTAGGTTCAGGATTCCATAACCCAATCATTTCACCAAACTTGCTTGCATTGTTTCACACATGAGCTTTTGGAGGACATGTCATGTCTAAACAATAACAATATTTTTGCTTAATAAAGAAAATAATAAAACTGAAATATGCTAAAATATAATCTACATATATCTAAACTTTTATCTGTGTACATGTGTATTTATGCATGTATGTATGTGTGTATGCAAGGATATAGATGTATGCATGTACATATATATGTTTTATGCATGTATATGTGTGGGTTGTATGTGTATGTGTGTAGCTTATGCATATTTATATGTGTATATGTATATGCATATCTATGTATGGTGTGATAATGTATATATGTGTGAGCTACACATGTACATATGTGCATGTATGTGTACATGTGTGGGTTATGAGTATATGTGCATACATATATATATAGACACAAGTATATATGTGTGGATTTTATGTGTATTTATGTGTATGTGTATGTATGCATGAATGTGTGTGTGTGTGTGTCAGTGCATTCAGTTAAGCAGATAATTGACTATTTATCCTTTACTTCTTTCTCTATTTTTTATCTTCCACTAAAGATGCTAAGTGGGATATTTGCTTTCAAGCTGTGGGTGACCAAGTGTTTGAGTTGTAGCTGATGTGACATGGGAGGATCTTCCAAGGAGCTTCTGGAAAAGCTTTGGCTTTTTTGATAAAAGTGATGGATGGATTTGAGATGTCTTTCCTCCTACCAACCTCAATGAGTATTTTGTATTCAAGGTTGTTGCTGGCATCTGGACAAAATAAAGAGAAAAGAATAGGGCGAGAGAAGTCAACATGCTAATAGGAGTGAGGCAGACAGGTGGAGCCTAAGACCTTGATGTTTAGCAACTGAACACTGCCACAACTGCCTGCTTTGAAGTTCTTGCTTTGAGCCTAAATAACTGTCAGTCAGGTTTTCTGTTATTTGCTGTCACAACATTCCAAATGCTAAGAAGGAGTAGAGAGAGGGAGAAGGAGGGAGGGAGGGAGGGGGCGAGAAAGAGAAATAGACAGAATTGTTTACCATATCTCCATCCATAGTTTTATGATTTAAAATTTTTCCTCAGCAAGATTATTAAATGTAAGCAATACATTTAAGAGTTTCAATGCCAAGAATTTTTTGTAAAAGTTGATTGAAATTTGAATTATAATGAGTTGAATTAACACTAGATATACAGTTTAATATTTCCTTATTGTTTTGTGCTATTTCAGGACCAAAGTACTTTACAGTAAATTTCCAGTAGTTGGCATAGTAAGTGATATTTGCAAACTAATATAACTGACCCTGTGTTTCAAATCTAAAATTTGTTTTTACTGAAAGAAAATTACCCCACTACACAATCACTCTTGCACAGGAGGAATACAAAAAAATCTGGGACTGAGATTTTTTTCCACCTGACAATTATAAAATTTTTGCATACTGATATAGAACTGAGCAGTAGACAGTCTTAGAAACCTTCAATTGACTTTAATATGCAGAGTGATGAGGAAAGATATATACTGATTATATACATAAGAAAAACAAAATCACAGCTTACAAAATGATATTTAATGCAAGATTCCTCTGGATTCCTTTCATTGTATATGGATGTATTTTTCCATTGAAAGAGCAACATCATATTTCACTAGTTCTCATGTTCTTTGTAGTCTAACCAGCTCACTGTAAATCATCCATCCAGCTAGGAAACAAAGGCTCACAACCATGAAAATCAAGTGGAACCTGAAATTTCCAACTACTTTTTTTACCTTTCCCCAGTGATAAACTTGGAAAGAAGATTTCCAATTTAAATTCCTATGCTGTTAATCTTCTTGCTTTCTAATCAAATTTATAGATGACTGTGTGAAAAATAACATTCAATGGCAGTTGAATTCTTTGCCCCAAATCCTGCATATAATTGATTACACTCTTTGGGAAGGGTGACCCTGATGAGATTTATATAATGAGATTTATTCTTATGTTTTATATAAAAACATCACTATATCTTTCTCTACAAACAATTATTGCTTTTCCTCACCCTAGAGGGACATGTTGCTGAAAATAATAAGTAGTTCCATTTTCTATTTGAGACACATTGTAAATTGGTGTTTATGATTTTTTAATTATCATTAGTTGAAACCGTCTCAACAGCTGCCTTCAAAGATCTGGCTATTGTGAAGGCAATGATTCATGCTCAGTTATGAAGCTCAAACAAGGTTCATTTACTACCTAAAATATGTCCTTGACAGACAGAGGCTGTTGTATTGTGCTAATTGCTGGGATAATAACAGTCAAATATAAAGTGAGTGAAGAATGGAGTTCTGTATGCTGTGCTTTGCTTTTAAAATCTTTCAGATTCTTGTTCTCTTATAGAAAAGCCTCTCGAGTCTTTACTTGAATTTGATCATTTTTTCAGGATTAACATAAGATGAACCCTAATATGTCATTGATTATTAGATTCCTTTATGTTGTTGGCATGTATTGATCACAAAAATAAATCTTAATTCCATGTCAGTGCAGTTATACAAGGTTTAGAGAATTACAGATTCTAGGGAGGAATTAAAGTATTGTATCTTAAAAAGACATTTTATTTTTCTTAGTATCCATGTTTATCTTAATGATAGAAGCTAAAAATATTATATATACATATATCTATGCATTCAATAAATTTATTTTACCCAAAGAAGTGTATTAATCATTTCTTGCTATTTTAATAATGAAAATAAATTATTTTAACTGCACTTTTCACACAAGAGTATACATCCATCTCAGGGATTCGCTTGGTGAATATAGACAGCCCTACAAATCAGAATGATATGCTCTAGGGTGTCATATATTCATCAATTAGAATGCCAAACTTCCAATTAAATTATAAGCCCCTTATTTATACTTCTTGTTATCCCCTAAAGTATTTTAGGTAAGTTTGTGACTTAATCAATTAACAATGTTTTTCTTATTTCAAAAACATCTTTGGTTATTTACTGAGTTTAGGAATTGCAATTGCTAACAGAGTGAAAACAGAATTAAACACTACTTCACATCTAAACCGAGTCATGATAGATGAATTCAGTTAGATAGCTATTGACATAAAACCTGCAGGGGGAAATAAGAGAAGTAAATCTGTTCTTTGTAATTTGTTAATTAATTGAACAAGGCAGAAATGCACCAAAATTACCTAAAAAACTATATTAAAATTGTAGAATCTGCTGCTAAGTGAGCAAAGCTATTTAGCAGGGCTGATCTTCAACTGCTCCTTGCAGGAATACCTCTCTGTTAAGAAGGAAGGTATTTTCTGTCCTGAAGGTTATAATTTTCAATTGGTAATTCTCCCAGGCACTATCCGAAGCATCTTGATATAATAAATGAATTTCCTTTCTCTAATCACTGAAAGCTCGTAAATAAGTAAAAAAAAAAACAACCTATTTTTTACATGTGCATGTATGCAGACATACACAGATAGAGCAGAGCAAAGAAATACATCATGAGGTAAAGAAGAATTAGTTCACTATGGGGTAGCCTAACTACACAGTGCAAAGCAGGTCAAAAAGGAATAGAAGCTAATAAACATGGATGTGTATTGCATGTCTCCTTCTAGTCAGGAGTCTAGAATATCTTCTAGATTCTATAGAGCACTTTTGTTTTAAAAAAATATAAGTAATTGATCTTTGTATCCCTTCACATTTTTTCAATCAACAATTTTCTGTTTCAGTTGCTATATTTTCAGAATAAAGTGTTCTTGTTCTCTCTCTGTCTCTGTCTCTGTCTCTCTCTCCAGGTTTCCTGCTTCGAGTCACTTAATTAACAGGCATGTTGCATCAGTTATTTGAAATGTTTAATGTTGGAGCAGCAAACATGTATGGAATACATGAACTGGAACATATGAGTGGGGATATGAAGCTGAGCATTTCAATATCAACGGATATTACATGAGTTGAAGGTATGGCAGGAAATAAGGTTTTGTGTCACACTAAAAAGTTGGCTCTTTCACTTTTAGCTAATGTAGTAATGCAGAATCATTGAACTAAATGAAAGCAATGTGACAGATTTTCATTTTAGTAATATCAGTTGTGTTCTGTAAAAGATGAATGGAAGAAGAAAATGCGCAGGAGATACACACACTGTATGTATGTATATATGTATGTATGTATGTATATGAATGCCAGTGGATAGTTGAACTTGGCCGCAATATCAGGTTTGAATAAATTGCCCTGATAAAGTTAGGCTGAATCAAAAAGAAAAAGGACATGGCCTTTTTCTCATATAGCATGGTTGGGAGAATTACTGAATCATGGAAGACTTTAGAGGGTTTTAATAGCTGGAATGACATTTATAGAAATATCTCTGGGAAATCTATGTAGGATTGATTGGAAAGATGATGAGAATAGATAGAGCAAACTGATGAGGAGTCTTTTGCAATAAGTAGAACTATAAAGAACATGTGGCTGAAGCTGGGCAAATTTAGTTATAGAGGAGAGAAAAACTGAAAGTATTTCAGTAAGAGAATATTCTGATCTGGTTACTGTTGTCCACGGTATGAATCTTCTCAGCACTCCCAGGGATACTACTCTAGCCCATGGTACTGCTATCTCTTTTAAATTATCCTAAGATACCACAACATAATTGACTTACTTTTGCCTTTGTTCTCCTAGAGTCTATTCTTTTTTCAGATGTTGTAGTGAGCCTCTTAAAATATAAATCAGATTATATGTTGGTCCTCTGCTGTAAATCTTTTCATGGCTTTTCATCTCCTTACAGGAAAAGCCAGTGCCTCTAACAATGGTCTGCAAGGCCTGTATACTCATTGTACACTTCAGTGTCTCTGGCTGCATACCCCATATCTCCTCTCTCTTTTCTTTAGCCCCATTAAATTCTTGCTTTTCCTCAAGGCTACTAGGCATACTTCTACCTCAGGACCTTTGCACTTGCAGTTTCCTTTGCCTAGAACACACTTTCCCCAGATGTCTACCACCATCAGGTCTTCATAAAGCCCTTTTCCTTCTAAAACTTTTTATCTTCCTTCCCTATTTGGAATTTCTCACTTATGAATACATTTTCTATATATACATGTGCATATATATTAATTTATTTTGCTTATCATTTCTTTCTAGAACTGGAATATTAGCTCTGAAAAGGCAAGTATTCTCTTCTTTTGTACTCACTGTGATGTACCAAATCAGTGTCTAATGCCACTTTATGAAGTAAATGAAAAAAATGCTTTTAAGTCACAGAGAACTAATAAGCTTTGAGTTCTATCATATACTCCAATATCTCCTCAAAATCTCTGAAAATTAAAAAACAAATCTTATAGTTACAAATCTATTTCTCATGGAGGATTTCTGTAGTTTTTCTTAAAGTAATTGCTTAATGTTGTTCTTGAAAAGTGTTATATATAGTTGATTCTCATGATTTGTAGATGTTAGGTTTTACAAAATCATTGTGAATACTGAGTGAATACTAAACCATTTCCATGGGGAAATATACACGTATATTTACACACATACATGAATATACACATATCTCATGTAGATTATAATCTTAAAGAGTCTTCATTCTTATAGATTTGTTTTATTTCACAAAAGAGAAAAATGGCTCAGAAATATTAACTAAGTGACTTGCCTGAGGCCCCTTCACTAACATGCACTAGGGTGGGATTTAAAATCTGTCCAAAGGGCTCCAGAACCAGATCTTCTTGCATTTCACTACACTATCCCCTACCATCTCCATTTTCTGGTTGATTTTATATGAGAGAATCAGCATTGTCTTCTTGGACGCCAGCTGGGAAAAAAAGAATCAGGCAGACAAAATTTTTACAGCTCTGTGTCTATCCCTGAATGATTACAAAAGCATACCAGAAGCATATTGATTTGGGGGTTAAAAGAATTTTATCATGAAGGTGAATTAAAAATATTGAATCTTTAGATATGGCATCTGAATAATGTGCATAGACTGCATTTATATTTTTATGTAGATATGTCATAATGATTAGACTCTTCTGTGTTCTAGAATATTATATCTCAAATAACATAAGTGTTGGGTCTTAATATTATGAGATCAAAAAATTACTTATAGTCCTAGCATTAAGACAAAAAAGGAAAATAAAATGCATATAGACTAGGAAGGAAAAAAATAGAATTCTGTTCCTGGATAACATGTCCATATATGTAAAAAATCCCAAAGATTCAATAACAACAAAATCTTCCCAGAACTAATAAATAATTATAGGAATGTTGCACAATATATGGTTATTTTCAAAAGTTAATCACTTTCCTGTATATCAGTGTATTAGTCAGTGTTCTCCAGAAAAACAAAACCAATAGGATCTGTAGATATAGAGGAACTTTATTATAAGAATTGGCTGACTTGACTATGGAGGTTGGGGAGTCCCACTATACATTGCCTGAAAGTTAGAGAAATGGAGAACCAAAGGTGTGATTTGGTTTGAGTCTAAAGGCCTGAGAATCATGAAAGGCACTGGTGTAAACCATGGAGTTTAAAGACATGGAGAATAAGGAGTACCAGTAGCCATGGGCAGGAGAAGATGGATGTTCCGCTCAAGGAGAGAGAAACACAATTCATTCTTCATGTTCTTTTGTGTTCTATTTAGGTTCTCAATGGGTTGGAAGATGCTCATCCAAACTGATGGATCTTCTTAACTTAGTTTACTGATTAAAATGCTAATTTCTTCTGGAAACACCATCCAAGAAACACCCAGAAATAATGTATTCACAGCTACATGGGCATTCCTTGGTATAGTCAAGTTGACACATTAAAACCATCCATCCCAGTCATCTCAATACAGTCAATTGGTTTTTGACAAAGGAATGAATGTAATGGAATTGAACAAAGATTTTTTTATAATAGACTAGACATTGCACATTCACATGCAAATATCTATATTCAGGGACAGACCTTATGCATTTCACAAAAATTAACTCATATTTGATCATAAACCTAAATGTAAAACACAAACTATAAAACCCCTAGAATATAACATAGCAGAAAACCTAGATGACAGATAACATGCTAAATACTTTTTAGATACAACACCAAAGGTATGAGCCATGAAGGATATAATAGAAAAACTAGACTTTACTGGAGTTAAAAACTCTGCTCTATGAAAGACAGAGTTATGAGAATGAGAAAATAAGTGCCAGACTGGGATAAAATATTGTGAAAAGACACATATGCTAAAGGACTATTATCTGAAAAAAAAATAGAAAAAATAAAAAATAAAAACCCCATAAAATAAAAACAAACATTAAAAAGTGAGCCAAAGGCTTTGACAGATACCTAACCAAAGGAAATACAGATGGCAAATAAGCCACCAGGAAAGCACAAATTAAAAGAAAACTATTATGTACGTACTAGAATGGCCCAAATCCAGAATACTAGAAATATAAATACTACTGAGAATGTAGAACAAGAATTTTCATTTATTTCTGGTGAGAATACAAAACAATAGAGTCACTTTAAGGACAATTTGTCAGTTGCCTACAAAATTAAATATATTTTTTACCAGACAATTTGGCAATTGCAACCCTTTGTGTCTCTCCCAAAAAGTTGAATACTTACAAACACAAAAACTTGAAAAAGGATGTTTATACTAGTTTATTCAGAATTGTATAAACTTGGAAGCAACTGAAATATCCCTCAGTAGGTGAATAAACAAACTTGTGTTACATGCTGACAGTAGAATATCATTTAGCACTTAAGTGGATTATTGGTCCATGAAAATAGAGGAAATTTAACTGCTTACTACCAAATGAAAGAAACCAATCTGAAAATGTTACATACTATTGACTCCAAATACCTGATATTCTGGTAAAGGCAAAACTTCAGAGACAGTGAACACCAGCAATTGCAAGAGTTGCAAGAAGGGA
>CM053411.1:38460190-38492020 GCA_028644305.1 Xerus rutilus | reverse complement strand
TGGAGGCATCACAATAATTAATCTCAAATTATACTACAGAGGTATTGTAACAAAAACAGCATAGTACCAGCATAAAGACAAACATGAAGATCACTGGAATAGAAGACATAAAGACAAATCTACATAGATACAGTCATCTGATCCTTGGCAGAGGTACCAAAAACACACAACACACATTGGAGGAAAGATAGCCTGTTCATTAAAATCCTATTGAAAATACCATCCTAGAGTATCTTTTTTTTTTAAATATTTATTTTTTAGTTGTAGGTGGACAGAATATCTTTATTTTATTTTTATGTGGTGCTGAGGATCGAACCCAGTGCCTCACACGTGCTAGGTGAGCACACTACCACTGCGCCGCAACTCCAGCCCCATCCTAGAGTATCTTAATTACAGAATATTATTTAGTTTCCTGCAGAGAATAATTGGAATTTCCTTTTATCCTTTCTTCAAAAAATTATCTGTAACAACACATGACAGGTAATATTCAACATCAGAATTTTAGAGGGACAATTTCTGATTGGTAGCAATATATGGTATTCATTGAAATAAATCCAAAAGTAATTTATTAAAATTTAATTGTGTCTTCAATGGATCAGCTGGAAATTTTAGGGACAGGGGCAACATTGGTCAACAGCACATCACTCTCAATCTTCATTTGTTTTCAGAGATACTAATGTTGATATGTTGTCTTTTGTAAAAAACAGATTAACTGGGGAATAATCAAATCAACCAAATTAGCATGTTGGCAAAAGCAGTCTCTTTTGATACAAGTTGAAGTCCTTTCCTTTCTGATCTACCATAGGGTCAAAAAGAGAGGTGTTGAGAATACACCTCTTATTTTAGGATATATCTCTCAGTTTGTAATAGCTTGGTTTCTTATCCCTTAGGGTAACAGTGCCCCATATCATTCTGTGTTTAATTTACAATTAGAATAAGAGAGTAATCAAAGTCACATTTAGTTAAACCATCCTACTGTGTCATTAGTACTAATTACTTATGATGTGTATTGACCCAAGCTCAGGAACCATTATTTATGATTTTCTCCATCAAACTTCCATATAATCCTCATTTTCTGGTTTCTATTTCCAATTCTTAAACATATTTGGAGTAAGAAAGAATGGCCTTATAGTTATTACAGTAACTTATTATGATCTGTTATGGATGGAATGTTTGTGTCCCCCTAAAATTCATATGTTGAAATCTTAATCTATAGTTTGACCATATTTGGAGATAAGGCCTGTGTAAAGGTTAAATAAAGTCATAACAATGGTGAAATAATCTCATAGAGTATATGTCTTTATAAGAAGAGGAAGAAATACCAACCCTCTGTATCTGGGCATGCTCAGTAAAGGACATGTGCACGTTAATTCTAGAGGATTGTAAACATTTCATTCAAGTGTCAGATGAGTGCCATCACTTTAAAGTAACTTTTTCACTGCCATGATATTTCTCAATTGGAAACTAGAAAAATATTTCTAGAGAAAATACTTATAGGAAAAAACAGATACTGATTGGGTCTAGGCCTGAACATGGGCCAACGTAGGTTATAGGTAATTACTATTTTGTTTTGTTTTGTTTTGGTACTGAGGATTGATCCCAGGGGCACTCAATCCCAGAGCCACATCCCCAGCCCTATTTTGTATTTCATTTAGAGAAAGGCTCTTACTGAGTTGCTTAGTGCCTTGTTCTTGCTGAGACTGGCTTTGAACTCACAATTCTCCTGTCTCAGCCTCCTAAGCCACTGGTATTACAGGCATGTGCCACAGTGCCTGGCCAGTAATTAGTATTGATGTCACAGTAAGATGGTTGGTTGCCTCTGACTATGCTTTTATTGTAATTTTTATTTTTACTTTTTTATTTTTAGATATGCATGACAATAGGGTGAATTGTGACATATATACATACATAGAGTGCAACTCATTACAATTCTGATCCCCTTCTTGTGGTTGAACATGATATGGAGTTACACTGATCATGTATGTATTCATACATGTGCATAGAAACTTATGTCCAATTCATTCTACTGTCTTTCCTATTTTCATCCTCTCTCCCTTCCCTTTATAATCCAATGAACTTTTAATTTTTAGTTGAACATAGCAAGAAGCAAGAAACAATAGTGATTTGTTTTTATTTTGTTATTAAAAAAGAAACTGATATTCCTGAATTCTTTTGATAATATGAAAAATTCTATGTATATCATTGAAAACAATAAAAACAAAATAATAAAAGATCAAATTCATGATGAGTTTTGTGACCAAACTACAAACATTAAATCTTAAATACATAAAGTAGGCTTGTCTAGTATTCTAGAACAAATAGAAATTCCAGAACATAGTGACTGCTTTAATTTACCTTATCCAGAAAATGCAAATATTAGATGAAAAACTAAATGTTATAATGGTATATTTTAATGAGCCACAGATTTAAATGGAAAAAGTACAGAAAGTTGAAAAGTATCAGTTTGCAAAGTAAATATGTTATGAATTTTAAAATAATCAAACATTGATAAAAGAATGATTTTGAGAAAAGTGAATATTTTATGTAATAATAAAGGAATATAGATATATATATACATAATAATTAAGAACATATACTCTCCTAACAATGTAGCTTGAACACACAACAATTGCCAGAATTGTGACAAGAATTGTAAACAAATATTTTTTACACACCTCCCAGAAACTTTCACTTAGGTGAGACCATATTTGGAGATAGGGCCTGTGTAAAGGTTAAATGAAGTCATAACAGTGAGGATAGGGTAGGTGTCTTTATAAGAAGAGGAAGAAATACTCCAGCCCTCTCTATGAATCCAATTAAATTCCTTTTTATAGATGCATATTTTGATGACATGATTAATTCGATTAAAATATATTAAGAATATAAAATATTTAGAGAAAATATACCTAATAGGCATTCATAGAACATTACTTCCCAAAGTGGCAGCATATATATTCTTCTCATCAGTGTATGGAACATTATTCAAGATTGGTCATAATTTGTGCCACAAATCAATTATCAATAAATGTTAAAAAATTAAATTATATCATGCATCTTCTCAGATCATAACAGAACAAATCTACAATCAATTTCAGGAAGAAGAAAAGAAAGTGTACAAATACAGGACACTGAATAATATGCTCACAAATGTCCAGTGGGCAACTGAATAAAAGAAAAATGTCTATAAACAAATGAAAATGACAACATCAAAATCCATAGGATATAGCAAAAGCTCTGCTGAGAGGGAATTTTATAGTGATAAATGTTTACATCAAATAAATAGAAAGGTCTCTGTTTTAGTCAGCTTTTTCACAGCTGTGACTAAAGAAACCCACCAGAACAACTGTAAGGAGGACAAGTTTATTTGAGGGCTCATGGTTTCAGGGGTCTTAATCCACAAAAGGCAAGCTCCATTCCCTGAGGCTGAACATCATGGAGAGAGAATATGGCAGAGGGAAGCAGCTCGCATCGGTAGGCAGAGAGATTGACTCCAGGTCCAGATACAAAATATAAACCCTATAGCCACGCCCCTAATTAACCACTTCCTCCTCCAGCCACATCCTACCTGCTCCTAGTTACCACTCAGTCCCATCAAGGATTAATTCACTGATTGGGTATGGACTCTTATGATTCAATTATTTCACCTCTGAACACATGAGCTTTTGGGGGAACACCTCATATCCAAACCAAAACAGTCTTGAATAATTAAAGTGGGTCAAAGACCTCAATGTTATATCATAAACTATGAAAGCATTAGGAAAAAAAACCAGGAGAAACACTTCAAGACATCAGTGTTGGAAATAACTTTTTAAATATAGGGCCCCAAAGGAATAGGCAAGAAAAGGAGAAATACACAAATGAGATTTTATCAAATAAAAATCCCTACAGAGCAATGGAAACAATCAACAGAATTAAGAAACAACCTAAAGAATGGGTAAAATTACTTCCAAATTATTCATCTGACAAGAGATTGATATCCAGAAAATATAAGAAAAGCAATGAGCTGAACGCCAAAAGAGTCAAGCGGAAAAATTTACTAAAAAACTACATAAACATGTCTCAAAAGAAGACATACAAATGGCCAATAACATGAAAAAAAATGCTCAAACTTGTTAATCATCAGGAAAATGCAAATCAAAACCATCATGAGACATTCTTTCACCCCAGTTAGAATAGCTACCATCAAAAAGACCATAAAGTATCTTAAACTCCACTATCTACTGAAAAAACCTTGACAAAAATTAATAAGTAAAAAAATGGAAAAAAATACTAACAAAATTGATATAGTTAATGTATATAGAATCTCATACACCACCATTGTATAGTACATATTCATTTTAAGTACACAAAATATTAACTGAAATTTTTAGTAGCAGGGCTTTAAGACAAGTCTCAAGTCGTTTCACAGAGTGAAATCCTGCCCATTGTTTTTTCTGATTAGAAGAGAATTAAAGTAGACTCCATCATAGAAAAGAATGGAAGGAAGGACAAAGGAAAACAAAGGAAGAGAAAAGCCAAGAAAAAAAGTACCCGTGTGCTCATAAATTAAGAAGCATACATTTAAACATCCCAATTCCTGGGTCAAGGAAGAAATCACAATAAAAATCAGAAATATTTTGAACTAAGTTAAAATGAAAAAAATACATTAAGTAACCATAATATCAGGTAAGAAATCTTGGTCATAATGAGACCTATGCAGAATTCAATGAAAATGAATCAATACTGTGAAAATACCTACTTAGAGGAAAATTCATGGGTTTGCATTTATGAGGAAAGACGAAATTATAGACGATGTACATATATTTCTGAAAAAAAAGATGGTAAAAGCAGCACAAAAAGGAGCTAAAAAAAGGTATGGGAACACTAACCATCAAAAACAAATATTTAGGGCAGGGGTGTAACTCAGTGGTACAGCACACGCTCACTAGGCAGGAGGCCTTGGCTACACACACACACACACACACACACACACAAATTTAATTAAAATAAAAACATTTTCTCTGTGATTTTGCAGAGAGTTCTCAGATAAATGAAGCTGAGTGAGAAAAACCAGTATTATGTACTATGTGAGCTTATTTACTAAGCATTTTTCAAACAACCAAACTGTAGTGATGGAGAGCAGATGTGTGATTGCCAGAGGTAGAGTGGGAAAGGGTCAAAACAGAAAGGGGTAGACTGATGGGTGTTTCCTTGGGGTGATTAACCTGTCCTGTGTCGTTATGGTGATAATGATACTTGACTGTATATATTTGCTGAAATTCATAGGATTATACTTTAAAAGACCATACAGTAAAAGGAAAAAACTTCACTGTCTCCTAATTTTAAAACAAATTTAACTTTAAAAATTGTTCATTTGGGGCTGGGGTTGTGGCTCAGTGGTAGAGCGCTTGCCTCACACACTTGAGGCACTGGTTTTGATCCTCAGCACCACATACCAAATACATAAATAAAATAAAATAAAGGTTTAAAGAATCTTATTTAAAAAAAAAGAAAATTAAAAAAAAAATTGTTCATTAATCCAGATTGTGCGATCGCAGATAACTTTTCCAAAATGTCTTTCTCAACAAACTTCATAAAGACGCTTCCCCAACCCCTGCAAACTTAGTCTATCACTGAATGCATGGGACTGCCTTGAGGAAAATTAAAAACGAAAATAAAATGAAGAATCCACTGTGAAAAAACATAAATAGATAAATCAAGTAAATGTGGTTACAAGATCACATTCTGAAGTAGGACAATGATACTATATAACTGCCAATTTTCCCTAAAGTAATTCATAAATTTCATATGTTTATCACAAACTTATGGTGATGTTTTAATGTCAATTTAGCACAAAATTATTTTTAAAAATTTCATTGAAAAAAGTTAAAAATATTTTAAATAAGAGAACAAAGTAGGGCTTTTCCTTAAAATATTTTACAAAACTATAGTAATTAAAATATAAATCTTCATTTTTGGAATATATAGCTTATGTTCCTAATTTCATATATAGAATTATTTGGAAAATGTTATTGAGAAAATTGGCTTAGTTTAAAAATTCTTCAAATTTACATGTAAGTGAAAGTATAAACTTATTGAGACTGATGAAGTACAAAATTATAAGGCTCATTTTGAAAAGGTAAATTTACATCTTTGTGATTTGAGGCAGAGAGGGTGCTGTGACATCTAAAAGGAGAAAGTTTGATGGATTTAATGCACCAAAAGGAATGCCAAAGATTGCTGGCAAAACACTCAAACCAAGGAAGAGGCCAGGAGGGGTTCCGGTGAGGTTTCAGACTGAGCCTGGCTTCCCGTGCTGTTATCTCAGACTTCTGGACTCCAGAGATAGGGATAGGAGACAATACAGTTATATTAAATCATCACTTTGTGGGGTTTTGTCTCAACAGCCCTAGGAAACTAAAGCTATGTCACATTTCAATGAAAAAAAAAATTAAAACACAACCTTAAGAGGTAACTGTTATTATATATATCTCACTCAATCCTACTGCTAAAGTTTGAATCTTAAATGTTCCCCAAAGACCCATGTGTCAAAGGCTTGGGTCCTAGCCTGTGGCAATATTGAGATGTGGAGGAGCCTTTAGGAGGGATGCACTAGTGAGAGATCTTGTATCATCGGGGCCATGCCCTTAGAGGGGATAATGGGACCCAGCCCCTTCCTGTTTCTCTCTTTTGCTTCCCAGTTACCAGGAGGTGAGCAGCTTCCTTCATCATGTGCTTCTGTTATGAATGCCTTACCATTGGTCCAAAGGCAACAGGGCCAAGCAACCATGGACTGGAAGTCAAAATAAATATTTCCTCTTTTTAAGGTGATTTTCTCAGGTATTTTGTTATAGTAACAAAAAGCTAACACATCTGACTACTAAGAAAAAACAAACAGTAAAATGAAATTAATAACAGCAATTTTAGGAAACCACATTATAAAATATACTTTGAAGAATAACACTTATACAGTAGCTTTTAGTGATTTTTTTTCTTGTTACCTTTCTTTTCCCAATTTATCTAGGATTATGCTTTTTAAAACAATTTACAGTGATGCTTTTTAAAACAATTTACAATGATGCTTTCAATTCATTAACTTCTTGAAAGGAAAAACTGAGGAAGGACTGAAATAATTTTCCATTTCAAGTTGAATTTTGTCTGCCATTCAAAAGTAAAAAATAAGATAAAGCAACTTTGATAAACATGAACATCAAAGGTAAACTGAGGCTGGGCGTGGGGGTGCATGCTTGTGATCCCAGCAGCTCAAGAGGCTGAGGCAGGAGGATGGTGAGGTCAAAGCCAGCCTCACCAACTTGGAGGCACTAAGCTGGGCAGTGAGACTCTGTCTCTAAATAAAATACAAAATAGGGTTGGGCATGTGGGTCAGGGGTCGAGTGCCCCTGATTTCATTACCTGGTAACCCCTCCCACACACACACAATAAAAACAGTAAACTGAGAAACTAGTACATTGGCTTATGTTTGTTTTTGTAAAGAATTTCTCAAATCACTGTGTTTCATAAAATAAGTTATAGCTGTCTCTTTTTTGCTAATGAAAACTTCACATTCTTATGGCTAACTTTGTTTTTCCATGAAAATTCACTCTTTTAGCCTAGAAAGAATATTTGTAGTATTTTCCTTAAATCAGTAGAAGTTCCTCACTTGTATTTCAGACATCAAGAAATTTTGCCAAGAAATGCTATTTTCTTAGAAATACTAAAGTTATTACTACAATTATTCATTAACAATACTATATAAAATAAAGAATTATGCTTTGTCCATGATTTGTTTTTGCCATTAGTATTCTTCATCTTACCTGGAGTTCTACACTGCTGATGTTTTCAATGGATAAAGAAATTCTTTCCTTTTTCCTAAATACTTGCTCCCTCATTCTGAAATCTTGTCAACAAATTACTGTTTTCCACATCATTTTCTATTTAAGCATTTTCCTATTTACTGTGTAGCTTCTTCTTATCCCACATACAGTTATGTCAAATCCATTCTCCATTCTATGGTCACAGTTTGGCACACTGTCCTTGAGCTCTGACATAGTACTACAGATTATGGTGGTATATATCTTATTTATAAACATACAGAGAGAAAACAGTACAATTATTTTTCAAACGTCCTTCGAAGTGTTCTATTCAAAGCTTCAAGAATGCATCAGCAATTTCCCTGCGTAATAGAAAGAGACTGTGTTGGAAAGGTCTAGACGTGTGCCTGTCCAAGGCCAGGACAGTGGGAACTGCCCTTTTAGGGTGCAAATCTGAAGAGGTAACAATGAAGCTGATAACTATGCCTCAGCTTTTCATTCACTGTGAGCCTGGAATTTTAAACTAGGTTATGATATTCTACCCTATGAAATAATTTTGGGGTCTAAATTCTAAACAATTGTGATTACTGTGGATATACGCACAGATTACTTTTTTTTTTCTAATTCGCACTTTTTTTGTTATCCTTTTATCAACATTTTATTCTGCATGGATTTTATCTGAGAACTTCGAATTACCCAGTTGGCCTGTACTATATGCATATTTGACTACATACATTCCTTTGGAAATTAAGATCAGGTTTTGAGCAAAGCTGTTTCTCCAACTTCTGTGGAGCTACATATTCCTCTGTTTAAACAGTCGATTTGAAATAAATGATAGAACAGTAATTACAAAGATGGAGAGAAAAGATAAGCTACTACAATCATGCCATCTTATGTGAGCACACAAATTTTTTGTTCAAACTGAAAAAGTTGAGACAAAATGAGAACCATGAGATATATTGTTTGTCAATTGGACATTTTAGCTCACATATTAAGTATCTGAATATGAATAATGTTTTTAAAGTTAAAATATCATCCTCCTTCACTGTTAATTGTTGCTTAAAAAGTAAAGAATTTACCAAAAACTAATGATTACTACTAGTCACAATAGGAAAAATATTGAAAATAATATCGACATATAAAGAAAATATCTGATATTGTGTGTCAAATAACGAGGTATACCACCAACTGCGTAGCCCTAGTCTCTTTATTCTTCTAGAAACTGTAGTGGCTGTTTAACAACACTCCTTGGTGTAAAGCTATGTGAAATGGCCCCAGAAAGGGGTGATTAAACCTTAACACTTGGAAAAAAATCAGTTTAGTATGTTTAAATTAATTCAATGCAAATGTGATTAACTTAATGCCAACAGAAGACACAGTGGCAAACACTTCTAGCTCTGTTCTGGAGATCAGCATCAAACAAGGTTCTTTTCCTCTAGGGCCCCAGAGAGCTTTCAGCCCAGAAAAGGGATCAGCAAATTAAGGCATGTGGCCTCATATTTTTTCGAGGTTCATTGGAATATAGCTATGCTCATTCATTTATATTTTGTCTGTGGCTTCTCCCTATTTATAATGATAGAATTGAATGGTTGTCGCTAAAATCCTATGGCCTGCAAAGTGTAAAATAATTACTATCCAGCATTTTACAGAAAGAGTTTGCTAACCCTTGGCTTAAGAAGGATAAGCATCCAATAAACATGTAATTATAAATATTGGAAGAATCACAAAAAGAAAAGTGCAAAGTACCATAGAAACTTATTTTTCAAAAGGATTTAATTTTTAGGGGTGTGAAGCAATAAGAATAAAAATCACAAAATATGCATAATTCCTTGAGATATGAGGGCCAGAAGAGGGTAGTAAATGCAGGAGGACAGGCATAAGAAATTCCAAACACTGAGAAGCTCTCTGGAAAGTAATTATCATAAAATGCCAAAGGAACCTTCTGGGTGGAAAAAAAGGCTTAGGTTTTTGCATTAGGCAAAGAGTAACGGAAATGCAGAGGACACAGGACCCTGATCCCTAAAGAGGAAGGACAAACATACCAAGCTCATGCTCCATTTGCATTTAAATGATCATTGCATCAAACTAATTAAATTAAAACAAAATGGGTAAGATTGGGTGAGTCTATGTGCTTAAAATCAGTCTTAATAAGATTTATCAGACCAGTAAAATGAGTTTGAGAGGTCCATTGTGCAAAAATAAAAAAATATTTTAATGTAGTCCTCTAGCAGTAAAGGCTAAAATGGGGACTACTGTGCAAATAATTCATGGAAGCAATCCTTTCAAGTGGAACCTGTTTGGTAGTGAGGGAAGCAGGTGGCAGAGGGAAAGAAGCTATTCGAGAATTTGGGTGCAGCTGGACTAGATTTTCAGTCTGATTTCACAGGGAGTTCTAAAGCCTGAATGGTATTATAGAGTTCTTCACCTGAGAGAAGAGAACATAACTTCCAGGCATCTCTGGATAAGAAAACTCCTGCAAAGGGCAATTCTTCAGGGAAAGGGGAAGTTCTGAGTCCTTAGATGCTTCTTAGAGATATACAGAGACCCAGTAAAGATCATACAGGGGCAGCAGTAGTGTCTATAAGTGAGATGCAGAGTTAGTCAGAGGTCACTATGACAAAACCTCAGAGGAGGAAAAGTTTATTCTGACTTACAATTTCAGAAGTTTCAGTTCATGGCCCATTGGTTCCATTGCCTTTGGGGTTTGTGACAAGGCAGATCATCATGGTAAGAGTGGGTGTTGAAGGAAGATGGTTTACTTCGTGGCAGCTGGAAAGCAAAGAGTGAGAGGGGGAAGGGACTGTGGTCCCAATAATTCCTTCACAGGCATACTCTGGAAGACCTCACTTCCTCCTACTAGGCCACACCTCTTAAAGTTTCCACTACATCCCAAAACACATGGATGTAGGACCAAGCCTTTAACACTTGGGTCATTGGGGATCATTCCAGATCTAATCGATCAGATGGGGAAGGGCTATTAAGAGGACTCCTACCCTTTAGAAGAGTATTGCTTGCATAAATTCTCAGCTTAGTAAATCCTTGTTTTAGTGAACTTCACATTGCTATGACCAAAATATCTGGCAAGAACAATTTAGAGGAGGGAAATTTTATTTGTGGCTCATGGTTCTAGAGGTCTCAGTCCACAGATAGCTGACTCCATTGCTTTGGGCCCAATGTGTGGCAGTGAAGCCAGAATTAGAGAGGCAGTCAGTGTAGACCGGTAAATTGAGTCAGGTCGGATCAGGGAGGCCAATTTGGAGAAGTATTGAAATGCTAATGCCTCCAGAGCCCTTCTTCCACCCTTATCACCCCTGCCCCAACCAGTTGCTAAGGTAACCTGTCCCAAGGAGTTGTTAATTACACCGGGGCCCTTCCTTCTATCCATGTGCTTTTAGGCCATCCCACCAAACATCCTGGGCCTAGTCACATACACAGGAAGGAGAGATAAGGGGAAGAGAGAAGGAGAACAAAGGAAACCTAGGACATATAAAAGGGCAAAATACATGAACTTTGGGGGATACCAGGATACTAGCTATGGCCCCCTTCTCCCTCCCAAGAGACGTCCATGGTACCCCTTTTAAAATAAACCCTGCTTAAATACTTGCCTTGGTGTGCTTCTCTAATGTTCAAACTTCAACATGTGAAGGAGCAGAATTTGCCATGGGTAACAGGTGGTATCAGCCGGACATCATGCCGAAGAGCAGAGAGGAGGAAAGCAGTTCACCTCAGGGCAGCCACGAAACACAAAGAAAGAAAGGGGAAGGAGCCACAGGGAAGACAAACCCTTCCAGGACACCTCCCCAGTGATCCACCTCCTCCAGCTGTGATCCGCCTCTTTACATTGACCACCTAGTCAGTCCATTCAAATCAGGATGGCCTGATTAGGTTAGAGCTCTTGTAATTAGTCATTTCACCTTTGAATATTCCTGCATTAACATAGGAGCTTGAGGAGGGGGCCGCTTCATATCCAAGCCATAACTATCCTCAACTCTTTGAAGATAGGGACATTTTATTCATCCCTCCACATGTGTGTGTGGGTTCATGTCTGTCTATATGTATGTTTTCAGTACCTTGCATAGTGCTCAAAAGAAAAAAAATAAATAAATGAACAAAAGTAAATAGGAATGACAGTGATAGTAATTTTAAATTCCACTAAACATCTTGTCATTTGCAAGGGGCTCTTAAAGAAGCAGCAACACCTTGACACCACAGAGGAGTAGGAATAGAAAAAAAACATTCCTCCTCAACTCAGCAAGAATATACAAGAGGCAAACAGAAGCTGTGACCAGGAAGAAAGTGGCAGTTTGTAACTGATATGATCTGGAGAATGAATTTAGAGATAAGGAAAATTTTCAATACTCTCCACACAGCAATTTTCAAAAAAACCACTCAAAAATTTTATCCCTACATTTTATTCTATTAATAAATGAAACTCTTAGTTATCTTCTACCAGGAGATAGGTTGGTCTCTGTGGGATGTTTGATTTTTATTTTATAAGGAATGGATTTCTTTGTCACTAAGAGGGTTTTGAATGATGTCAGAATCCTTGGGCATCTAGTCTCTTCTTCATGTCTTCAAATAGGTATTAGAAAATTGGTTAACATAGTCTAAAAGAAAAAAATACAGAATTTCATATATATATATATATATATGAAAAAGAAAAAAATACAGAATTTCATATATATATATATATATATATATATATATATATATATGGAATGAGGAAAAAAGAGAAGGAGATTCAGAAAAAATAGTATAGAAATTTTTTAACTGTAAATTGAAGGATTTGGGTGAATTACTGTTTGTAGGTCTTAATTTCCACATCATTGATTAATTGTAGCAGATAGCTTCCTGGAATATTGAGGAATATTTTCAATACATATTTTTTTCATAAGGAGAAATATTGGAATGCATATTTTCTTCATAAGGAAAGTTTGAATGATTTAGTTAGTTAAGCAAAAGGCAGTTCTTTCTGTTTAAAAACCAGTGATCATTTTGAGATGGGTAGTGGATATGTACTTCATTTTTGAGTAAAAATTCTGAGAGACATTTTTTAAAGTTCTTTTGGAAAGATTTATGAACTTCTTAGGTTGGTGTATCAAAGTCAGGAAAAGTTAATTTCCTTAGACAGGTGATAATAAAGCCCTTATAATATTGTCAAAGCATAATTTTAGAATATGACTTTTTTTTCCTATTCTATTCTTTTTCCTAACTTCTATCCTTTATCATTAGAATTTTCATCAATCTGAAAAACAACCTTGTCTTTTCACTGTGTTCTACATGTCAAATTCCAAATTTAGGGGGCTGGGGAATGCTCTAATAGAAAGGAAAGAATCACATTAAAACCATATCATATAAAAATTCAAATGGTTCAGCAGTTCATAGAAGACAGACAGAAAAAGTGCCATAGAATTATCATGCAAGGTTTTGTAGAGAAAATGAACTTTTACAGAATCTTGAAATGCTGACATCATTTTTATTTACAAAGGCAGTTTTCCTAGGTTATAGGAGAATCCAAAGAGATAAAGAAGCCATCACTAGACTAAAGGGTAAATTCAATATTTATCCTTAAAACCTCTCATGTAGAGAGTACTACACATTTTCCACATTGGAAAATAGTGACATTTATTTTTCAAAGAAAGTAATTTTTTTATAATATCAATTGTGTTACCATTAATAGTTTTGGTTAAAGACTTGAGAAAATAACAATTGAGATCATTTTGATCAATCGTAGATTTTATTCTTAGTTTTTGTTTCCTCTTTTTACTTAGTCTTTAAAACAACAACAAAAACAATAGCAACAAAAATTCCTGATCTAACATTTCATGACACAAACAAAGCAACCATTGTTCCATGTTACAATTTAATTTTTTATTTCCCAAACTTAAAATTAACTTTACTATTGCTTGTTTTCACTACACCTGTGTGTCTGCCTGTTTAAGTATTTTCAAAACATTATCTAGCATTAAGTAGTTGGTTTGTGGTGTCTTTGAAGCAAATTGCATAAATTTCACTTGCAAGGACCATAAAGGCCATAAAGAATTTTACAAACACAGTTCTTTTTTCCCCCATATAATTTGTACCTCCCACCACATTCTTTTGGTGTTTTAGTGCTTGCATCTGATTATTTTAACCTTATCTATTTTACAGATCCTTTCTTCAGCTGTGTCTGTTCTGTTGCTGAACACTTCCATTGGATTGTTAATCTGTTATTTCTTTTTCCAGTTCTAGACCTTTTATTTAACACTATCTCTTGACTTCTTGTTCTGTATGAAATTCTTCATTCTCACAAATAATTTCACCTATAGTTTGATGTTTTCTAAAGTTTTCTGAACATCTGGTCAATTTTTATTGTTTACGAAAATGGAAAGATGTTTACTTCAACTTTAAAAGATGTTTTCTTTCTCCAGCTTTCCTTTTGATAGCATTAGAATAAAGAGCAGTTGATCATTATTATTATTTATGTGTGTGTGTGTTTGTGTGTGGAGGGGCTGAGAATTGAATCCAGGACATCATGCATGCTAGACAAACACTCCACCACTGAGCCACATCCCTGGCCCAGAAAAGATGATTTAAAATCCATTCAGAAAATGAGTTTACTTTAATTTCTGGCTTCGGGTCTATAAACCATTTCTCCCTTGTACCAAATGGTAGCCCTTTGAGCATGTCTGTTGAAAGTCCAGGGTGTCTTCCGAGACCACTCTAGCTTAAGGTCAACTGCTTTGGGAACTTAATTACATCTGGAAAATCCCTTCAAGCCAATGCCTAAATTAGTGTTTTATTATTATTATATAAGTGTCAGGAGATGAACTAGGGCCAGGAATCTTGGGGACCATCTTAGAATTTTCCCTATAACAATGTCACTTGGTAATACAACTTATGTAACAATGTAAGGTTCTCTGGCATGGTGGCTAGTAAGAGGATTTCTAGAGAAGCAGCTCCTTGCTTAGCAATACATGCATGTAACCTCTAACTCCATATTATAGCCAATAAAATCCAAATGAAATACATCCAAATTCAAGTTTCCCTGAACTAACTTCCAAAAATTGACTTTGCTGCTCTAATACCACCCTGTGTGAGGGAAAGATTAAGGGGAGAGCCACAGAGCTCTCTCTTAACAAATAGTGCTACAATATTTAATTTTACTATTTTTGCCAGACTAAAATTTCATATGAAAACATATTCCTCTCTTAGACCTAGGATTTCAAAGAACAACCCAGAAAATTGGGCCACCGTGATGACAAAGGGGAGTTCTCAGAGTAAATAGTTGAATAATATTAAGGGCAGATAGCCAGCCTCTCCTTGAGGGATTCTTCTTCCTGCTAAGGAGGATGTAAGCCACCTGAGAAATTAAAGTCTAGAATAATTAGTAAAGAACAAAAGACAAAGTCAGAAAGATAGTTTCAAAAGTTGGAGCCCCTGATAGGTCCAGTCCACATGGTTGCTGGAGCTAGGCAACAAGAAAATGGCTCCCGTGATTTATTTAAGGGAGCACATCAAAAGCAGGGATAAAGTTTCAAGGGTGGAGTCTTGCTTTGTGATGTCTTGCAGTCAGCAGGTTGATTGACGCCTTGGCAGGTCACACCCATGTCAGAGAGCCTATATGGCTACAGCAGGTCAGGCCATCTCCAGTGCTGTGTGGGATCTCTGGCAGCGTTGAGGGGGAAGCCCACCTGCATCAGGCAATCTATTCCTATGGGGGTGTCATGGGAAGTTCCCAATGCCAGACCTATCCCCTCACTGGCTGCGATGCCAATAGTCCACATATAGCCCATGGATGCTTTTTACATGAGATGTTCTAGAAGGTACCTTATACCCTTGGTGAGGAAATTAATTCTTCCTTTGATTACAACCATCAGACTTTGTATCCAAAGAGAACAAGCTACCAACATCCTAAGGAGGCTCAGGTAGTACAGGGTGCATTAGACATGGAAGGAATATTTTTTTACTGTGAAACCACCACATGAAAGACAAGAATCTGTGATTTTAGGTGATTGTAGGTGTTCAGAATAGGGAGTTAGTTAGAGACTTCAGTCCTAAAGCAGAATCAAGACTTAGGAGGGAGAATAGTAAAAAAGAAATATGTAGTGGATCCTAAAGGTGTTTGGTTTGGATACTAGGTGTCCACCAGAAGCACCTGTGTTAACGCAGGAATGTTCAGAGGTGAAGTCATTGGATTGTGAGAACTAATTTGAATGGACCGATTAAATTATAAGACCCTCCGTCTAATCAGTGTGTGAGTCCCCTGATAGGGATTAACTAGGTGGTAACTGTAGTCAGGTGGGGTGTGACTAAAGGAGGTGGGTCACTGGGGACATGTCTTGGAATGGTGCCTCTTCCCCATGGCCCTTTCTATCTTTTCCCCTTCTTCCTCTCTGTTTCCTGTCTGCCATGAGCTGAGCAACTGTCCTCTGCCATGCCATTCTGCTGCTATGTGCTACCTCACCTGGGACTCAGAGCAATAGAGTTGGCCAGTGAAACCCTGAGCCAAAAATGAAGTCTCATTCCTCTATGTTGTTCTTCTCAGGTATTTTGTTCACAGCAATGAAAAGTTGAGTAAAACAGAAGGGGTTTAGGACCAAAAACAGAACCTGAAAACTAAGGTTGTAATAAGAAAATTCATATAAAAGCTCATCACAAAGACTAGGAAAATATGTTGGAGATTAGGAAATAATACAACAAATACTTTGTCATACAGATACATAGGGTACACATTTCTTAAAGAAGAGTCTTAGTGTGGTAAGAGTAATTTTCCATGGCTCTCCTGGTGGGCCTGAGTTCTTGGAAATACTCTTTCAGGGTCTGTGGCAGGACTATGCATGGTGCCCTCATTCTAGCCCTGTATTCCCACTGCTGAATATATCTTGAGAAAGTCAGGGAAAGAAGATTATGTATTAAAAAAAAAAAAGAAACCATTCATGAAAACAAGAGACATGGGTGATAAGTGGATTCAATGCACTGGAATAAATTGTTTACATTTTAATTCAAATTGTCTGAGTTGCTGAACCTAAAACTTAAATTTTTCCCTCACTTGCTTGGTTGAAAATCACACATTTGTGTGTGTGTGTGTTCATGGGGTGGGGATGGGGGTGTATTGGGTATTGAACTCAGGAGGGGTCTACCACTGAGCAACATCCCTAATGCTTTTTTATTTTTATTTAAAAATTTTTTTTATACAGAGTCTTACTAAATTGCTAAGGCTGGCCTCAAATTTGTGATCCTCTGCCTCATCCTCCCAAGTAGCCAGGAATACAGGCATGAGCCACTGTACCTGAAAAAATCACAGATTTTTGATCCACTAGGGAAGTACCCTGCCTATTATGCTTTCAGAAGTGTTGATAGGGAGGCATATATTCAGAAGGAGTATGTCAGTATAGTATCCTGAGACAAGAAAAAAGCATATGGGTTCTAAGTGCAAAAAGGCTAATGATCCTTACTGAAGGTATAGACATAGGTGGCAGCTTTCTGTGCAGGTAGTTATAGTTGTATAAAGAAGAGTGGTTGTGATAAAAAAAAAAAAGCCTATAAACAGAGTAATAATGGAAAGCAAAAGAATAAAAAAGAGTGGAAGAAATTTTTACAGAATCATTTCTCTAAGCATTCTTTCTTTTATCTTTGGTGTCTCTTTTGTACACAAAATACTGTCAAATCAGGAAAGAAGAAATCATAGATGAATTACTGAAAAGACTTCATAAATCCTGCTGCTTCTATCCCATTTTACAGATGAAGAGACTGATGACCATAGAGATGGATAAGCCTGCTAAGTGTCACAGCTGAATATTTACAAGGGAAATGTTATTTTCACTAGAAGATATAATCTTCCTGCTCTGATTACTCAGGAGTTTCTTCCTAGGTTTCTTCACATTCAATAATTAATTCCCAGTTTTATAAGCTATAGAAAAGTCACAGTGGCTATTGGATGTTTGGGTCAGAAATTTCCCTAAATTCAGACCCACTTCTGCATTAATTTACTGATTTCCCTCATTACCTATCTGTCGCTTGCTTTGTACCATACTTTGTGCTTCTCTGTCTGAAGCTACTGCTGCCTAATTTTGTTAGCAAAGTTCAGGATATGGTTATCTCAGTGCATGTGGCTCTCCTTCATACCTGACCTTTTGCATAGGGCATCCAGACTTTTATTTATAATGGTTCAGCCCTTGAGTGTTCTTATTTTTGGTATCTATTTCTTGGAGAATTTATAGATAATACGTGTCCCATCCCCACATTGACTTTGACAGATGTGTCCTGCATTGAAGCACAGACTAAAATCAACCAAAAAATGTCTCAGTCTTGTGAACTTTAGATTTTCACTTGCCTAACCTAGGAAACACTGTAATACTTCTGTTATTAGAATAGGTGCTGTTAATTGACCAAAATTACAAATTAACCTTAGTCTGTTGTCTTTTTAGAACACTTTAGAAGTGATTTAATGCTTATAAGTGGTTTTGTGTGGAGTTTACAGTATTGGCCTTATTGGCATTTGGAACTGCATAATTGTTAATAGTCTTGGGCTTAGCAGTATCCTGGTCTCTATCCTCTAGGAGCCAGTAATAGCCCACCCAATTATGACAATAAAAAAAATTCTCTAGATTATTAACTGACCCATGGGAGTAAAAGTGCCTGCAACTGAAAACTACTAGTATAGAGCAGCATATACTGAGCAGTTCAAAATAATAGCTATATTGTTATAATTTTCCATTTTTTACTGAGGCAAAATTTATATAGTGACATACATGGCTTCAGCATATAGTCTGAGTCTTTGACACATGCATACAGCAATGTAACCAAAATTTCAGTTAAGACATAATGTCATCATCTAGAAAGTTCCTTCATACCACGTCTATCTGTTTCTATCCTTCTGAGGTAACCACTAATCTGATTTCTATCCTCAGACATTATCTTTGCTTATTCTTGAACATGATATAATTGGAATTATACTGCAGACATTTTCTTCCAATCCATGGCTACTATTTTCACTTTCTTAAATATGTCATTCAATATGAATATTTTAATTTTGAAGTTAATTTAATTTTTTTATTTTGTGATGAGTGGTTTGTGTTCTCTCTAAAAATTTGGAACATCTGCCTTCCCAAATACTCTAAATATATTTCCCTAAAGTTTCTTCTAAAATTGTTCTGGTTTTAGCTCTAATATGATACACCTGAAATTAATCTCAGTGTCTGGTGTGAGGTACAGATAGAAGTTCATCTTTTTTTCTACTTTTTATCAAATTGTTTCATCAACATTTGTGAAAAGACATTCACATCTCCATTGAATATTATGTGTCTGTAGGAAGTAAATTAACTCTATCTCAGGATTTCTTATTCCGTTTCTAACCATTGTTAAACCCATTCAATAAAGTTTTCATCTCAGATATTTTAATTTTAATATCCAGAATTTCGTTCTGGATTCTTTTTAAAATTCATTTTAGTTGTTTTCTTAAATTTCTGAACTCACTATTATGTCTATCTTTTCTTTCATAATGCTAAATATTTTAATATTTGTTTTAAAAATCTGCTGTTAATTCACCTTCGTTTGCATTCATTTTCTATTGACTGATTTTTTGCTTGATTATGGGTTACATTTTTACTGCTTCTTTATATGTTTGGTTATTTTTATTGCATGCTGAGCATCTTTTGATATTACCTTGTTGGAATAAGCTACATTGGTTTCCTTTTTGTGTTGAAATTTGTTTTGGCAAGCATTAAATTTTCAGTAAATGTGTTTGATCCTGTCAAGCTTGTTTTTAGGGGATGGTACATTTTGGATTTTTTTCTAATAGTCTCAGGACTCAGCTCTTGATATGTGTCATGATACTTATTCATATATTGCTTTATTGAGGATCTCAACCAATTGTCTAAGGTGATATTTTTCCAGTCATGTTAAGTCAGCATTCCATAAACTAAGCACTGCATGATTTCTGATATCGTTGGATCTTAAAAATGTAGTAATAACTTTGTCCAAAAACTTATTATATGAGTAAGGTGAGTATAGCCCAGATTTCTAATAATTAAGGCAATGCCCTATGCAGATTCCCTAATCACCAGTAAAATAATTTGTAAATTCCAGCTATTTCAGCAGTCCCAAAATTTCAGCTCCATTTCCTCAGATTTCCAGGGAAAATTCTGGATTCACATCAAATTATCTTCCCTTAAGAATAATTGTGGACTAATATTTTCTGAAAATATTTGCCTTGTATAATTTGTCCTATTCTATGATTGTTTATGATTAAAGAATAAATCCAGTAGTAATTTTTCTATCCCAGACAGAAATAAAAGTACCCTGATCTTTAAAAAATCATTTTATTTATTATAAAAGTAACATAGATTTATTTATGAATAATTAGAAATTATAGAAAAATATCAATATTATGATTAAAATATTTATGGATATGCCACTGAGAAAATAAAAGTGAACATTTTGTAATAATTTTCTTGGTTCTTTTTTGTTTTCTTTCTTTTAAAAAATTGTAATATAGTTTGTGTCTCTAAGACTTTTAGTCATTGTTGGTGTTTCTTTCTAGTCAAGTCTAATGCAATCTCATTGATTCAAAACAGAAACTAAACATTGCTTTTGCCTGAACAACTTTCTACTTCTTCTAGTTATGGTATTTAAATTTTTGATTTAGCAATTATCTAAATGACTTGTTAGTGGAATTGTCATTTAAGTAGCTTAGTACTCTCTTGGCCAAGGAATGAGCTTGTGACTTAAGTTTGATAACAATCTCTTTCTCCTGGAAAATAATGACAGAAAATGGTCAGCATGAATTCATAATTTCAGCGCATAAACTACAGTGTTGGTTAGTTTCTGATGTATGGATTGAAGACCTGATCCTTTTTGATGTATGCTACTCATTTTCTCTTCTGATTCTATTAATTTTATTGTGCTTTTATAATAAAATGATTTCTGCTTTAATTCATATAGTCATTGCATGCATCTTGCAAACAAATATCCTTAATGAATACAAACATAAATCATGTAGTGGGCAAGAGACCTTCACAAAAATATTGAATTGATTACTGTACTGAGATTAGGTGAAAATCCTGGTCTGAAATGATAAAACAGAAGGAAGAATACTTCTTATTGCTCAGAATAATGAAATGGAACTACTATTGAAAAACTTCAACAAAAATACTAGAAATTATTATTTAGAAACTGCTAATACAGATAGCTTTACTAGGATGATCAGCTTTAAAATGTTTGAATAGCTGGGCATGATGGTGCATGCCTGATCACAAGTTGGAAGCCAGCCTCAGTTACTTAGAGAAACCCTAAGCAACTTAGTGAGACATTGTCTCATAATTTAAAAAAGAGATGAGGATGTGTTTCAGTGGTAAGCACTCTTGGGTTCAATCCCTGGCACCAAAATAAATAAATAAACAAGCAAACAAACAAACAAATAAATGGTGAAAGAGGCATTAACTTTTAAATGCATTAATTGGTTCAGATTTTAAAAAGTGTAAATCAATATACAAACATTTTAAAAGGAGAAATTGCTTGTTCATCCATTCATTCCTTTATTTAAAAAAAATTTTTTTTTGGTACCAGAGATTTAACCCAGTGGGGGTTTTTTATATTTTATTTAGAGTCAGGGTCTCGCAATTGCTCAAGGACTTGCTAAATTGCTGAGGCTGGCTTTGAACCTGCGATCCTCTTGCTTCAGCCTCCCAAGCTACTGGAATTCCAGGCATGTGCCACTGTACCTGGCCACCAACCACTATTTTTAGGATTAAATGGCGATTTATAACTTCATGTTTGGAGGATATGAATGATGATTACATCTAACCTTAAAAGACTGCTATACCTAATGTATCCTTGACCTCGATCTCTGTGTCTATGTTTATGGAAAGGAAGAAATGGTTCCCTCCATACCTGTGCATTGTTGTTGTAGTTACCATTACTGCCATGGCTGCCCCTTTCCCATAGTTTTGAGAAAGGAAACTCTCCATGTCTTATAGAGATGGTATTTGTTTAAAATTCCCACTATCTCAAAAATCAATTTAACACAACAGTAAAATGTCCTTATATGTTAATATTTATAAAATAATTATTCCTTTAAAAAGCACTAATTTCTGGGCTGAGGCTGTAGCGCAATAGTAGAGCACTTGCCTAGCACGCATGAGGCACTGGGTTCGATCCTAAGCACCACATAAAAATAAATTAAAAATAAAGGTATTGTGTCCATCAACAACTAAAAATATTTTTTAAAAAGCGCTAATTTCTTTTCTTGAGTATTGATTTTTAAGTAATATTTGCAATACAGCATTAAAGTGGAGTTCCTTATGCAACTTTAATAACTCTATTCAATGATTTTATATAATGTCCTACTGACATCTGTTATCTGTTTTTGAAATCCATATTATTGCTTGTTTCATAGATTGTGGCTACAAAATACTATGCAAGATTGAACAGTTACCAAAAATCTCAAAAAGCAGTAGAAAGAAATAAGCTCCAAAATTTAATGTTATGGTGGCTTAGTGAAGCAGGGATTTCAGCATTTTACTCCTCTCTTTTTGGTTTCTAGTGCTAGAAAACTACTACTAAAATTTCCTAAATTTTAAATAATAAATAAAACATACATTTGTAATTATTAGTTAATTTTGATATAATTAAGAGTACTATTGTTTTAGGTGAAGTTCTATGAAATACAATATGTATCTGTTTAATGGAGCTTGTGTTAAAAATGCTCCAATTTAACTTACTTGATATTTAGCTGATATTAAAAATAATAAGAAATATAATTAATTATATTGTAGAAAATATGGTCATGAGACTGTTTTATGTATACATATATATATATTCTCGATCTCATGTAATGCTTTAACAGTAACTTTTGTCAGTCTACAAAATTATCCTAATAAATCATACCAATAAAACACAGAAAAATCTCTAAAAATTTTGTAAAGTACAAAACATAAACTGAATTGAATTATTCTGAACCATTTAGAAGCATGAATTTCATGTCTGAATGTGATCGCACTTATTGCAAATGTTTATTTCAGAATATAATAATCAAATCCTTTCTTTATATTATATACTTTTGCTTATACATAGCATTTTCAGAAGAAATCCTCATTGTTATAGACATAGTATTAAGCTATTAAGAGGAATAAGATGTCATCAAGTGTGATAGTATAAAAATTGAATTTCAAGATAAATGTATCTGAAATTCTTTTGGGACCAGGCAAAATATAGATGAAAGTCAATGATGAAAATACTGAACTCTTGAAACTAAATATGAGGCTTTGTTCTTGTCTTTTTGCTGAATCTGGTGATGACTAGATAATATTCAAAGTCCATTTGAGTTTTCCAAGTATTTGCCTCATAGGCTCTTTAAATGAGACTTTTGGGGCTTTGTGGAATTAAAGATGTAATTTAACTTATGTGTTAATCAGATTCTAAGGTGGCCCCCAATCATTCATACCTTCCAGTGTTCACACCTTTGTGTCATCCTTTCCATATCACACCAGATTTGTATCACTTCCCAGATTAATTTATAAAATATATAGCTTCTTTATTGAGCATGCTTTCTGACTTTCCTTCTAGGATTGCCCACCCAGAGAGAAGTGAGCTACCATGTCATGGTCAGTCCAGGGAGAGGCCCATGTGGAAAGTAAAGTTTGCTGCCAATAGCTACATGAGTGATTTTATAAGATGATTTTCCAGCCCTAGAGGACTGCAGTCCCAGTCCCTAGGTTGACTAAAATCTCCAGAGAGATTGTGAGCCATAACCATCCAATTGAGTCATCCCCAGATTCCTGACCCTCAGAGAAGGTGTGAAGCAATAGATGTGTGTTGTTTTAAATGGCTATGTTTTGGGATAATTTGTTAAACAGAAATAGGTAAGTAAAACAACTCAGGAAGAAAAGAACAAGGCAACAAATTTCATGCCCTTCACAACAACTCAGGATCAGTGAATTAGTGTGGATAATTAAATGGCTTCAGGCCTAGGAGCAAATCAGTTTGCTCTAAAAAGGAAATCTGTTTCTCATTCAGATGTCTGTAACTGTACATACAGTGGTATCTGAAGTGTATGATTCATGTCAAATGACAGAGCCTCTGGGAAACTCTTGCTGGAAGCTTCCAGACTTTCTTGTGCTCCCTGGTCCCACTGTGCACACATTTACCTCAGGTATGTGATAATTATACTTGTTATCTTCATTTTTAAATTATGATTTCTGAGGGTAAGGACTTTATTTTTCATTCCTAGAACACCATAACTCAATGCAACTCCTGGCATATACATTCAAAATATATGCCTGAGTTACTATACTGTTGGCATAATGAGATCTAACCAAGAAATAGAATATTTTCAAATAAAACGTTGTCATGAGCACAGGTATGAACAAAAGAAAGTGGGCCATCCTGGAGAGCATTTTCCAGACTCAACATGTGTTAGTAGTCACAGTCTCCCGATGGCATGTCTTTCTGCTCTGGAAAGACCTAAAACCATGCCTACTTTCTATTTCCTGCTTTTCTCTCACTACCAGTCTTCTCTTGATATGTTTTCTTGGCTATAACTCTGTGATTCAAGAATATATCTAAAGAAGTCCTTTAATGCTAATCCACATTTTGTAGGGAAATGCTTCAGAAGCGCAATTATATCCATTCCTAGCTGCACTATCTGGCTGTGTTGATATGAACTGTTAATGAATCCTTTCTGCATTTCACTCTGGAACATCAAAAGTACATCTGTGGCCAGATACCTTGGTGTATGGCATATGTAAAGGAGCTGCACCAGGAAATGGAACCATCCCAGTTACTCTCTATATTTAATACTTTAAACAAACATTTTGCTTGCTATTGTAATGAAAAGAAAGATAAATAGATCAAAATAAAATTTTATTGTATTTATTTATATAGAAAAAATAAGATCTGATAAATTCTATGGTATGTTCTCAATGAGTGTTATTGTGGCCACTCAGGATTCTTATGTTGGACGCTTGTACCCCCATGTGGTAATGTTCAGGGGTAGTGAGATCTTTAAGAGATGAGGGAGAGTTAAGAGTTCCTTAGCTCTTTCTGGAGACACTGATCTCAGAAGAGATTAAGGTAGTTCTCATGGGGGCCCCAGTTGTCCTTGAGAGAGCCACTTGTTATAAAAGAATAAAATTGGCTGCTCCTCACCCTCTGGTTTCCTGACTTGCCATGAGATCTCTCCTTCTCACATGCACTCTTACCATGATGCCATCTGCCATGAGATCCTTACCATGTTGATGTCGTGTTCTTGAAACTCCAAATTGTGAGCTAAATAGACTCCTTTTTTTTTTTTTTTTTTGGTACTGGGTATTGAACTCAGGAGCACTCAACCACTGAGCCACATCCCCAGCCCTATTTTGTGTTTTATGTACAGACAGCGTCTCACTGAGTTGCTTAGCACCTCACCATTGCTGAGGCTGGCTTTGAACTCGCAATACCCCTGTCTCAACCTCCCCAAAGTGCTGGGATTATAGGTGTGTGCCACCACGTCTGGCTAGACTCCTTTTTTAAATCAAAATCCTCAGACTATTATTGTTTTTATAATACAGCAAGCTAATTGTCCTGTGTAGGATTAAGTGGTAATTTGGTCATGCATTCCAGATTGGCTCACCAGTGACTATTTCCAAGCCTAACTGGTAAAATACTTAGATTTATAATCTACTGCTTCTTTCTCCTAAAGAATTGCAGTTCCTTAACTTAAACTGAAGAGATAAAATTTGTGTTGTATTACAATTAATGGCTGACTTGCATGTTGGATGCAAAATCTTCACCAATGATTTATGTCATTAATTCTATAATCATTTCAGCTGCAATAACCTTTCTTCCCCAGCAGCTAATGTGGCAGTGATGATTTCTGAGAGACACTAATGCTAGAAGCCTCTAGCCACATGTGCAAATTAGTTCATGTATCATGACATTCAAATGATTGGTCTAGAGAGGCACACAACTTCAGTGACTTTTGCAGCAGAGCTTTTAGGTAGTAATTTTTAGAAAGCATAAAGATTGATTAAGGAGAAGAGAAACTAACCACACCAGTTTTATAGTTTTAATATACTGTGAAAGATAATGCTCTATCTACCCTACAATGACAAAAATCCTAAATTACTTCATCTAAAGCTAAGATCATTATTACCAAATATCAGACTTTATTTTTCTTTTGTTTTATATGATATCTAAAACAGCATTGGAGAAATATATCACTCATTGTAAAGGAATGATAGAAGACATAAAATTACATAGAAATTATTTTCAAGTTATTTCAGACTCTTTGACTTGATATGTATTAAAAATATTTTTCCAATCAGTTAACTGAGTGTGACATAGATAAATACTTGGCAAAAGGTGGAATGAATGATTTCTTAAAGAAAAATATAAATAAACCTGTACTTCCAAGATTCTTTTTGCCTTAAAGAGTGAAACAAATTCATTTAGTATTTCTAAATTAAAAGTCATAATTATTCTTTCTTCTGTTGTTTAGTTATTTACCAGTATTCTTCCTTTTCTAATATTATGAAGACAAACACCGCCCCCCCTCAATTTAATATAGAAAAATACTGAAGATTAAAGCAAATGGAAGGCTATTTCAGTAGCTTTCAAAAATTAGTCACAATGTCTGAGTTACTGCTGTGGGTGTAACTTGAGTGTTCCCTAAAAGTCCATATATAAAAACTTTGTCCCTGGGGGTGGCAGTATTAGGAAATGCTGTGAACCTCTAAGAAGTGGGGCTTAGTAGGAGGCCCTACTAAGAGAGGTTTGTCCCTGAGGGGATTGTGAGACCCTGACTTGCCCTATTCTCTCTCTCTCTTCCTTTCTCTGTCTGCCTTTTTGTTTCTTTTTCTCTCTCCCTCTCCTCCCCTCTCTCCGTCTTTCTTTCTCTTCTACCTAGCTCAGGATATGATTGCTTTTTTTTCCTGATAAAAACAGATACTATACTTGATTTTAGCCAAAAGGCTGAGAAGCAATTTATGAGTGATTATTAAAAGACACACACCCATCATTGCCATTTAGCCCTCATCAGAGGCCCGGAATAATGGAATTGTACAGTCTTGGACTTGACCCTCCAGAACCATGAACCAAAATATACGTATCTTTACTGCATAGTATCCATATTTGATGTTTCATAGTGACATAAAGCTGAAGAATACATCCACTTTTTGTGCTTTGTGCTTGTGTGTTTTTATGCTTATGATTTCTTAATAATGGAGCCAGGGAAGAATGGAGAAACTTTGGCTTGGGCAGAGGGGAGCAGGGAGGAAAGGGGTTATGGGGATGGGAAAGATGGTGGAATGAGATGGACATTATTACCTTAGGTACAGGTATGGTTGCATGAATGGTGTGACTCTACATTGTGTATAACCAGAGAAATGATAAGTTGCTCTCCATTTGTGTGCAGTGAGTCCAAATACATTCTGCTGTCATGTATAACTAATCTGAATTTTTAAAAAAATCAGAAAACAGAATAGGAAATTGTTTAATTATAATAATTATTGCATCAAGAATTAATCTATGACATTGAAAAAATGAGGTCATTTGGGTGTTCATGACCTGAAAATTAATTTTTGTTCCAAAGCTCTCCCCTGAACTTCAGAGAATAAGCAACTACATATTTGGCATTTAGATGCTTAAAATTACCTCAGACTCCAGATATCCCAAATAAAACATGTGCTCTCTGTGTCCACTTCTCCCCTTCTCACATCAAAGTTGTCGGATGACTTTTTGTATTGTTTCTGTGTATACTCATGCCCTTCTCCTCCTCCTCCTCTTCCTCCTCCTTCTTCCTCTCCTTCTCCTCATCCTTCTCCTCTTCCTCCACCTCCTTCTCCTCTTCTTCCTCCTCCTCCTCCTTCTTCCTCTCCTCCTCATCCTGTTCCTCTTCCTCTTCCTTCTTTTTTCATCTTCTCTCTTTCCTTCTCCTTCCTTCCTAATGTCTCACTCAACTTTTAAAGATGAAAATCTGATGATTCATGGTGCTTGGCAGCTTTAGTTCCTTCTAGTTAACCAGCTTCCCCAGGGATTACTCTTTTCCTTCAGTCCTATTCATTAAAAGATAAGTCTTAGACTCCATTTGGTATTCAAGTAGTTTACTCTGGTGGCAGCATGAGGCAGATACACAGTCCAGGAATAGATGACGGTTTGGCCCAAAAGGTCCTTATCTAGAGATTGTTTTCACAGTTTGTAGGAGTCTTCCCCCTTTCTTATACCTGTATTCATTCAGGGTCAGATACTAGCTATTTTTATAGAGATAATTGTTGTTTTAAGGTCATTGAGAGTTGCATCCTGTGTCCTTTTCTCCTGGAAATCCCCTGGCCAGTGTTGCAAATCTCCAGGCCAGATTGCATCATACTGATAAGGGACATGGAGCATTGTCCCTGCAAGGTATGGAGTTTGCCATATGGCTATTGTCAATCTTTCATGATATGTCTCTTATACTACATCATGCTATTGGCTCTGTAAACTTCCACTCAAGTTTGAGAACTGTTTATTATTCATTCTTAGAATTATTTACTTTTGATTGGTTCCTAAAAGTAAAAAAACAAAAACAAAAACATATGCAAATTCAAGAAAGCAAGTACAGCCTGAATTCTTCTTTCTTTATCCTTGGCTCATAAAATGAGGTTGGAGATGAATGGAAGGACATTGCTCTTACTTGAGAGTAGGCCTTATGGTCTCACTGTTTTAGAAGAAACCACTGCATCTCAGAAAGGAAAAGAAAAGTAAGAGCTAGTGTTATAGCTTGGTAGTTCCCAAGAAAATGGGTTATCTACCAATCAAAGAAAAGATAGCCTTGCCATAAGCTGGTCCTAGTGTGTTAACAGAAACCAAGGAATATACTCCCAGAGTGATGTTCTATTTTCCATAAAAAAGGCACAGCATTTTCTCCACATATGAATTTGATTTTCTACATTTGAAGTTTTATAAGTTTTACTGGATATTCCCAGATTGTTGATTCTCATCTTCATTATGAGTAATTATTCAAAATTTCTGTTTTTGCAAATATATACTCAGATCTGTTAATTTGTTAGTAGTTTTGGGATTACTTTAAAGAGGTATTTTTAGTGTGTGTGTGTGTATGTATGTGTATATATATGTATATATACATATATATATACAGGAAAACTAGTATTGGAAACCAAGAAAGCCAGTATTATATTTTAATCAACAATATTATATCCAATGACTTCAAATAGTTCTTAGAGCAAAAGGGAAAAAAATTTTACCATGGCCTACAATGCCTCTGGCCATGGATTTTTTTTTTTTTTTATTGGTCTGAAGTTTTCTTTCTTTGATGTTTTGGAATCAGGGCTAGTCTCAAAGAATGAGTTGAAAGGGTTCTTTGCATTTCTATTTCATGGAATAATTTTAGGAGTATTGGTATTAACTCTTCTTTGAAGGTCTTGTAGAACTCAGCTGAGAATCTGTCTGCCCAAACTGAATCAGGAGGACATACACAACTTAAACACACAATTTCAAGCAAGGAAATAGAAGATACCATTAAAAGCTTACCAACCAAGAAGAACTTCTGGCCTTTTTAAGTTTCTAAACATTTTTACACTTCTTTTAGCCACAAAGTCTTTGCAAATATTATTATATTTTACTTGTGATATACTCCCATATATTTCCAAATATTTAGTGCATCCTTCAGGTCTCAGCTGTAAGTTATTTCCCTAGGCAGGGCCATGTTTCCATATTGTTCTCATCAGAGAACTCTTCAGCACATTATTCATTGCTACATTTATAGCAAGGATTAACTAATCAATGTCCATGTCTACCATTAGAATCTAAGTTCCAATAGTACAGGGCATATCTATATCATGTTTATGGTAGTATGCACAACATAGTGACCAAAAATATTTGTTAAATATGTCCATTTAATTTAAATGAAAGAACAAAAATAATAATGCTGCAAATCTTTATAATTATTAAATACAAAAATGCAATGTCTGTACTCAAAGAAAAGGTATTACTTATAGGCATTTAGATCATGGTAAAATAAATGTCCTTGTTATTTAATCTTTAAAAAAATAAAACATACTAGAATATGAGATGATAAATTGGGAATTATCAGAACAGAACAAATAATAGAGTATCCTAACTTTAACCTTAGTCTATAAAGTTATATGAACTCTTTTCATGTCCAGAAGTAAAATATATTATAAGAAAGAACTATTTCTACACTAATCAAACATTTTAAAAATGTTAGTCGTATTAGTAAGTCCTCATTTCACAGGTTTCCAAGGATTGAAGTGAGGGAAGCCATTTTATCACTTAAATTATATTGATAAAATTTCCAGTTAGGACTCATTTGCTTATTAAAATGTTGATAAGAAAAAAAATGTGATAAAAGATGCATACATCTTTATTAAGGGAACACACATCATGTTCTATAAATAATCCAGTGTCTGCATCATTTAAAAGAAACACAAAACAAAAAATTGTGTCTTTATGAAAGACAATTTTGAGCATTATTCTCTTTTTCTCTCCAATAAGGTTAAAAATCAAGTAAATATATGGAGGGCATTTGAAAAACTAATCCATATGGACTGTGTCACTTTATGTTAGCAGAAGCCAAAAGGGATTTTGACTAATAGCATTTCTGCCCTGCTTTCCTCTTTTGTGCTAAGCAGGGATTCTTTAACAATAAAATTAAAGCTTATTTCAGGACATAACCAAATGTTCAAATCGATTCAGAGGTAAAATTTAATGGCAAAGAAAGCCATTGTCCAGTGCCTGGTTGAGTTAAAGACATATTTTAAATCTGATTACATTAGATGGCAAATCTAATAAGGACATGTAACAACTATTTTCCTGTTAGACATAATTTTAATCGCCAATGTCAAACATCATTAGCTTTGATTGCTTGGGGATTTAGAAATTCACTTTCATGAAATATCATTTTGTGAAATATGGGGAAGATTTTTTTCATTTATTTCTCATAATTAGCTTTAAAAGTGTAGAAAAGCATTGCAATTTTCTGGATTATAGAAAATTTTAAAAGTAAAGGAAAATTATGCTAATAAATTAAACTCCAAAAAATTATAAAATGACCTTAAAGAAGTTAAGTGCTATAACAGAGATTAGAAAATTTGAATCATAGTATAAGAGAAAACACTTAGATTCAAATATACAATCTAGATTAGTAGACTGATATCATGATGACTGTCTTTTGGCAAGTATTAAAGAACACTTATTCCAATGAAGTGAACATTCAAATGAAATATAATATTACAGATGTTATATTTTTGTCTTACAATATTATAACTATACTAATCCTCTCTATTCAATAGCATAGCTGTTCTGTATTTTTTAATAAAAATTAAGCACAAGTATTAATATGATTTACTATTATTATGTATCATTTTAGAAACTGACCAAAATAATTCTACTTGATAATTTGGCATTATTTAAACATTTAGAGGTTTCATTTATTACATTTTACATAATACTCAAATCTATTGGTCATTTCACTCTTTCTCTCTTTTCTATGTACTTTATGGCATTCAATTTAGTTTTAGGAATAGTTGTAAATTGCCTAAAAATTCCTGACCACATATTTTTTATTACTAGAGTATTTTCAACCTCAACAGAGGGAAATATTGTGTTATGACTAAGTGGTGTATGAAACAAAAAATGTGGATATTGATTTTTAAACTTCGAACCCACTGTTTTAGAAAGGTAAAGAGGTTGACAGCTAACCATAATAAATTCCCTCATTGCTGGTGAATACCACTCCCCAATATGAAATGAGTTTGTCCAGGTTCCATTGTAAATTTTCTTCAGTGTTTGTAACTCAGCCATAAAACAGGGTCCAAGACATAAAGTTAACAACTGGGGATTTGACTTGGGAATATCCTATTTCTTTTTTTTTTTCCCAAGACTTAACAGGATTCATTTACTCAGAGTGTACAGTTTTTTTGTTTGTTTTTTAACCCAGAGTTTACCATATTATTTATTTAGTCTCACAACACTTCATGATTTTCATTTCTCATTGTTTTTCATAGTCTGAACAAAGAATAGTACAAAAAAGAACAACGAACTTAAACACTGTTGCCTACAATTTTTT